>CM031955.1:13720686-14065686 GCA_018749465.1 Paracanthobrama guichenoti
CATATATCAAACAGACATACATACATACATATATCCGACCCGACAGACCGACCGACCGAACGAACGCTTCGTACATACATATATCCGTGAACATACATACATACATATATCCGGCAAACGAACCGATACATACGCCACATGCCCACATATATCCGAACCACCGATGCGTCAGACAGACATATATACATATATATATATATATCCGACCAACGACGAACATACGCCACATACATACGCCACATATATCTGGCCGACGACAAGCATACATAAATACATATCTGACGGCCGACAGACATGGTTGCATATATCCGACCGTCAACAGACAGACAGACGAACACCATATATCCGACCGACCGACCGATTAACATACATACATACATATATCCGACTGACCGATCATCAGACGAACATACATACATACGCACATATATCCGACCGAAACCGACCCGACGAACAGACATACATACATAAATATATCCGACCGGCGGCAGATATACGCCACATACACATATATCCGACCGACCGACAGACATACATACATACATATATCCGACCGACCGACCGACAGACGCACATAAATACGCATATATATATCCGACCGACCGACAGACGAAATACATACATAAATATCCTACCGGCCGACTGACAGACATACATAAATACATACATATATCCGACCCGACCGACAGACATACATACATACATATCCGGCCGGCGAACATACATACATACATATATCCCGCTTCGTGCGACCGACAGACAGACATACACATACATACATATATCCGACACGACGAACATACATACGCTTACATATCCGACCGGCAGACATACGTACATACATATATCCGGCCGACCGACGAACCAGGCACATACGCCCATGCTTATCAGGCGAGCATACGCCCGCCCTTATATCCGACCGACGAACCGATACATACATACGCTGCCACTATATCCGAACCACCGATCGTCGAACGGGCTATGCCATACATATATATATATATCCGACCAACGACTGACAGACATACATACATACATACCTTACATATATCTGACTGACTACGACCGACAAACATACATAAATACACATATCGACCGCGACCGACGAACGATTTACATATATCGACCCGTCAACAGACAGACGAACCAGACATACATATATCCGACCGATGACCGATTGGCTTGCCGCGCCATATATCCGACTGACGATCATCAGACGAACGCCACATACCTTACATACATATATCCGACCGGCCGACCCGACGAACGGACATACATACGCCATGCCATCAAGCCGACCGTGAATACATACATAAATATATCCGACCCGACCGACGAACATACGCATACGTATATCCGACCGACCGACGAACGCCATACATATCAAACCGACCGACCGACAGACATACGCCGTACATATATATATCGACCGACGACAGACGAAATACATACATAAATATATCCCTACCGACCGACTAGCAGACATACATAAATACGCTACATATCTCCATTACGACAGCGGAACCTTACATACATACATATCCGACCGACAGACATACATACATACATATATCCAACGTGACCGACGAACGAACATACATACATACATATATCCGACACAGACATACATACATACATATATCCGACCGACAGACATACATACATGCATATCCGACGACCGACAGACAGACATACATATATACATATCCGACGGTACATATACATATCGACCGACAGCAGACATACATACATACATACATATATCCGATCGACGACGAACATACACACATATATATCCGACAACCAGACATACCTTACATACATATCAGACGACCCGACAAAGAACTAGACACTTACATACATACATATATCCGACCGACCGACAGACGTACATACAAACGCCATATCCGACAGACATACATACGCCCTTATATCAAGCCGACGAACGAACATACATACATACATATCCGATGTCGACCGACGGAGCATACACGCTACGCCCCCTCCGACGAACATACGCCACATACATATCAAACCGACCGACAAGACAGACCTTACATACATACATATATCCGACGACCGACAGACATACGTACATACATATATCCGACGAACATACATACACCACGCCCATATCCGACCGACGAACGAACATACATACATACGCCCATATCCGATCGACGACAGACGCTTACGCATACATATATCAAAGCAGACATACATACATACATATATCGACGACCGACAAAGACAGACGCGCGTATATATCCGACGACCGACAGACATACATACATACATATATCCGACCGACATACATACATACATATATCACGACTGACACGACCGACCGACGAACATACATACATACATATATCCGACCGGCCGACATACATACATATGCATACGCCACGCGCCATATCGGCCGACAGACATCACATACATACATATATCCGACGAACGTACATACATACATATCCAGCCGACCGACCGTCCGTGAACGCCATACATACATATATCCGACCGACAGACATACATACATACATATCGACCGACGACATACATACATACGCACGCTTGTGCATATATCGACCGACAGACATACATATACATATATCCGACAGACATACACATACGCCCATATATCGACGAAGCAGACATACCCTTCACATACATATATCAGACAGACATACGCCACATACATATATCCGACACGACCGACGATAGAAGCAGACATACATACATACGCGCATCAAATAACGAACATACATACATACATATATCCGACCCGACAGACGAACGCCGCGCCATATCCGATCTCGACCGACGAACGCCTACATACATATCCGATGCGACCGACAGACATACACACATACATATATCGACGAACATACATACATACGCCCATATCGACGACGACGGGCATACGCCACATACATATATCCGACGGGCATACGCCACATACGCCATCTCAGCTAATGAAGCAGTGTTGTGGATACCGTACACTATATATCAAACAGGTATATACCAGCCATGCCTGTCAGTTGACCAGTTGAGACGTACGCTTTGCTATTACGCTATTACAATAAATAATAGATTGAATAAACGAATATACATACGTATCAGTTGATTGATTGTAGTGTATGCATATACCATATATATGTCAGCAATATCACTAAAAAATCAATACAAGATCAATGCAGACATGTTCTCAGAACATGTGTCAGCTGGACAGTTCGACAGCAGCCTCGAATTCAATGCTAATCTCCTGTTCAAGTATATCACGATTACTTTGTGAGATGCTAAGCAGAAAGTGACAGATAAAAAAGCATAACAATAATCAGCAATCAATGTGACATTATAACCAAATGACAATCTGCAACTATAAACACTAAACATTATGACAAAAGCATAACTTTCCTATCTATCTATCTATCTCTGTCTGTCTGTCGGTCTAGCCTATATCTAAACAACTAACATAATATATACAGAATATATATAATAAAGCAATTCGTCAGAGATAAATTGACAAGCCCAACAATGCCAATTTTTCAAACAAACACCCTCACAATCAACAATGCAACAATCCTACGATCTACAGGCAATAGAGAGTGCTATGGAAACGCTATGTAATATAATGCGAGAAAATTGTATATGACTTTGGAATTGTGTAAAAAGACCGCCCCTTGCAAATGCCATATGCTTCTCCAAACATATGTACACAATTTTATCTATACATATAGATGATATATAATTGTACCTAAGCGTTGATATCGCTGATGGTCTGCGCTTTGGCCATAGCGATATGGATTCCTTCGACACTGCATTCTCACGTTCGATCCTCATGACGTCATAACAAGCTGACCATGGCGCAAAATTCCTGAGTATAAGCTTAAAAGGGATCAAAATAAATAAAACATACTTTCTCACCCTGCTGTTGTTTCAATGCCCTGTATCCTTCTATCTTTTCCGGACCTCAAGCAGAGATAATTAATAAAATAAAAATAAAAAGTCCTGCAGCTCCTCCATACTTGGCAGCGAATGGCCGCAAGCTAAAACTTTACGAAAAGGATACAAAAGTATCTGCGCCAATGATAAAGTGGGACGCGTGGCATATGTGAAAGTGTTCAGGAGACATGCTAGGTTTTGCGAAAGAAACAGTATTATTCAGTCAAAATACTGAGCTAGACCACGCGTTTCTGTGAGTGTCGAGCCCTCTCATGAGCTACTAAACTACTTTACTGTTGCCATAGTACCCAGGATCGCACACCATTTTTGCAGAAATCAGGCTCAATAGAAACAAACCACGACTCTCGTCTTTCTATAAGGTATATGATGAAATAATAATAATAATAATAATAATAAGGTAAACGTCTTGATGAATGTTGTGTAAGCGGTTGTCATGTGACAACATTGTGTAATGACTGCTGAGAGGAATAGCTACACACTCACAGGAATCTGCACAGCAAAACCACACATATCTATCTATCCTATCTATCTATCTATCTATATCTATCTATCTATCTATCTGCTCTATCTATCTATCTATCTGCAATAATAATATACAATGCATCCATCTATCTAGTGCCATGGAGAAGCAACTAATGCGTGTGTGTGCTATTCATATGTTAATACTGTAGCCTCTGTAGAGGACACAAGGACAGTTATTAAAACAATAAAATGGCATAATAAGTTTAGACAAATAATTCAGAAAACTCAACCCAATTCATGCTTAAAAACCTAGTTATTGTTTCAGTAAATTTGGCCAATGACACCAGATAAAAAAATAAATAAAATGTTTTAGTCATCGTGTGAGCCACTAGTCAAAATGTTTTTTCTGTTATTTATATACCCGAATGTCATGCACATTATGTTCTGTGGCCTGCTACTTTCTGTTGTATTACAATAATACAATAATGTCAGTTTTTCTAGCTGAATGCTTTACTGTAAATACAGATTCAGACAGTAAGTAAAATTGACTGGGAAAATAAAATATATTACACGAAAAGAAAGCAATTTATGTTTATACAGTAAATTCTTTTTAAATGTGTTACATATAGAAATAACATTCACTGTTGTTTGTTCATTTTTACACTCTATTATCTTTCTCTAACACATATCTTCTTGCATGGTTGCAGATCAAATTATTGCTTTGTGATATGATCAAGATGGCTGTAAATAAATCTGCATTGTTTATCCTTTTGATCACCATTGAAAAAAAAAAAAATCAACACTGTTCCGGTAAAGGAGTTAAAGTGTAGGGTAAATCATTATAGGCAAATACTTTCACGCTGTGCAGTGTGCTTTGCTGGCTCGCCTGTTTACAGCCTCCTTTGATATAGCTCTGATTTTCCTCTTATATTTGTGTTGGGGGCCAGAACCATTCCTCCTTACCAGAATCTCTCCAGATCTTCAGTTCCCAGGTGTGTTGTTCTCTTGAGTTCAGCCTCAAATTTCTCTATAATTCGATCGACAGATACCTTTGCTTGTATCCAAACTGACCGACCGATCGCATGTCTGTTGATGAAGCTTCGATAGCATTGGTTGGATTTTGATTTTGTCCTATTCCTCTTGTGGGAACTCTGTGCTGTACACATTTGGTCGTTATTTGTGGTTAGATTTTGTTGATATTTGCTGTATGTGATTTTATATTATTAGTCAAACTGTAAAAACAAAAAACAATACAATTTAGTATTTTAGTATTATTTACATCATCAAACATTCTCTGCATCACAAACGCATATTAAACTTTATCAACAAATGATATAACATATTTTATTAACATTTCAACAAGCAACGTAAAAACAGTAAATAGCTACACAAACATTTAAAACACAAGCGTATAATATTAGACGTTTGTGCATGCAATAGCAAACAGCAATATATATATCACTAATATAAATTTTATAAACATTACTAAACTACTCATGCTGAGATATAAAGTTGGTGCCAAATTTGAACTGTAATTGTAGTAAAGTCTGGTGAGGCTTTAACATGAGAACATTGCTTTCTCTCAGTGTTTTGTTTTTCCTTTTCTGACGTTGATCACCTTGTAGAATTAGCGTCAGCAAAGGGGCAGCACCTACACACACACACATATATACATATATATATATCCGACCACGACCGACAGACATACATGCATATATACAAACAGACCGACCGATATACATATATCCGACCGACCGGCCGACAGACATATATACATATAGCCGACCGACAGACAGACCAGCCCATATATCCGACCAACTATGAGCTTATATATACATGCACATATACATATCTCCGATTACATATCTATGGCAATATAACAAATCCAACCTTGAGTGTTAAGGACAGCGGTGAAGAGTTCTCCGGAAAGCATGGCGTCAGACATCTGGGTATAGACTCATTCAACGATTACTCTCCGAACATATATCGCGCGCTGGATCTTGCCTTCATCTCTGGGACTCTGGCCCGACCCTCTGATGCACATGAATGAGATGCATGTATCCGACCATGAGAAGGACATACCTGGGCTCCACAGCTTGCACGATCGACCGATAGACATGGGGGGAGTACATACGTATCCGATCTCTCTGTCTGTTTATCGCCGCTATCTACATCCGACCTACCACCCCTTCACTTCCGGACAGGACAATGTCCATCTATCTGGCTTTCGACACTACACACCTACCTGCCTACCATGCCTCCGACCGACAGACATACATACATATCTATCTACGACCGACAGACATACACATACATATATCCGACTGACAGACATACATACATACATATATCCGACTGACTGATAGACCTACATACACACATACATATATCCGACTGATAGACATATATCTATCTATTATCCGATCGATTTGATGTATTATGCATACATACATATATCTATCCGATCTAACCCTATCTGACATACATACATATACATATCCGACTATCTATCCGACCGATCGACATACGCCTGCACCATACATATCATCCGAATTCACGGACATAGACAGAGACTGCATACATACATTCATCGACCTTACACCTTACATATATCCAATTACAGACAGACATACCTACATATCTACATATATCCGACTGTAATCTATTGTGACATACTACATACCTATCTCCACTCTCTATAGACATATATACATACGATATCCGACACCGACCTACATACATAAGATACATATATCTATATCCGATCTGACTTACAGCACATGCAACCACATATATATCCGAATTACCTAACAGACATACATACACCTATAAGTTATGCCGCACCTATCCGAATTATACAGACATACATATATCTCGCTACCACGACACGACTGACAGACATGCATACATACATACATATATTCGACGTGACAGACATACATACATACATATATCCGACCGACAGGCCGACAGACATACATACATACATACATATATCCGACCCGAACATACATACATATACATACATATATCCCGACCGACCGACACAGACATACATACTTACATATATCCAGACACTGACAGAAGTCAGACGCCACATACATACATATATACGAATATCAGACAAGCAACCGACGTACATATATCCGCCGACAGACAGACATACATACATACATACATATCCGACCGACTGAACATACATACATACATATATCCGACTGACCGACCACGACGCGACATACATATATATCCGACAGACAGACAGATATACATACATACATACATATATCCGACTGCATCGACAGACATATATATATCCGACCCGACCGACAGGACATACATACATACATATATCCGACCAGACGAACATACATACATCCGGACTGACCGATACATACATACATATATCCGACCGACCGACAGAATACATACATAGATCCTAATCGACATACATACATATATCCGACCGACCGACAGAGATATACATACATACATATATCGACCGACCGATAGACAGACATACGCCACATACATATATCCGACCGACCGACAGATAGATACATACATATATCATACCCGCCAACCGTATAGACAGAGACATACATACATATATCCGACACTGCGACGAACAGACATACATACATACACTTAATTTGTTGTGACATATATCACACCGACCGACGAACAGACATACGACAAATATATACATATATCCGACCACGTGCAGATATACATACATACATACATACACATATCCGACATCACAGACATACATACATACATATATCCGACCCGACCGACAGACGGAACATACGCCGCCACTATATCCACAGACAGACATACATACCATACAAGTATATATCCGACGAACCGAACATGCATACATACATACATCGACCAACCGACGCGACTGACATACATACATATATCCGACCGACTGGTTAGACATATATATGCATACCGGAATTGTATACATACATATATCCGACAGACGAACCACACATACATATATATATCCGACCGACAGAGACATACATACATACATATATCCGCACCGATATCGATTGACCGATGCATACATACATACGCGCATATCCGACTGACCCGACAGACAGACATACATACATATATCCGACTAACCAAACGATTGACAGACATACATGCATACATATATACGACGAACGACCGGCAGACAGACATGCATATATATCCGACAGACGTACATACATACAGCCATATATCCGGGACCGACAGACGAACATACATACATACATACATATATCCGACTTCGACCGACGACATACATACACACACATACATATATCCGACTGACCGAAGACATACATACATACATATATCCGACAGACAGACAAGACGAACCATACATACATACATATATCCGACCGACCGACAGACATACATATATCCGACTGACCGACCGACAGATACATACGCCATATACATCCGACTGACCGACAGACATACATACATACATATATCCGACCGACTGGCTACGAGACATACATACATACATACATATATCGACCGACAGACATATATATATCCGAATGCCACATGATATACATATATACATATATCCGATCCGACGAACATACATACATACATACATATATCCGAACTAACGACAGATATACATACATACATATATCCGACCGACAGACAGACATACATACATATATCATATCCGACAGACAGACATACATACATACATATATCCGACCGACACAGACATACATACATACATATATCCGACCGGACAGACAGACATACATACATACATACATATATCCGACGACGACAGAACAGACATACATACATACATATATCCGACCGACCGACAGACATACATACATACATATATCAAGCAGACGCCTAACGATAGACATACGACCGACATATATCCGACGAACCATACATACATATATCCGACCGAATTTGGGACCGACAGACATACACACATACATATATCCACCAATCCGACTGATAGACTACATAAATATACACATATAACCGACCGACCGACAGACATACATACATACACATATCCGACACGAACATACATACATACATATATCCGACCGACCGACGAACATACATACTTACGCCACATATATCCGACCGGCAGACATACATACATATCCGACCCGACCGACGAACATACGCCCATACATATATACATATATCCGACCGACAGACATACATACATACATACATATATCCGACCGACCGACAGACATACATACATATATCCGACCAACCGACAGACAGACAGACATGCATACATACAAATATATGCGACCGACCGACAGACATACATACATACATATATCCGACTGACCGATCGGCAGATACATACATACATACTTACATATATCCGACCGACCGACAGATATACAGACAGGCAGACATACATACATAAATATATCTGACCGACAGATATACATACATACATATATCCGACCGATCAACGACACATACATACATATATACCACTGACTTGACAGACATACGCCATAAACACATATATATATCGATGAATACAGACATAAATACATCTATACACATATCCGACCGAAATACATCGCATTGACTGGCCTGACGATATACATACATACAATCCGACAGACGATAATACATATATACATATATCCGACGGGAACAGAAGACATACATACATACAGAGCTATATCTGACTGAGACAGACATACATACATATATCCGACCGACCGAGTGACATACATACATACATATACATATCCGGCCGACCCGACAGACATACATACATACATACATACATATATCCGACCGACCGGCCATGACATACATACAGACATACATATATCGACCGACCCGTATAAAGACATACCCCTACATATATACATATAACCGACCGACTGACAGACATACATAATATGCACATATCCGATAGACAGATAGAACCTACATACATACATATATCCGACCGACAGACATACATACATACATACATATATCGACTCCGACCGACAGACATACATACATACATACATACATATATCCGACCAACCGACAGACATGACATACATACAGCATACATCCGAATTCAACACGACCGATTGACATACATACCATGCATACATATATCCGACCAATTCGACCGACAGACAGACATGCATACATACACGCTACTCTGACGACGAACATACATACATCCATATATCCGACCTCACAGACAGACATACTTACATACATACATATATCCGACCGTCCTGCACGACATACATATATCCGACCCGACGCGAGATACATACATACATATATCCGACGACAGGCTGCCACATATCATACATACATATATCCGACGACCGACAGACATACATACATACATATATCCGACTTTGACAGACAGACATACATATACATATATGCGAGGGACAGAAATACATATATCCGACCGAATACGACAGACATACATACGTTACATATATCAAACCGACCCTCTCACGCTAGACATATATACATACACTATATACGAACGATAGACAGACATACATATACATACATATATCCGATCGAATCGACATACATACATACATATATCTGACAGAACAGACATACATACATACATATATCCGACCGACAGATATACATACATACATATATCCGACATACAGACGACCGACCGACATACATACATACATATATCCGACCGACAGACATACATGTATGCATTCATATATCCGACCGACTTATTATACATACATACATACATCATATACAAACCGACACTACATAGATATACATACATCATATCCGACAGACATACATATCTATATATCTCGACCGACCGACCGACAGACATACATACATATATCAAACCCGACCGATAGACAGCCACATATATCCGAATATATACATACATAATCCGACCGACCGACCGAGACATACATACATATCCGACATATCCACAGACATACATACTATGACCACTGTACATATATCCGACCGACCGACATACATACATACATACATACATATATCCGACATACATACATATATCCGACTCGACCGACAGACATACATACATATATCCGACCATTGGCCAGACGACAGACATACATACATATATATACTATCATACTCAATCGTATCCGACAGACATACAGACATACATACATATATCCGACTGACCGATCAGTAGATACATATATCCATGGCTTTCATACATACACACATTGTTACATATATCCGAACCGACCCGACAGATATACAGACAGGCAGACATACATACATAAATATATCTGACCGACAGATATACATACATACATATATCCGACTGACTGACAGACATACATAAATATACATATATATATCCGACCGACAGACAGAAATACATACATACATATCTGACTGACTGACCGATTGACCGATCTGGCCGACATATCATATATATCCGACACGACAGATATACATATATACATATATCCGACCGACAATCATACATATATACATATATCCGACCGACAGACATACATACATATATCTGACCGACCGACCGACAGACATACATATATCCGACCGACTAACAGACATATATACATTACTGTACATATCTATATTGCATATTTATGACAATATATGAAATCAAACCTTGAGTGTTAAGGACATGGTGAAGAGTTCTCCAGGAAAGCATGGCCGTCAGCTCTGGGTTAGACTCGAACAACATTACCTCCCCCGGAGGCCATCTACTCTCTGTCTGTTTATCTATCTATCTACACCCACCACCACCCGTTCACTTTGGAAGGACAATATATATCTATCTGCTTGCCTACCTGCCTACACACCTATCTATCTATCTATCTATCTATCTATCTATCTATCTATCTATCTATCTATCTATCTATCTATCTAATACACATATCCGACTGACAGGCAGACATGCATACATAAATATATCTGACAGACCGACATACATCGACCGACAGATATACATACATACATACACTCACCTAAAGGATTATTAGGAACACCATACTAATACTGTGTTTGACCCCCTTCGCCCTTCAGAACTGCCTTAATTCTCCGACGTGGCATTGATTCAACAAGGTGCTGAAAGCATTCTTTAGAAATGTTGGCCCATATTGATAGGATAGCATCTTGCAGTTGATGGAGATTTGTGGGATGCACATCCAGGGCACAAAGCTCCCGGTCCACCACATCCCAAAGATGCTCTATTGGGTTGAGATCTGGTGACTGTGGGGGCCATTTTAGTACAGTGAACTCATTGTCTGTTTATCTATCTATACCCACCACCACCCCTTCACTTTGGAAGGACAATATCTATCTATCTCCTTGCCTACCTGCCTACACACCTACCTGCCTACACACCTATCTATCTATCTATCTATCTATCTATCTATCTATCTATCTATCTATCTATCTATCTATCTATCTATCTATCTATCTATCTATCTATCTATGCCCACCACCACCCCTTCACTTTGGAAGGACAATATCTATCTATCTCCTTGCCTACCTGCCTACACCTACACACACACTACTGCCTACACACTATCTATCTATCTATCTATCTATCTATCTATCTATCTATCTATCTATCTATCTATCTATCTATCTATCTATCTATCTATCTATCTATCTATCTATCTATCTATGCCCACCACCACCCCTTCACTTTGGAAGGACAATATCTATCTATCTCCTTGCCTACCTGCCTACACACCCTACACACCTGCCTACACATCTATCTATCTATCTATCTATCTATCTATCTATCTATCTGTCTATCTATCTATCTATCTATCTATCTATCTATCTATCTATCTATCTATCTATCTATCTATCTATCTATCTATCTATCTATCTATCTATCTATCTACACCCACCACCACCCCTTCACTTTGGAAGGACAATATCTATCTGCTTGCCTACATGCCTACATACCTACCTACACACACATCTATCTATCTATCTATCTATCTATCTATCTATCTATCTATCTATCTATCTATCTATCTATCTATCTATCTATCTATCTATCTATCTATCTATCTATCTATCTATCTATCTATCTATCTATCTATCTATCTATCTATCTCTATCTATCTACTACCACCACCCCTTCATTTGGAAGGACATTATCTGTCTGTCTGCCTACCTGCCAACACACCTACCTGCCTACATACCTACCTACCTACACACACACCTATCTGTCTATCTATCTATGCCCACCATCACCCCTTCAGTTTGGAAGGACAATATCTATCTAACTGTCTGCCTACCTGACCGACCGACCGACATACATACATAAATATATCCGACCGACAGACATACATACATACATACATATATCCGACCGACCGACAGACATACATACATACATATATCCGACCGACCGACAGACATACATACATACATATATCCGACAGACATATATACATACATATATCCGACCGACCGACCTACAAGACAGACATACATACATACATATCAGACAGATATATCCGACCGACCGACCTACAAGACAGACATACATACATACATATATCCGACGACAGATATACATACATACATATATCCGACCGACCGACAGACATACATACATACATACATATATCCGACCGACAGACATACATACATACATATATCCGACCGACCGACATACATACATACATACATACATATATCCGACCGACAGACATACATACATACATACATACATACATCCGACTGACCGACCGACAGACATACATACATACATACATATATCCGACTGACAGACATACATACATACATACATACATACATACATACATACATATATCCGACAGACATACATACATACATACATACATATATCCGACCGACCGACAGACATACATACATACATATATCCGACCGACAGACATACATACATACATATATCCGACCGACAGACAGACATACATACATACATACATATATCCGACCGACCGACAGATGGAGCTGTGTCCACCATGTCTCCACATCTTGCGATGCGATAGAGTGGGGGGGGGGCTATCTATCTCTCTGTCTGTTTATCTATCTATCTACACCCACCACCACCCCTTCACTTTGGAAGGACAATATCTATCTATCTGCTTGCCTACCTGCCTACACACCTACCTGCCTACATACCTACCTACCTACACACCTATCTGTCTATCTATCTACACCCACCACCACCCCTTCACTTTGGAAGGACAATATCTATCTAACTGTCTGCCTACCTGCGTACACACCTATCTATCTATCTATCTATCTATCTATCTATCTATCTATCTATCTATCTATCTATCTATCTATCTATCTATCTATCTATCTATCTATCTATCTATCTATCTATCTATCTATCTATCTATCTATCTACGCCCACCACTACCCCTTCATTTGGAAGGACATTATCTCTCTGTCTGCCTACCTGCCAACACACCTACCTGCCTACATACCTACCTACCTACACACACACCTATCTGTCTATCTATCTATGCCCACCACCACCCCTTCACTTTGGAAGGACAATATCTATCTAACTGTCTGCCTACCTGACCGACCGACCGACATACATACATAAATATATCCGACCGACAGACATACATACATACATACATATATCCGACCGACCGACAGACATACATACATACATATATCCGATCGACCGACAGACATACATACATACATATATCCGACAGACATATATACATACATATATCCGACCGACCGACCTACAAGACAGACATACATGCATACATATATCCGACCGACCGACCTACAAGACAGACATACATACATACATATATCCGACAGACATACATGCATACATATATCCGACCGACCGACAGACATACATACATACACATATCCGACCGACAGACATACATACATACATATATCCGACCGACATACATACATACATACATACATATATCCGACCGACAGACATACATACATACATACATACATCCGACCGACCGACAGACATACATACATACATACATGTATCCGACAGACATACATACATACATATATCCGACCGACCGACAAGACAGACATACATACATATATCCGACAGACATACATACATACATATATCCGACTGACCGACCGACAGACATACATACATACATATATCCGACCGACAGACATACATACATACATATATCCGACCGACCGACCAACCAATCGACAGACATATACATATACATATTACATATATCTGACTATATATGTAGTCCAACCTTAAACCAGGAAAACATGGCCGTCAACTCTGGGTTAGACTCGAACAACATTACTCTCCCGGAAGGTTCAATCTTCATCTCTGGAGGACTCTAGCCCACCCTCTGATGCAGCGAATGCTAAACAAAGTGACAAAATAAAAAAGCATAACAATAATCAGCAATCAATGTGACATTATAACAAATGACAATCTGCAACTGTAAACACTAAACATTATGACAAAAAAGCATAACTTTCTATCTATCTATCTATCTATCTATCTATCTATCTATCTATCTATCTATCTATCTATCTATCTATCTATCTATCTATCTATCTATCTATCTATCTATCTGTCTGTCTGTCTGTCTGTCTGTCTGTCTGTCTGTCTGTTGGTCTAGCCTATATCTAAACAACTAACATAATATATACAGAATATATATAATAAAACAGTTATAAATCAGAGATAAATTGACAAGCTGACAATATAGCAATTTTCAAACAAACACCCTCACAATCAACAATGCAACAATCTGCGATCTACAGGCCAATAGAGTGCTATGGAAGCAACTAATATAATATAATGCGAGAGAAATTGCTTGTAGCTTTTGGAGATTGTATAAAGACACGCCCCCCTTACCAAATGCCATATGCTTCTCAAACATATGTACACAATTTTATCTATACATATAGATATATAATTGTACCTAGCGTTGATGTCGCTGATGGTGCGGCACAAACGCGCGATGTCGCAGATTCACTTCTCGACACTGCATTCTCACGCGATCGATCACTCATGACGTCATAACAGCGGCCCAACGGCACCAGAATTCCTGAGTATATGCTTAAAGGGATCAAAATAAAATAAAGCCATCTTTTACTCACCCTGCTGTTGTTTCAATGCCCTATGTCCTTCTATCTTTTCGGACCTCAAAAGCAAAGATAATTAATAAAAATAAAAATAAAAATAAAAAGTCCTGCACGCGCTCCTCCATATAACAGCAGCGAATGGCCACCAAGCTAAAACTTTACGAAAAGGATACAAAAGTATCACGCAATGATAAAGTGAGACGCGTGGCATATGTGGAAAGTGTTCAGGAGACATACTTTAAGGTTTTGCGAGGAAGAAACCGTATTATTCAGTCAAAATACTGAGCTCGACCCGCGTTTCTGTGAGTGTGCGAGCCCTCTCATGTTTACTATAAACTCGCACTGTTGCCATGGTACCCAGGATACGCACACCATTTTGAGAAATCAGGCTCAATAGAAACAAACACGACTCTCGTCTTTTCTATAAGGTATATGATAAGAAATAATAATAATAATAATAATAATAATAAGGTAAACGTCTTGAAGTGAATGTTGTGTAGCGGTTGTCATGACAACATTGCATGAGCGGCTACTGAAGGCTCATACACACTCACAGGAATGCGCACAGCAAAACCTACACACATATCTATCTATCTATCTATCTATCTATCTATCTATCTATCTATCTATCTATCTATCTATCTATCTATCTGCAATAATAATATGCAATACATCCATCTATCTAGTGCCATGGAAGCAACTAATGCGTGTGTGTGTGCTATTCATATTTTATGCTATGACCTCTGTAGAGGACACAAGGACAGTTATTAAAACAATAAAATGGCATAATAAGTTTAGACAAATAATTCGAAAACTCAACTTAATTCATGCTTAAAAACCTAGTTATTGTTTCAGTAAATTGGCCAATGACACCAAGATAAAAAAATAAATAAAATGTTTTAGTCATCGTGTGAGCCACACTGGTCAAAATGTTTTTTCACCATTTGTTATATACAGATGTCATGCTTTTTAATGTTCTGTTGACACTAACTGCTTTCTGTTGTGTACAATAATACAATAATGTCAGTTTTTTCTAGCTGAATGCTTTACTGTAAATACAGATTCAGACAGTAGGTAAAAATTGACTGGGAAAAGTAAAAATATATTACACGAAAAGAAAAGAAACATTTGTATTTATACAGTAAATTATTTTTAAATGTGTTACATATAAGCTTAACATTCACTGTTGTTTGTTCATTTTTACACTCTGTTGTCTTTCTCTAACACACACATATCTTCTTGCATACAGTTGTGGTCAGAATTATTGGCACCCCTGGTAAATATGATCAAAGATGGCTGTAAAAATAAATCTGCATTGTTTATCCTTTTGATCTTTCATTAAAAAAAAAAAAAAAATCTAACTTTTCATTAAAGTAAAAGAATTGAAAGTGTGGGGTAAATCACATTATGAAATAAATGCTTTTCACGCTGGCCACAATTATTGGCACCCTTTATTAAATACTGTTTGCAACCTCCTTTTGATAACAGCTCTGAGTTTTCTCTTATAATGCCTGATGACTTCCGAGACCAGAGACCATTCCTCCATACAGAATCTCTCCAGATCCTTCAGATTCCCAGATCCATGTTGGCGCTTCTCTTGAGTTCAGCCACTCATTCTCTATAGGGTCGATCGACAGATACATACATACATACATATATCCGACCGATATATCCGACCGACATACATACATACTGTTACCGATGAAATGATAACATTAAGTTGGATTTTGATTTTGTCCTTTATTCCTCTTGTGCAGAACTCACAATGTACACATTTGGTCGTTGTTGTAGTTAGATTTTGTTGAGTATTTGTGTGTATGTGGTACATATGTGTGTGGTCAAACTGTAAAACAAAAAACAATCTACAATTAGTATTTAGTATTATTTACATCAAAACATTCTCTGCATCACAAACGCATATTAAACTTTATCAACTAAATGTAACATATTTTGCATTAACATTTCAACAAGCAACGTAAAAACACAGTAAATAGCTACACAAACATTAAAACACAAGCGTATAATATTAGACGTTTAGGCGCTAATGGCAAATAGCGATCTATATACAGTATCACATCAGAAACTATCAATTTACTTAAACAACATATTAATTACTCACCACGCTGGGAATATAAAGTTTAAATTGTAAATTTGAACTGTAATTGTAGTAAAGTCTAGTGAGGCTTTAACATGAGAACATTGCTTTCTCTCAGTGTTTTTGTTTTTTTCCTTTTTCCTGACGTTGATCACATGGCAACAGAATTAGCGTCCTTAAAGGGACAGCACCCTACACATACATATATATATATATATATATATATATATATACGACCGACCGATAGACATAAATACACATATCCGACCGACCGACATACATACATACATACATACATACATACAACCGATCGACAGACAGACATACATACATATATTTGACCGACCGATTGATATACATACATACATACATATATCCGACCGACCGACATACATACATACATATATATATATATATATATATATATATATCCACCGACCGACAGACAGACATACATACATACATATATATATATATATCCGACCGACAGACATACATAAATATATCCTACCGGCCGACCGATTGACATACATACATACATACATATATCCGACCGACCGACCGATTGACAGATACATACATACATACATACATCCGACCGATCGACAGATACATACATACATACATATAATCGACCGACCGACATACATACATACATATATCCGACCGACCGACTGATTGACAGATACATACATACATACATACATACATCCGACCGATCGACCGACAGACATACATACATACATATATATATATCCAATTGATCGACAGACAGACATACATACATATACCCGACCGACCGACCGATCGACATACATACATACATATATAAATTCTCACGTTCCACTGCCCCGCCTGAAGCGGCGTGGTAACTGCAATGTGTTCTCATATCTATTCCCAAAAACTGACCCACTTGTTTTATTGCCTCGTTCACAAAGTGTGTTCCATTGTCTGAACTTATCTTTCTTGGAATTCCCCATCTGGGAATTATTTCAGTCAGCAGGGCTTTGGCCACTGCTGCTGCGTCCTGTTTGGCGGTGGGGAAAACTTCAATCCACTTTGACCACGTCAACCATCACCAAGCAGTATTTCTTGCCCTCACACGGATTCAACTCAATAAAATCCATCATAAAGTATTTGAAGGGTTCCCTTGAAGGTGGATGAGATGCTAAGGGCATTTTTACTCCCCTTGCCACATTGTGTGTGTTACAAATTACGCATCTATTGCAAAAATTCTCAGCAACCACTGTAAAACCCTTTGTGAAGCACATGTCTTTCATCTGCTGTACCATAGCCCCTTTGCCTCCATGGTCTCGCCCATGGAGGCATTTAACATAATGAGAGAAAAAATGTCGGGGTAAACAAGGCTTGCCGTCCACGCTCATCCACACATCATTCTCAAGTTTGCAGCCACAACGTTTCCACAGGTGTTTCTCCGCTACTGTGGCGAACGCCTGCATACTCTGTAGGGAAGTCAAAGCATTTGTGTTAGTTTCAGATAATAGAATACATTCTGGTTCCTTTGACTGCTGTGCTGCTGCAGCTTTCGCAGCCACGTCTGCTCTTGCGTTTCCTGTTGAAATGAAATCTTTGTTGTTAGTATGCGCTGCGCATTTACAGATAGCAAGTTGTTTTGGCAATAGAATTGCGTCAGGAAGGGTAGACACAAGAGAAGCATTCAAAATTGGACGTCCATCAGATTAAAAAAATTTCCTGTGTTTCCACAGTGCCCCAAAATCATCCGCAACCCCGAACGCGTATCGTGAATCTGTGTAAATCGTTACACTTTTACCCTCCATAAGCTTACATGCTTCTGTCAGGGCTACGAGCTCCGCCGCTTGAGCTAAATAATTGTGTGGCAATGTGCCAGAGGCCAAAGTGTCAAATTCAGTGGTCACCGCGTAACCCACTTTGTTCAAACCTGTTTGTGCGTCTCTGTAAGCAGAGCCATCCACAAAGAGGACATTGTCACAGTTTTCAAGAGGTGTGACTAAAAGGTCAGGACGCGGGGTGCACACCTGCTCAAGTGCAGTTAAACAACACTGATGTTCCTCCCCATCCTCCTCCGTCGGAAGAAGGGTGGCCGGGTTCAGCACTGTGCAACGTTTTACTGTGATATTTGGCATATCTAGCAAAATTGTGTGATACCTCAGCCATCATGCTGTTGACAAATGTGATGTCTTCTGTTCCTGCAGAATCATTGACACCGCATGCGGGACCATTAATGTCATGTCAGAATACCCCACAAATTCTCTAGAAGCCATTACAGCCTGCTCAGCAGCTGCCACCGCTCTTAGACAGTGCGGCAGTCCTGCAGCAAATGGATCTAATTTGCCAGAGAAATACCCCACTGGACGCAGCCTGTCTCCATGTTGCTGCAAAAGAACAGAAGACATGAAACCATTCTTTTCATCTACCATTTGGACAAACGGTTTAGTTGGTACAGGCAGACCCAAAGTGGGGGAGGCAGCCAGCTGAGCTTTCATG
Source organism: Paracanthobrama guichenoti (assembly GCA_018749465.1). Classification (NCBI taxonomy): domain Eukaryota; kingdom Metazoa; phylum Chordata; class Actinopteri; order Cypriniformes; family Gobionidae; genus Paracanthobrama; species Paracanthobrama guichenoti. The sequence continues at coordinate 13,741,820 of CM031955.1, forward strand.
TTTTGGAAGGCCTGCTCAGCCTCCCCTGTCCAATTAATCTTACCACATGATCTCAACTCCTTCCCCGTAGTCAGGGCTCTCAGGGGTTGCTCAAGAAGTGCATAATTAGGAATGAATGTTCTACAGTAAGAGCACATTCCCAAAAATGACAACATTTGTTTCTTTGTTATTGGTCTGGGTACCTCAGTTATTGCTTGCACCCGTTTTCCAGACAGTGATTTAGTGTTAGCAGATATCACATGACCCAAAAATGTTATTTGTTGTTGAACAAATTGTAGCTTACTTTTACTGACCTTGTGACCTTCCTGCGCCAAATGTTGCAGCAAGGCCACAGTGTCCTTTACACATGTTGTTTCGTCTTTTGCACAAATCAAAATATCATCAACATATTGAAGCAAGGCTGATCCAGGTGTCAACGTCACATTTTCAAGGCTCCGTCGGAGCGCTTCATTGTAAATTGTTGGTGATTCACAGTAACCCTGACACAATCTTGTAAATGTGTACCCTTTCCCTTTAAATGCAAACCAATATGCACTGTCTTTGTCCACTGGTACGCTAAAAAAAGCATTTGCCAAATCCACCACTGAAAAGTATGTGGGGCTCTGTGGAATCTGTGACAAGATTGTGTAGGGGTTTGGAACTGTAGCAGCCCTTGCTCTTACAGCTGAATTCACAGCCTGCAAGTCCTGTACAAAACGCCATTCAGTGGGCTGACCTTTGTCTCTTATCTTTTTCACAGGAAAGATCGGGGTTCGCACCGGTGAAGTGTCACATGGCACAATTATGCCTTCTTTCAGTAACGATTCAAAAACTGGTTCAATACCCAAAATTGCCTCTGTTTTCAACGGATATTGTGGTTGGCAAGGTCTATAATCTGATTTTGGAGTAATTATCACTGGTTTACACCCTTAATCAGTCCCACATCATATTTGTGCTTTGCCCATAACTCAGCCGGCACTTCCGCCAGCGCTGGGTGTATGTCCAAACACAAATATTTGTCATGCTGTCATTTTCATGTGTGTGTTTGTCAATGGCGGTTACAATTCGCTTCACCTTAATTTCATGCTTGCATTCAGATTTAAAAGCCCCCAATTTTTTACTGTACTTTACAGTCTTATTGACTTCTCTCCAGTCAGCTGTCTCAACGCAGCTTTTCACAAACACTCCCACTTCTTCCCAGGTCTGTTTGTTTTCTTTAGAAATTGGTATGTGTGGCACACACTCTCCTGCTATCAAATAGAGAGCTGTTTTTTTGACAAGCCTACTGAAATTGCACACATTTTCTTAGTCCAAAACATTTGATCAAGTTTCAAAGTGTCTTTCTCTTGTTCAAACCATTCCTTTTCATAAAATTGATCTCTTTCTGTTGCGACATGTGACGTGCAATGTAAGTTGTCAGGCATCATAAAATCTGTCCCTAGTGACGGTGTTCTATTTTTCCCCAATTCACAAATTGTTTTTGCCCACTCAGTTTCGGTTATGTGCCATTTGTAAACCCATTTTGGTTCTGATTTCAAATACATTTGTTCACCCTCTTTTACCACAACACCAGAGGGGTCTGCTACCATTATCAAATTTAATTTGCACATTAAATCTCGGCCCAGAAGGGGCACTGGACACGTGGCTGAAGTTAAAAATGCATGTTTCAGCACACGGCCCCCCTCCTTCTCACACTTTAATGGCACGGTGAACCGTTCTGTTATAAGATGCCCTGAGACTGACAGAGACTCATGTATCTTATTTGTCAGTGCTGGTTCACATGGCAAGTCACATTTTCACAAAACAGATCTTGTAGCGCCTGAGTCTACTAAAAATGAAATCATTGTCCCTTCAACTAGCATGGGATATTCAGGCATGTTTAGAAATCCCTTACTGCTATACATAATCAAACATTTATCAAAATCATCTTTGTTTGTTTCAGAAACGCACAAAGAGGTCCAAACTTTTTTTTCTTTGCAGAGAGCATTATCAGTGCATGTGTATCTGTGTGGATGCGTGTATGTGTGTGTGTTTGAAATTAGTAAATGTGTACTTCCCTTTGCGGCGATCGTTGCATCCTCGGCCGTGGTCCACCCGATCCCCTCCTGCTCTCCGCTTTCAATATGTCAGTCCGCCTTCCGATTTTCAGGGCAGTTGTATGCCCAATGTCCATCTTTTCTGCACTTTCGACACTTCGTGCACTCATGCATGGTATGATTCTCATCTTCACATAGAAAACAGCCTTTCGTGTCTGATTGTTGTCCCCTTTTGTTCCAGCCGAATCGTCCATTTGCGCGCGTGCGCCGCGCTGAGTTAAATCTTTGCGGTGTCTGCGCGGCAGCAAGCTGCAATTCTTTTTGTCTTGGTCTTTCTTTCCTTGACCTCAGCTCGTCTTCTGCATGCAGAGCATGTTTTATGATGGTGCTTACTCGTCCTTCAGTCCATTCAACATAGCTGTGTTTCACTGCTTGGGAAATCTCCGGTCTCAGTCCATTCAAAAGGCTAGTCGCCAAATGACTTTCCCACGTGGTTGGTCTGTTACCACGATCTGTTGGTTCAGTCAGCCCGCTGTGCTTGCAAAACACGGTATAGAGCCGCTCATAATAAGTTTGAACACTCTCACCTGGTTCTTGACGGCAGTGGCTCACTCTAGACATGTCAATGCGTGCTGGAAATGCTTTTCTCACAGCCTCAGCCAGGCCCGTCACAGCTGCTCGATATCCGTCGTTCGAAGCATGTTGCCAGGTGATGTGACTTCGTCTGTGATCTGTTCCTGGTAATTCTGCGCTGATCTTGTGCCAGTTCATTCCTCCCAGCTTGGTCATCATGAGTCTTTTCAGTTCATTTACTGTCGGGCTGAACTCTTGGCAGAATGTCATCAGTTCGGTGGCGAAACGGTCCCCTCCGTCGTCGGGATTCGGCAGGTGGGCCATTGCCTCTTTCATGTCGGATAAGTTCCATGGGCGGAACACTAATTCTATAGAATTTATTCCCATAACTTCCACCATAGGTGCTGTGATGCTCACCTGCTCTTCTTCCGCAGTTCTGTCCCAGTTCTTTCTTTTCTCCGGGCAGGGGATCTCGAATTCTTCCTCCTCCTCGTCGCTTTCTGAGAGGGTATCAGGATTCAAATCGAAGTCCCCTTCTGACTCTAGCGCTCTGGCCCGTGCACGCGTGTTGGATCGTAACGTTACATCATAAGATCGTGCACCTTCTTTTCTTAGTTTCGTCTTCCGGATCGCTAGTCTCTTTCTCCTTTCGGGCGGCGGTGTTTCACCCCGGAAGGTTTCAGCCATGCGCACTCCCTCAGTTAATCGCACGCCTCCTTCTGTTGTCTGTTCAGGTGTGCGTGCGTCCTCTTCTCTCTGCCGGGGGGCTGTAGTTGTTCTGGCTGGTTGAATTGGCTGGTTCGGCAGAAACGGAGAGCAGTCGAGGTCGAGGTCCACTTTCAGGCCTTGGAGCTCCGCATTGGGATAAATTGTGTAACTCGGCGGTGTTTCATGTGGAAAAGCACAAGCATAAGATGTGTTAGTTATAGTAATCTCATTCTGTGGAGGCGCAGTCGCCTTTTCTTCACTTTTCTTTTCTTTTTCAACATTCTCCTCTCTCTTTTATCTGCCTCTTCCACCCAACAATTAATTGTTTTCTCACAATTCCACACACGTTTCTTAACACAACCCTCTGTTTTGTCACTCCCTTCCTGGATTGATAATTTCACCATTTTCAACCTTGTACTACTAAGTGTTCCTTCTTTTGGGAAATCATGATATTTTACTAATTTTTTTCTCTTTTTGGGAAATCATGATATTTTACTAATTCTTTTCTCAAATACATACAGCTAATCCTTAACCCAGGATAGCGTCCTCTCCTCTATGTGATTTCAATTCTCCCAAAATTTCTTGACCACACTTGTGATCTCAATTCTCCCAGAATATCTTAATCATGCTGACCACAGAACTCAGATTTCCCCTATGGTTTTATCCTTTACAATTAATTTTTCAATTCAATTAAACCCAAATTCTTATTTAAAATTCTTCCCCAAATTTTTAGGTTTGTCTCTTACCAGAAGCGTTTTGTTGCCATTTCCGGGTTCGTTTTCTCTGATTCCAGTGGTCGGACTCTCCTGGGCCTGTGGCGTCGGTCCCTCGTCCCTGAATCTAACGGGGTAGGGCTGACTTGAGTCAGGATTGCAGGTCACCGGCGCCCTCCAGGTCCAGAAGGCTCGTCCAAGGAATCCCGCTTCTGACACCAAATTGTGATGGCAAAACAGCTACTTCACTGAATAAGAGACAAAGCCTTACCAATGGTCTTTATAAAGCTTTTATACTTGCAAGAAGAGCCACACTCAGTACAACCGTCAGTGTCTGTACCAAGTGTGAACTGAGGAACCAAAGGATGGCCCTAGCCCTTATACCCCTCAATGTCCCGTACTTCCCCCATTAGTGTTTGTGTTCAAGGGTCAGAGTGACTGAATCCTGCTGTGCGTGGTGGGGGTTTTACGATCGTGCATGAGAATGTGAGGTGTGGTCGATATACATTTTAATGAGATAGATGTGTGATTCAATCAGCCCCATCTGACACCTAAGGCCTGGGAGAGTCTCCAAACTAGGAGTCCCGTGACCCCCTGTTAAGAAGGTGTTTTTGTGTGGCAGAGACAGATGTTGACTTCTGTGTGAACTCAAACATAAATGATTACATTTTTCTTTAACACCAACTTTTCATAAAAAAAACTTTTCGACGCTGAAATCATTTATGTGCTCTGTACAGAACACCATTAACGCTCATCATCTTCCGTACACGTGCGGAGGCGTTACTTTTCCCCACTTTTCTCAAAATCTATTGGTCCAAAAGACATCAATCAAAATGTGGACTGTCCAATGGGTATTCACCCAGGGAATGATCACACAAACAAGCTTGTCTGACTCTCAACAACGGAGGTGTGGTCGTTGGCGTGTGGTGAATAGCGAAAAGTGTCCGGAACATGGTTAGTCTACGTTAGCTTAACATTTCCAGTTGTTGGGTTAAACCTGCTGGGTCAACCAGGGCCTGAAATTAACACCCAACCACCCGGTAACTTCACCAGTAATAATAATATTAATTTATTTCTGTTTAACGGTTCCTGAACGCTGTAAATAACAGCTAACATTACCAGGACCTGTCTACGTGACTAAATCAGCCACTGACACAACCGTGTGATTTGTTTACACAGGAGCTGCGGTAGGTCTATTTCCGGTCTGTGGTCTAACGTTATATCTGTGGACTCAGATGCTGACGCCTCTCACACAAAGAAACTCAGTTAACATAAGCGGTTAAAATTACAAACTGTGGAGTTTTTATATTTATAACATGTGATACAGTTAAGCGACATCACACAAGAGTGCTGTTTTCCTGAATAGTCTACCATCACGATTGAAAATGACACGGATTTCATATGACAGTTCCATAAACAATTAATTAACATTAAGTCACTTACATTTTAGATGCAGTATTTACTGTTTTTGTTCTAGTTCAGCAGCGAAAATAGTTCCAAACAAAGATCACAGCAGAACCATAACGCATCTCACAGAAACAGTGTTACTGAATGATTCAGCGTTTTGAATGAATCGGTTGAATCAAAGATTCAGTAACCTATTCGTAACGACTGCCTCGTTCTTGAATGAATCAGCCGTTTCAACGAATCGACTCAATGATTCACTCATTAAGACGGTCACCTGCCGCCACCTACTGGTGCTTAAGTTTCATGTTTAAACATTCTTTCCAACATTTCTTATTTGTATATTAAACAATTCTCATAAAATGTTTTAATGCAGTTGTAATTTTTCAGTGTAAATTATTTAACTTGATTGGTAACAGCCCTATAGCATCTTATTCTAATTTAATGTAGGCCTATAGATACAATTTAAGAATATAAACTGAAAGCTGAAGCATAGCCTATATTTAATAAGATTATGGAAAAAAATGCCCTTTATAAAATGTAAAAATATCAGAGATATGCAGATTTAAATATGAATAACACACAAAAAAAAAAAAAAATCCGGACAAGCAAATGTTTCACTCAGACAAGTGAATGACAGCACGTGAACAGGCTTAATGTCGAGCCCCTGTGAGGCAAAAACAAAAAACAAAAACACTGGCAGGTAAAAGTCACTGTGGCTGGTGGTCGAAAAAGTTAATTTCAGGCCCTGGTCGCAATGCTTGGTTGTTTTGACCCAGCACTGGGTTGTTTCACGACCTTTGCGCCTTGAAGATGTTTAAATTCGCTCACAAACTGTCATTTTGAAAGGACAAAGGGGCAAAGATGTTTTAAGGTAAGTTCATGTAATGTTTTCATTAATAATAATTTAATTAGCATAATTATAGGTATAGTTTTTTCACGGCAACAATTCTTAAACATAGCCTACTAAAGTGATACGTTATCTTAGACGACAAAAGCTTTACCTCATAATCCGATGCCATGTATTGACTCACATAACGTACGTTAGTCATGTTAGTTTGGTATGTGAGACGAATTTAAATTAATAGAGTTTGCGATTATTTATTACATGAAACCCTGACGGTACCCCTCGGCGTCACGCTATGGACGAACTGGGAACTCCATTGCTTTCAATGGGAAAACTTTGGCGTCAACAAAAGAATTCTATCGGTATGAAATCGCGCTGAAGAAGTCTCATTCAGAACACATGGCGATGTTTGGCATCAGTTCATGTGTGCGACATGTTGGTGAGTAGTCATAAATATTATGTCCTAATGTTTGATGTAAAGTATTTTCTGCTTGTCGTTATCGATCGGATTATGTTCAGTCACTGCATTATATCTGTCATCTCCACTGAGACTTTGCATTTCTTTGCTTTCTAAATCAACACACCTTACTAATAATTGCTCTCATCCAACTGGTTCTCGGGTCCCTCATTTCTGTGGAAGAAAGAAATGGCGATCTCAAATGTTGTACCGGAACTTCCAGTAGGAGATCCAGAAGTAAGGAAAGTGCAGACATTTCAAACAGAAACCACTGAAAGTAAAGATCTTGTAGACCATTTGTCTAAGTTCTCATCTTGGTCTAATGCTGTCAAAGCCATTGCAAACCTTCTGAGACGGATTAGGAAAGACAAAACTAATTCACCGGCTTCTGTAAGTGAACAAGAGGATGCAAAATGCTTGATTCTAAAAGGAGTGCAAAAGCAAGTATATCAGAAAGAAATGGATGTCCTGAGTCAAGGAAAACAACTGCCAGGTTATAAAAACTGCAGGTTATATAACACAACTGCAATCGTATCTAGAGCAAAATAATCTTTTTGAACCACTTCAATCAGGTTTTCGCCCCAATCACAGTACAGAAACAGCACTTTTAAAAGTGCTTAACGATCTCCTTCTGGTTTCTGATTCTGGTGCACACAGTATCCTAGTTCTGCTTGATCTCAGTGCAGCCTTTGACACTGTGTGCCACCACTCCACGCTGCTTTCACGAATATCTTCGATAGGCATCACTGGTGCTGCTCTTCAGTGGTTGATCTCATATTTATCAGATCGACAGCAGTTTGTTAGGATAGGCAAGGATTGATCAGGTACCGTTACTATCTCTCATGGTGTGCCTCAAGGTTCTGTACTTGGTCCTCTCTTATTTCTCATCTATGTGTTACCACTTGGTCAGATAATCAGACAGCATGGTCTTAACTTTCATAGTTATGCTGATGATACTCAAATTAATTTCACAGTTAAACCCAACTCAGCTTGTCTACCAGTTTCTGTTAACTCTTGCCTTCAGGAACTTAAAACCTGGATGAATGATAACTTAAAGCTAAATACTGATGAAACAGAAATCCTGTTGATTGGCCCTAAATCAAAAAATCTGACACATGATGACTTTTTCATTGATATTGATGGCATCCAGATTAGACCGTCAAAAACTGTGCGAAATCTGGGAGTACTGTTGACTCCACATTATCCCTCGAATCACATATTGGTATGACAGTAAAATCTTGCTTTTTCCATTTGCGAAATTTAGTTTGTATCCGCCATTCCCTTAACTTTAGTGATGCTGAGACTGTTATTCATGCTTTTGTGACCTCTAGATTGGACTACTGTAACGCCTTATATAGCGGCTTACCTACTAAATCAATACACCGTCTCCAATTGGTGCAAAACTCTGCTGCTCGAGCCCTAACATTTAATAAAAAATCAGCACACATCACTCCCATCCTCAACCAACTTCACTGGCTTCCTGTTGCCAGTCGTATCCAGTTTAAACTCTTGGTTTTAGTCTATAAAGCCAGTCATGGCCCTGCACCAAAATACCTAACTGAATTAGTCCAGCCATATGTTCCTGCCCGGACCCTCAGATCTAGCAGCGAAAACCTGCTTGTCATCCCCAAGGTTAAATGCTCTACTGTGGGTGGAAGGGCTTTTAGTGTTACTGGCCCCAAACTATGGAATAAGCTGCCCCTGAATATCCGTAACGCACCTACTCTACAGACTTTTAAGTCCCAACTTAAAACTCATCTTTTTGCTCAGTAAGTAATCTGCTTTCTCTCACCTTCTCTTCCTTCATGTTATCTCACACTTCCCATGTTTTGCTTTATGACCACTTATTGTATTAATGTTCTTTTGATTTTATGGCATTGTTGTTGTCTATCTGTAGTTATTTGTTGTACACCCACTGATTGTACTTTTGTACTCCATTGTGAAGCGACATTGGGTTCTTGAAAGGCGCTATATAAAATAAACATATTATTATTATTATTATTATTATTATTATTAAAAAACTTCATGACCTGGACGCCTTCATCGATACGGATGATATGATCAAGGTGGGAGGAAGATTAAGCCACTCATCATGCACTCACTCCTTCAAGCATCCACTGATCCTTCCTAAAGATCATCATGTGACAAAGTTGATAATTGCACACTATCATGAAAGTGTAAAGCATCAAGGAAAGGACTTCACAATCAATGAAATCAGATCTTGTGGCTATTGGATACCTGGAATCAACAGAGCGGTTACATCTTACATTCGCAACTGTGTAACGTGTAGAAGGCTGAGAAAATCTGTTGAAGGCCAGCGGATGAGTGATGTCCCCACAGAACGCGTAGAGCCTTCCCCACCATTTGTGTATTGCGGCATGGATTGCTTTGGTCCTTTCATGACTAAAGAAGGAAGAAAACAGCACAAAAGATATGGCCTGCTTCTAACTTGCTTTTGTTCAAGAGCCATTCATATAGAAATGTTAGAAGATATGTGTCGACAGATGCGTTCATCAACAGTCTATGATGCTTTGCTATTCGAGGTACGGTATGACAGATCAATTGCGATCAAGGTACCGAATTTTGTGGGTGAAAAGAACGAACTGAACTCCGCATTACAGCAACTTGATCCAGAAAGGATCACGCGTTTCTTGCAGATAAGCAGTGTGATATTGTTATGAATTCCCCTCATTCCAGTCATGCAGGTGGTGTATGGGAGCGCCAAATCAAAACTGTAAGGAGTGTTCTTAATGCTACAGTCTCCCTCTCATCAGGCAGGCTCAATGATGCTTCACTGCGCACTTTGTTTCTGAAGCCATAGCAATAGTCAACCGTCGCTCCTTTACAGTGGACAACCTGAATGATCCCAAGAGCTTAGAACCACTCACACCGAACCATCTGATTACCATGAAAGCCACTACAGCCCTACCACCACCAGGAAAGTTCATAAGAGAAGACATCTATGGGAGAAAGAGATGGAGACGGGTACAGTATCTTACTGAACAGTTTTGGAGTAGATGGGAAAAAGAGTATCTACACAACATTGCTGCTAGACAATGCTGGCATGCTCCAAAAAGGAACTTTTAAATTGGTGATGTGGTCATGGATACGGATGAGACCCTTCCAAGAAATGAGTGGAGACTAGGACGGATCATAGACACTGTAACTAGCCAAGATGGACTAGTAAGGAAAGTCACAATAGCACTTGGTGACAAAAAGCTAAACAAGAAAGGAGAACGGGTAAACAAGGTGTCTAAGGTAGAGAGACCAGCTCAGAAGTTGGTCTTATTATTAGAAGCTGAGTAAACCAATCTTTAAAGGACTTTACTTTGCTTTACATGCACAAGGGGTATTATAAGTGAAAATTGTGCATGTTTGAAAAACATTGATAATTTGGTGGGAGTGTAACAGACTTCATTGTATTTTATAATTTGTTTTTGTGTACATTTTTAGACATTTCTGTATGTTTAAATAGGTTTAAGGTCTGCTATCTGTCTTAATAAGTAGGGACTTGTAGAGTATGGACGGTGCTCATAAATGATCGATCAGACCAATGCTTTGATTATGAAAAGTGAATCAACAGGACCGGCCCCATAGAGTCTACGGACTGACAGTTTAACACCCCTAAAGAACACAAACCAGCCTCCTTCATCCCTCTCTCCTCTGCATTCCAAAGGACGTTCTCATAAAACAGCCCCCCATCCTCACACACTCACACATACCAAAGAACACCCAAATGTGCTATGTGACTTTTAACTTAGTTATTTTTCATTTTAGAGGTGCTGTGTTACCTGTATGTATGCATGCTTTTTGTTATAACCATTTTAGATGTGTTTGATAGGTTAGAAACTTATAGTCAGTAGATGCTTAATGAAGAACAACGTCAATCCTCACCTTTCCTTTAATTCATAAGTTAAACTCCCCATGCTTGGTCTCGAAATCTTTGTCTCTCAATTTGTAGACCGGCTATGTGCGTTTTGTGGTACTATGATGCATCAAACTCTTTCTTTTATGCCAAAACCCAAAAGTCTGCAAACTTAAGAAGGCCATAAACATGTTAATGAGATGAGACTCGAAGACAAAGGGAGATTTCCCGCTTCTTAGTTCCTTCGCTCTGATTGGCTGTTCCGACAAAAGAGGCGTGCCCCGTGATGGCCTTCAAAAGGGCCTGCAGGCTCTCTTACGTTCTCTTGCTTTTACTCTCCTGTTGCACTCTCTTGTTGCTCGCTCTCTTACTCTCTCTACTCTCTTACTCTCACTTCTCTTCCCACTCTTCTTCGGCGCGGAGTCTCAGACCGCCAGCGTGCCATTTTCCAAAGGACATTACCACACAAAGGAACCAAATTTGAACTTTCCGCGGACTCCAACGGATCCGCCCTGCAAGATTCAAAACACGGACCGGATCGCGGAATTCCTCACACGTACGCATTCGCGACCAGCCACGAAAGAAGCATATGCAAGTATCCCTTAACAGTCGTTATAGAGTTTTGAGCTTATACCAATAAGTTGGTCTGATTTCTTGCTTGTTCTCAATAGGTTATTGTCGGTAATACCACCTGTTCTTTGTCTCTCTCTCTCTCTCTTACTCTGTCTCCTTCCTTCTTTTAGTTAATTTGTGTATGTTTGTTTATTGTTTGTTGATTATTAAAATATATATATTCACACGCGATTGTCCCTGAGTTGCTCATCCATAGGTCCCTTTACGGTGAACCGACCCTGTTACAAATTAAAAGAAAGATACTTCTTCTGGCCAAAGAAGTCTTGTCTAAGAGTTCTTATAAGGAGATAGTTGGTGGACAATTATCCGTCCTTTGAACTCAATTCTAGAATTAAGTCAAAGTCAAGTCAAAGTCAGCTTTATTGTCAATTCTGCCATATGTAACGGGTGTTATGTTGATTTAATTTCACGCAAAATCACTTTGTTTTGTTATTAATAATTATTTAATTTTGAACTTTGTAATCTATTCTTTCATTATTTCATTTCATTTCGTTTATTATTTTGGTAGTAATTTATTTTATTTAGTAATGTCCATTTTCAATTATTAATTGTACGCGGTTCCTTTAAGAACGAGCTTCCGGTTGCCAGCGCTCAGTTCGCGGTGGCCTGCGGATGCAGAGAGGTGGGTTGCACAGAAGCTCCAGCATTTATGTGTGACATGAGTTTTGTATCTCGAAATAGAAATGTTGTTTTCTTCCAAAATGTTCTTAAACCTTATGTAAATATGTGAATCAAGTTTGTATGAACCTGCAGTGTGTATTTTTGTAAATAATTCGTTGTGATCAATGTCAAAAAGAAAAGAAAAGCTCCGTGGCTAAAATGTCCCCTTCCATCGGCAGGCATGTGAAGAAGGCCACGCGATCACTGTTTAATTATTTCTTTCTTTTTATTTGAGCAGGTATGTTTTTCTTTCATGTTTCTCTCGATATTGTTTCAAATTTATGTAAAATGTATGTTTTTAAAATATGTTTCATATATGTTCAATATGTGGCATCTGTAAAGTCACGTGCAGTTCGCGGTGAGCTTGCGATGCAGAGAGGCATGTGAAGAAGGCCACGCGATCACTGTTTAATTATTTCTTTCTTTTTATTTGAGCAGCAGTGCAAAATAAAATACGGCCTGTGAATTCCTGTTGCCCGGTCTCATCAATCAACAACACAACGCAGAGTCAAATAGAGACCGGTCACACATACGTACAATACATACATACAGAGAATTGAAATTCTATGACTCTCAGACCCTAGGTGCCTGACAACAACAAAACAATAACAATAACAACAAAGTTTAACAGTGACAAACAGAAGAAAGATAACAGAAGAAAGATTAAAAAAAAAAAAAAAAATAAAGTGAATTATAGAGAAAAAGATCAGGTGCAAAAAAAGAAGTCTGTAGGGACCAATTCGGCAGAGTGAGGTAGATGAAGGAGGGGAGTTCAATGCCCTGACAGCTAGAAGAGGGGAGGGTCGGCAGAGTCGGGAGGGAGTTCAATGCCCTGACAGCTAGGGGAATGAAGCTGTCCTTCAGTCTGCTGGTCCTTGCTTGGAGACTGCGAAGCCTCCTCCCTGATGGCAGCAGACTGAAGAGGCTGTGCGATGGGTGGGTGGGGTCTCTCGCAATGATGAGGGCTTTGCGGGAGGCGGGAGTTATAAATGTCCTGGAGGGGTGGGAGAGAGACACCAACGATCTTCTCAGCTGCTCTCACGGTGCGCTGAAGTGCTTTACGGCAGGATGCGTTGCAGGCGCCGTACCACACAGTGATGCAGCTGGTCAGAATGCTCTCGATGGTGCCTCTGTAGAAGGTGCGCATGATGGGGGCTGGGGCTCCGGCTCTTCTCAGCTTGCGGAGAAAGTAGAGTCGCTGCTGTGCTTTCTTGGTCAGTGCTGTGGAGTTGGCGGTCCAGGAGAGGTCCTCTGTGATATGCACACCCAGGAATTTGGTGCTCCTCACCCTTTCCACAGTCACACCGTTGATGGTCAGAGGAGCGTGCTGGGTGTGCATTCTCCTGAAGTCAACAACAATCTCCTTCGTCTTCTCCACGTTCAGAGAGAGATTGTTGTCGCCACACCACCTGGCCAGGCGGCTCACCTCGCTCCTGAAGTTCGTCTCATCATCGTTGCTAATGAGACCAACTACGGTCGTGTGTCGTCCGCAAACTTGATGAAGAGATTGCTGTTGTGTATGGGTGTGCAGTCATGTGTCAGCAGAGTGAAAAGGAGGGGCTCAACACACATCCCTGAGGGGCTCCAGTGTTCATGATGATGGAGTTGGATGAGTTACTGCCGACCCGAACTGCCTGAGGTCTTCCCGTCAGGAAGTCCAGCAACCAGTTGCACATCGATGTGCTGAGTCCCAGCTGTGACAGTTTTTGAGTGAGCTGTAGAGGGATGATTGTATTGAATGCTGAACTAAAGTCTATGAACAGCATTCTGACATAAGTGTCTTTATTTTCCAGGTGAGTGAGTGCTGAATGGACGGTGGTGGCGATGGCGTCATCGGTCCAGCGTTTTGACCGATATGCAAATTGGTAGGGGTCCAGGGAGGGGGGGGAGGACAGACTTAATGTGGTGCATGACTAGCCGCTCAAAGCACTTCATAAGGATGGGGGTAAGTGCGACTGGACGGTAGTCGTTGAAGCAGGATGGAGATGATTTCTTAGGGACTGGAATGATGGTGGTTGCTTTGAAGCATGTGGGGATGACAGCTTGACTCAGTGAGATGTTGAAGATGTCTGTGAAGACATCGGTGAGTTCCTCTGCACAGTCTCTCAATACACGTCCAGGAATGTTGTCAGGGCCTGGAGCTTTGCGTGCGTTGACCCTGCTGAGGGACCTTCTCACGCTGTCCCTGGGCAGTGACAACATCAGGTCATCGGGAGGAGGAGGTGACTTCTGTGCAGTGGTGCTGTTGTGAGCTTCAAAGCGAGCAAAGAAAGTGTTCAGCTCATTCAGCAGGGGGGTGGAGCTGTCACATGTCCGTGCAGGGGGCTTATAATCTGTGATGGTCTGAATACCCTGCCACAGGCTCCTTGTGTCTCTGCTGTCGCTGAAACGATGGGCTATCCTCCTGGAGTACTGTCTCTTAGCCTTCCTGATGCCGCGTGACAGGTTGGCCCTTGCTGTCCTCAGGCCCACCTCATCTCCAGCTCTGAAGGCAGCGTTACGCGTCTTCAGGAGACTGTAGACATTTCCTGTCAGCCACGGTTTTTGGTTGGGCCAGACGGTGATGGTCTTTGTGACTGTTACATCCTCCATACACTTGGTGATATAAGAAGTAACAGTCTGAGAGTACTCCTGGATGTCTGTGGTGTTGTGGTAGGTTGCAGCCTGTTTAAACATGTCCCAGTCAGTGGTGTCGAAGCAGTCTTGGAGAGCCTCTGATGACCCTTCAGGCCAGACTTGAATCTGCTTCTGGACTGGTTTGGTGGCTTTCACAAGTGGTCTGTATGCTGGCATTAACATAACAGTGATGTGATCTGAAGCACCCAGGTGGGGAGGGGAAGGGCTTTGTAAGCTCCTCTCTGTGTAGTGTACACAAAGTCCAGAGTGTTTTTACCACGTGTTGGGAAGTCAATGTGTTGATGAATTTTTGGAAGCACACTCTTTAGGTCTGCATGGTTGAAATCTCCAGCCAAGATGAGAAAAGCATCTGGGTGGGCTGTCTGCTGATCACTGATGTGTTTATAAAGATTATTTAGTGCCTCACTCCTGTTGTTGTTGGAGCTGGGGGGGATGTATACAGCAACAAGTATAATAGCTGAATATTCCCGGTAGATAAAACGGCCAACATTTAATAATCATAAACTCCACCAGGGGTGAGCAGTGTTTGCAGACCACAACAGCATCGCGCACCACCACGCATCATTGGTGTAAACACAGAGTCCGCCGCGCGCGGTCTTACCTCCCTCGACGAGCACTCTGTCCGCCCGATGGCATGTGCGCTGATCGAGCTGAATGGCGTGGTCCGGAACGCTGTTGTTGAGCCATGTTTCCGTGAACACAAAAACACAACAGTCTCTTACAGTCTTCCGAGTAGAGCAAAGAAGGCGAAGATCGTCCAGTTTATTGTCCAACGAGCGTACATTAGCGAGAATGATGGAGGATAGCCGGCTTGTGTGGTTTAGCCGCTAGCCTGACACGGATACCTCGCTTCCCCTCTCTTCTGTTTCCTCTCACCCCGTTTGTGGCGCCTCCACTGTGGGAGAGGTGCAGTAGTGGGGGACGGTGATGGGGTAGGCCCCCAGAGAAGGCCGTGATCCCGCAGATCTTGAGCGAGCGCCGAGCTTGGATTGAAGACTGTAGTTTTTCCAACCTCGAGCAGAAACTCACGTCTGTAGCTGAGTTTGCAGATGAGCGGACGCGACAAGGACGTGTGATTTACACAACGAAAAACACAAAAACACCGGTCCGTCGGGAGAGAGAGAGCCGCAGCGTGTGCACGCCGCCATCATGATGAACAATTTCACGAGACTTAAAGAAAATTCTACAAGCTGAATCAAGCCATAGATATTAATAATTGTTATAATCCGTTATAATTAACTGTTAATATCCAAATTCCCCTCTGTGCCGATTTATGTATGTTTGATCGTAACACAATTAAACACATGCATAAATCCCGCACCATTTCCCTTGGGCTAGATTCGCTACAGACTTTTTATGTTGACAGGTGTTGTAGTTTACGGAGCGATACGGGAAAGAGTGAGAGCGCGTGGTTCATCGTTCATCATACAGTGGGTTTAAGCAGATTTAAAGTTTACAATTTGTTTAGCACCCCCGGAAAAGGCATAAGGTGTGTATGTGCTTGCTTATTGTCATTCATAATTAGTGTTTTCGCTGTATTATGTTAATGCTATGGAGAGAGAGTTTGTGTACGAGGTGTTAATGCGCACTTCTTTGCTTTTATTTGTTCAGCTCTTACAGAGATTTTTTGGAGAACTTACTCCGGACACGTGGAGTTTTTGGAACAGCATACCTCAAGTAAGCAAGGTTTGGCTTAATCAACCAAGAGGTCAGTGAATTTTGACTGTAAGATAACCTTGCTTTCTGGAATATTCCCCTGTTGTCTCAAGGCGCGTGTCATAAGTACTAAACTAAGTTTTCTTTCGCATCTTATTGCCCTTAAAATGTCAATACACAAAAGGTTAAACCACACAACGTTCACATGAACAGTCTATAGTGTCTGTGAATGTAAACAACTGGGAAAGAAATTGCATGTAAATTAGATCTGTGTATTAACGCGACAGCATCTTAATGTACAGTACCTGCTGCTGTCTATTCTGCTAATGAGAATCAAATACAGAAAATCACTCACTGCTCTTGACTGAATAACTTTAGTGGCTTTAGAAAGAACCAATTTCTTACCCTAATATGCTCTAGCAAGGAGATACACATGGCGGACTGTGTACAGTCAGCGCTCAGTTTCCATGGCACCTGTGACATCACAATTGATCAACTTTAGAACTCTCGCTAATCCCTTTAGAGATCGTCTCTCGACATTGTGTGCGTATTTGGATCACATTCACAAGCGCTAAAAATGTTTTGCACATGTGTTGGTTTTTCTTCAACCGTTATCACATCATGGGATTTTGATTTCTTGACACACAGATTTACACAACGAGGACTTCAGGCAAGAGGAAAGTACAAGAACATCTGTACAAGAACAAGACAAGCAGGCAGGAGTTTGATTCCAACAGCGCCCTTTTTTTGTTATAAAAAAGGCTAAACTGCCATTTATGACACATTTAAGAAAGAAACATGTCTTGACAAAGATGATAGGATGCCATAACACTTTTGTCGTTTGAAAGTGAACTAAAAGAATATGATGATATTATCAACATCTTCAATTTAAAAACCCAGCCAACTCTGACTTGTTTAAAGCAGACATCAGCCATACAAGGTAAGCTATGGGAGGTTTTTAGTCTGGCCCCACCGTGGCAGCCACTGACACTTGATCGCACAGAGCTTAGTGCTTACAGGTGAAGTATTTAAATATTGAAATGTGAAATCTGTGGTGAATTGGCCTTTTTGTCGTAGTGGTTCCTAGCTCTGGTGTAGCACTCTGGGCGGGACTGACTGGCTTTGTGCCCCCATAACACGATTGGATATTTTAGTTACCCTGACAGTTCACCCCAAGTCAACACTTGGAGTTAGGACTAGGGTGTGGCCTGTAAGGTGGGTGGGTGGGACACAGGCCACACCCTAGGTTACCAAAAAAGACAAAGAAATTATTTTAAAAAATAGCTAAAAGCAAAACTAATTCCCAGATCCAATTATTTTAATAGATGAAATCTGTGGTGAATTGGCATTTTTGTCGTATTGGCTCCTAGCTCTGATGTAGCACTCTGGGCGGGACTGACCGGCTTTCTGCCCCCATAACGCCATTGGATATTTCAGTTACGAGTGCAGTTCACCCCAAGTAAACACTTGGAGTTAGGACTAGGGTGTGGCCTGTAAGGTGCAGCACTCTGGGTGGGACTGACCGGCTTTGTGCCCCCATAATGGCATTGGATATTTCAGTTATGCTAACAGTTCACTCCAATTCATCACTTGGCGTTAGGACTAGGGTGTGGCCTGTAAGGTGGATGGGTGGGACATAGGCCACACCCTAGGTTTCCAAACAACGACAAACTATAAAAAAAATAGGTAAAAGTAAATCGATGAAATCTATGATGAATTGGCCTTTTTGTCGTATTTGCTCCTAGCTCTGGTGTAGCACTCTGGGTGTGACTGCCCGGCTTTGTGCCCCCATAACACCGTTGGATATTTTTGTAAAGCTGGCAGTTCACCCCAAGTCAACACTTGGAGTTAGGACTAGGGTGTGGCCTGTAAGGTGGGTGGGTGGGACACAGGCCACACCCTAGGTTTCCAAAAAAGACAAACAATTATTTTTTAAAAAATGCTAAAAGCAAAACTAATTCCTAGATGTATTTATTTTAATAGATGAAATCTGTGGTGAATTGGCCTTTTTCTCGTAGTGGTTCCTAGCTCTGGTGTAGCACTCTGGGCGGGACTGACTGGCTTTGTGCCCCCATAACGCGATTGGATATTTTAGTTACCCTGACAGTTCACCCCAAGTCAACACTTGGAGTCAGGACTAGGGTGTGGCCTGTAAGGTGGGTGGGTGGGACACAGGCCACACCCTAGGTTTCCAAAAAAGACAAACAATTATTTTTTTAAAAATGCTAAAAGCAAAACTAATTCCCAGATGTATTTATTTTAAAATACGAAATCTGTGGTGAATTGGCCTTTTTGTCGTATTTGCTCCTAGCTCTGGTGCAGCACTCTGGGCGTGACTGCCCGGCTTTGTGCCCCCATAACGCCGTTGGATATTTTAGTAAAGCTGGCAGTTCACCCCAAGTCAACACTTGGAGTTAGGACTAGGGTGTGGCCTGTAAGGTGGGTGGGTGGAACACAGGCCAAACCCTAGGTTACCAAAAAAGACAAAAAATAATAAAAAAAAATAGCTAAAAGCAAAACTAATTCCCAGATCTAATTATTTTAATAGATGAAATCTGTGGTGAATTGGCCTTTTTGTCATAGTGGTTCCTAGCTCTGGTGTAGCACTCTGGGCGGGACTGCCCGGCTTTGTGCCCCCATAACGCCGTTGGATATTTTAGTTAAGGTAGGCAGGTGGGAGACTACCGTTGGATATTTTAGTAAAGCTGGCAGTTCACCCCAAGTCAACACTTGTTAGGACTAGGGTGTGGCCTGTAAGGTGGGTGGGTGGGACACAGGCCACACCCTAGGTTACCAAAAAAGACAAACAATTATTTAAAAAAATAGCTAAAAGCAAAACTAATTCCCAGATCTAATTATTTCAATAGATGAAATTTGTGGTGAATTGGCCTAGGGTGTGGAGTTAAGGTGGGTGGGTTGGAGTTAAGGTGGGTGGGTGGGTGGGACACAGGCCAAACCCTAGGTTACCAAAAAAGACAAAAATAATTAAAAAAATAGCTAAAAGCAAAACTAATTCCCAGATCTAATTATTTTAATAGATGAAATCTGTGGTGAATTGGCCTTTTTGTCGTATTTGCTCCTAGCTCTGGTGCAGAACTCTGGGAGTGACTGCCCGGCTTTGTTCTCCCATAATGCCATTGGATATTTTAGTAAAGCTGGCAGTTCACCCCAAGTCAACACTTGGAGTTAGGACTAGGGTGTGGCCTGTAAGGTGGGGGGGACACAGGCCAAACCCTAGGTTACCAAAAAAGACAAAAAATATTAAAAAAAAATGGCTAAAAGCAAAACTAATTCCCAGATCTAATTATTTTAATAGATGAAATCTGTGGTGAATTGGCCTTTTTGTCGTATTTGCTCCTAGCTCTGGTGCAGAACTCTGGGCGTGATTGCCCGGCTTTGTGCTCCCATAACGCCGTTGGATATTATTGTAAAGCTGGCAATTCACCCCAAGTCAACACTTGGAGTCAGGACTAGGGTGTGGCCTGTAAGGTGGGTGGGTGGGACACAGGCCACACCCTAGGTTTCCAAAAAAGACAAACAATTATTTAAAAAAAAATGCTAAAAGCAAAACTAATTCCCAGATCTAATTATTTCAATAGATGAAATCTGTGGTGAATTGGCCTTTTTCTCGTAGTGGTTCCTAGCTCTGGTGTAGCACTCTGGGCGGGACTGACTGGCTTTGTGCCCCCATAACGCGATTGGATATTTTAGCTACCCTGACAGTTCACCCCAAGTCAACACTTGGAGTTAGGACTAGGCTGTGGCCTGTAAGGTGGGTGGGTGGGACACAGGCCACACCCTAGGTTACCAAAAAAGACAAAAAAAAATAAAATAAAAAATAGCTAAAAGCAAAACTAATTCCCAGATCTAATTATTTTAATAGATGAAATCTGTGGTGAATTGGCCTTTTTGTCGTAGTGGTTCCTAGCTCTGGTGCAGCACTCTGGGCGGGACTGCCCGGCTTTGTGCCCCCATAACGCCGTTGGATATTTTAGTAAAGCTGGCAGTTCACCCCAAGTCAACACTTGGAGTTAGGACTAGGGTGTGGCCTGTAAGGTGGGTGGGTGGGACACAGGCCACACCCTAGGTTTCCAAAAAGACAAACAATTATTTTAAAAAAAATGCTAAAAGCAAAACTAATTCCCAGATGTATTTATTTTAAAATACGAAATCTGTGGTGAATTGGCCTTTTTGTCGTATTGGCTCCTAGCTCTGGTGCAGCACTCTGGGCGTGACTGCCCGGCTTTGTGCTCCCATAACGCCGTTGGATATTTTAGTAAAGCTGGCAGTTCACCCCAAGTCAACACTTGTTAGGACTAGGGTGTGTCCTGTAAGGTGGGTGGGTGGGATACAGACCACACCCTAGGCTACCTAAAAAGACAAAAAATTATTTAAAAAAATGCTAAAGGCAAAACTAATTCCCAGATCTAATTATTTTAAAATACGAAATCTGTGGTGAATTAGCCTTTTTGTCGTATTGGCTCCTAGGTCGGGTGGAACACTCTGGGCAGGACTGACCAGCTTTGTGCCCCCATAACGCCATGTGATATTTTAGTAAAGCTGGCAGTTCACCCCAAGATTCAAGAGTTTTATTTGTCACATACACAGTTATATACAGAATATACAACTGGCAGTGAAATGTAAACAGGTCCGCTCCATGGACAGTGCAAATTCACAGTTAAAAACACAAGGAGGAAATTATAATAGGAATAGAATAAAAAAAAAAACTATATATATATATATATATATATATATATATATATATATATATATATATATATATATATATATATATATATATATATATATATATATATATATATATATATGTATATATATATATATATATATATATATATATATATATATATATATATATATGTATATGTATATATATATATATATATATATATATATATATATATATATATATATATATATATATATATATATATATATATATATATATATATATGTGTGTATATGTATATGTATATATGTATATGTATATGTATGTGTATCTGTACAGTTATAAATAAATCAAGTCAAGTAGAAAAAGTAAAAATAAAGAAGTGGAATAAAATAAGTGAAGTAAACTGTGCAGTGAGTAAACTGTAGACTTATAAATATGTGGTTAACAAATGTACAAAGAAGTATAATGTGCAAACAGGTTTATGCACATTTACAGAGAGATGTTTTTTTTTTTTTTTGTGAGTGATGACAGCATCTGAAGTGTTGACATGTGTTGGCTGTTCTAAGATGGCGGTGCGTCGATGTGCCTGGAGCGGACGAATGAGGCATCTACGTATACATACCTATGGTCACTACTGGCCGTTTACCTCCATCCACCCCAGTGAAATAGATAACTATTAGCTATTTATCGCTTTTGACTAACTGCCATTCACACATGGGTTACAATCTGCTTATATATGGACTCACAGAGATGGATTATTTTCTTAAAAATCTTTGTTTGTGTGAAGAAAGAAAGTCTGGGATGGCACAAAGGTAAGTAAAAAATTAGAGTATTTTCATTATTTGGGTGGAGTATCCTTTAAAGACTGATATTTCACACCATTATATACAATGTACCCAGTCACTGCTTTGTTACTTCTGCTGTAACAGGAACTGGTCAAAGGATCATTGTATCCTTTGAACAGAGAAACAACTGTTTCAGAATCTGTGGTATGTCAAACCAGAGAAAGCAGGGTAAGTCAAAACCAGAGAAAGCAGGGTAAGTCCGTTTCTGAAAGAGAGGTAACTTATACTCCGAGTCAGTTACCAGGGTAACTTACTCTGTGAACCTAACCTTTTAAAGCATTAGCGGTGTTTAAATACTTCATTCATTCATTCATGCTGCACAAATGCTTTTCATAGTGAGTATTTTTTCTTACGCTATTGGCAGATCATTTGCAAAATAAGAAAAATGCACTTAAACTTGCTTTATTTTTTTCAGGAAACGAGACTAAATACTTCTGTCATTTTTCTTATGTAGGCCTAGAAAATGCACATTGATTTAAGAATCTTTAGATATTTTGGCTGGAAATTACACGACAAAGAAAAGCATTTTTGAGTTCAGGTACATTCATTCACTGCGAATATTTTCAACAAGAGGACAGTCAAAATGACAAAAATATCATCCTGTAGATGAGGAGGCTGCAGTAATTTGTAGGGAGTTACATTCATGTCAGGAGAGGATTTTTTTTTGCCTGCTATATCCACATGCATATTTATTTGAGCAGTGCCATGTTTTAATGATAGTTTTCTATATAATATCAGGGATTCAGAGCATATTAGTAAGGCCGCTGTATGCAGAGAGGTAAGGAAAGTTTGCCTCACTCTCACGTGAGCTCTTTCTGAATATGTTTGTGTGGTTTCCTGGGCACAAACCCATGAGAGTCTCAAAGAGGAGTTTCACAGGATTGCAGGTCAGTGGTGTAGAAATCAGTTTAAATGATGTTCACTTGATATATTTTTGCAACCTCTGGAAGAAAGCTAATAATTGGAATTTCCGTTAGGATTTCCAGTGTGGTTGGATGCATTGGTACGCATATTCCCATCATCGCACCTTCCGAAAATGAAAAGTGAAACAGATTACTATATGGAATGGAAGAAAACAGAAGGAAGGGTAGTCTGAAATATATGCCATAATAAACACAATAAACACAAAGTATTCACAGTTTATTTGGTCATCTTTATTTGCTAAATACAAAAGCAACAGTTCTTTTTTTCTGTTTTAATATTCTGTGTTAATATTCTTCCTCATCTCCTCTTCATCTGTCAGTGCTGGTGTTAATGCGAGCCTCTTCTTGCTGTTGGCTGAGTAGAAGTCAAATGTTAATTTCATTACTGTAATTCACAAATGTAACAGGTTGGATTAGAGAACATTATGTGAAAAGAGCATTAGACTATGATTAGACTATGAGGAAAAAGCTGCTGCACATTGGAAAAGACACTGAATGATATTTAATTAGTATGTCAAATGTTTGTAGAGTCATGAATCCTACACCCATGAACCTTTTAAGCTTAAATGCTTTTACCTGATTAAATTATATTTTTATACTTCATTTTTAGCTGCTAGCACATTCTTATTTCTTCTTTTTTGCCCGTGGGATACCATCAAATGAATATTAGTTCAATAACTTGCCGTTCTGCCAGTTTTCAACTCTGATATTATAACAGTGATTAAGAATTAAACTTATACGTTTGACCCGGAAGTATGCAGACGTCTTTTTGTTGGGTGCTGTTGCCATGGTGAATCTTAATTTCTGAGCTCTTTGATCATGGCTGTTCATAGTCGTGGTGCACGCGCTTAACTCAGAGTCAGTCTACTCAGAGCTGATTGAACTACCTCAGTTCAGCTGTTCTGAAACCCAAAACTCAGAGTTTCCCATCTCAGGGTAAGTCAACTCAGAGTTCAAGTTTAAACTTAGAGTTGGTCGAGCCTCCTTATTGAAACGGACCCAGGTGTGTTCTGCACTTCAACACTTCATACACTCCTATAAATAAAGGTTCTTTATTGGCATATATGGTTACGTGAATAACCTTAAAGCCTTTGGGCCTAATGGTTAGAGATGTAGAGATCTCAGACTTGTAATCCGGAGGTTGCTGGTCCGATTCTCAATACCGGAAAGAAAATGTAGGTGAGGGAGTGAATGAACAGCACTCTCTTCCACACTCAATTCCCACGACTGAGGTGCCTCCCCCCTCATGAGTGGACACGCCCCTTACTGCTTTATTGGCTACACGTGTGTTTTAGTGCTCGGTCCGATCCACTTTCAACAGTGTTTCTCAGAATATACGCTTACTGCACCTTTAAGGACCCATCAGCCTGCGTCATCTAGAGTTTCATGACAGAACTTTTCAGTTGTTTTTGGGTAACTATTCCTATAAGTTTCCCACCGCCGTATTTTTGGAACTTTGTACGCACACGCGCATAAATGTTTTTTTGCATTAAAACATAGTGTAACCAAGTGGATAAGTACGATGGTGTATGGGGTGGGGCATATGTTTATTTTTGCCCTATAAATGCTGCAAAGGTCGGCAGGTGGCGTAACTTCCTGACGTTTGATTCCTTCCCGTCTCCTTCCGGTGTTGTGACCCTGAAGCGCCATAGCGAGGTAGGAGCATATTATCTTAGGTGCTGTAGGAGCTTGCATAGGGATGTTTGTTTCTTATGATCCATCTTATATTGTAGAGAGAACCCTCCCGATGCAAGACTGTGAGCGCGTGGGTGGGATACGATCGTATGCAAGTTGGGCATGCCGTGTTTGCAATGCTAGCAACAAACGCTATCACGCAGCGTTGTTAGTCTGCGCTATTGCGCCACGTTTCTAGTTCACTCTGGGATTACGGCAGAGGTATGTCTGTATTGGTTAGGTTTATTGTTATAATCTGTGTAATGAGTGATTTAGAGGATTGTGTGTTTTGAGTGGTCACGACGCTGTTAGATTTGCACCGTGACAAGTGTTTTATGTGTTGATATATTGTTTATTTATTTTGTTGAAGAATGATAAGTGTTATATTTTAGTTTTTCTGTTTGACAGATCTTTGTGGAGTCCTATGCATATGGACCTTTGATGTCTAGGCTCTGCTGTTTTGCTTATGATTTATTTACTTGTTTCTCATAAGTTTTAAGCTGATTATTATAAATTGTTTGTTTTGAAATTATTTCTTTTTGTTATATATTCTGTTACTTAGGTTTTGTTTGTACCAACCGCTAAGGGTTTATGTGTTCAAGGAGAGGTTAACCCATATTTCTATTTTCTAGGAACCAGCCTGTGTGGGAGTGTTGTCTTCGGGGGTCTTCTGGGTCTTTCCTCCACTGCATGTGGCGTGAGGTTTCCAGCACTGCATGGGTATTGAGAGCGTAAAGTTACTTGCAGTATTCACTACACCTTTTCAGTTTTGTTGCTTTGTGTATATGTGTGCACGTGTGGTGTGTGCTTTTGAGGCTGTGGGTCTTTGGCCTAGTGATTTCTCCTCTTCTCTTCCCGCAGGCTTGGTTGACTATACATGCAGAATTAGGGGTTTTGATTTGAATAGTTCATTTAATGACTAGATATCTTAAAGTGATCCTCACTTTTTTTAGATGGTTTAAATGTGCTGTTAAATTTGAGAATAATGATCTAAATAGCACACACAAATAAAGAAAGTTTACGATCTAAACACAAATACTTAAAAACTGAAATGCACCATCATTTGTAATATTTGTCAGTGAAAATAAGCAAAATAAGGCTCCTACATTACCGGCCCTAATTGTTCTCAAACTCTTTGAAACAATTACTTACATTTAAACTGAAGGAGCCGTATTATTTTAATATCTTTAGTAAATACTTAAAGTAACTCTTCCAGATGTGTTGCTTTCACTATACTCATTCTGCCTCCTGCAACAGGCAAAGTTTTGTTATGGGTCTTTCCAAAATGTTAGTTTTTGTCTTAATGCGGACTTGTCGGACGAGACCCTTCTTATCTGGGATGGTTTCAATGACCCTTGCTCACATCCATGAATTCCTGGGGGCGGAGTCATCAACTACCAGAACAATATCTCCAACACAGAAGTTTCTTGTTGTGTTATTCCACTTCTGTCTCTGTTGCAACTGCGGCAAGTATTCCCGACACCAACGTTTCCAGAACAGATCAGAAATGTACTGAACCTGTTTCCATCTGCGTCGAGAACACAGGTCATCTTTGTCAATCGGTCCTGGAGGCAACGACGGCTTTGTCTCAAGTAACAACAACCCAGATAGCAAATTGGTTTTGGGCCGGATCTGGCTAAATTTCGGCTGAGATTTTGGCCCACATACCGCATGGAATTACGGTCCAAGGTTGGCTCAAGTGTTGTTTGCTGAAAGTCAACCAGAGGAATGCCGGAAACAGACCAAAACTCGCCCAGAGCTTAGCCACAACTTATCCAGAAGCTCCAGAAAACAGCCATAACTGAGCCAATATTATCCATAAAAAAAAAAAGTCCATTTAGGGACTGTCCATATCCATATAGTCCCCAAAACTGAACCAGAAATTATCCATGTTTAATAATTATATATTGTGCAAGGAATAATAAAAGAATGACACTACACAAACGCAAAGTACAGCATTTTATTGAGAAGGGAAGAAAATCAAGGAAAAATATTTAAAAAAATGGGAAAAAGATAAATCAATAGTAAAGCAAAACAAAAACAACAAATAGTCACAATACAAGAATAAGAAGAGCAATAAATTAATGTTACAAAAAAAGAAAAAAATGCAATTATGCCATTTAAAAAAACCTGTCATGCTTAAATAATGAAATACAGAAACAGATCAAAATATGGTGGCCAAGGGATCTCAATGCACTGAAACAGTAGAAAACATGCAGAAGAAAAAAAAAACACACCAGCAAATTAAAACAAACATCTTCATCAGTTTGACAACACATATCCGAGAGACAAGAGACTTCAACATCCTGCAACAGAAGATAACATTCAACCTATATAATCCTGGTTTCCAGAGAAAGGAACAAGACACTGCGTCTGACGACACTATATCTGTCCCTGCCTTCCCTGACCGCACCCCAACCAGTACGGAAGGTGTCTGTTGAAGTAGTTTTCCGGCAACGTGACGCTCCCAGCACCGGCCCCTGGGACAGAAACCAAGCCTTCTTCCATATGGTGAGGGAACGAGGGCACCTGCACGTTACCCTGATCATACGGAAGGGAAGTCCAGCCAAAGAGGCACTAAGTGGTAGAAATGTTTCCCTGTTCCAGGTGCGTGGTTAAAGGTTATAAAGGTGTCAATATCAGCAAATGATGTTCAGTCTTAGTATATACTAAGTTTAATATCAATTAATTAATTCCAAGCTTTTGAGGTGCCAAGGATGCGTGTCTAAGGAAACATCCAATGACCATACCCACACAGCAGGAGTAATCTTGTCACGAACGGTATGGTGAAAAGGGGCGAGGACTCAAATGCAGGAGAAAGGTGTTTATTAACAAAATAAAAACAATAATAAACACAAAACAAAAACCCACAAGGGGGAAAAAAAACAAACAAATCAAACATCAAAACAGAGACAAACCAGGGTCAGGAACAGGAATCAGGAACAGGAATCAGGAACAGGAACAGGAAACATCCACATGTAACAAACACAACATACCAGCACAGGACAAAAAACGGAAGGAGATTAAATAGAAGACAAACAAGGCAGGTAACGAGGGACAACAGATGGGGCAAATGAATCACTAATCAGATGACAAGAAGGGTGGGGTCAAGACTGCAGACAGGAGCACATGGCCTAAAACAACAAAACACCACCATGAGCACGAGACTGGACAGACATGTGACAAATCTACTGTCAATCAGCAGATCCTGAGCGGACCCATGTCGGATCCACAGACACGCACTCACCTTTACTGCAACGGTTGAACCACAGTACACCAAGAGCCGAGACGAGAGTCATATCAGTGGAGTCTTTCTTGGCTGGGACACGGTTGCGCTGAACCCTCTTGAGTAAGTTTATTGATATCATCATGTATATTAATGACTGTAATGACGTTGTTTGATATTAGGATAACTTTATCATGTTCACCCGTGGATAATGGTTTAGCGCTAGCTTCTAGCTAGCTGTGCATTAAGTTTTAGTCTCATAAGTGTCTATCTGCACTCCTCTTTATGATGAAAATTAAACTTCTGCATTTTAATCACCATTTGAGTCGGTTCAGACAACTAATGAGGATTGGCGCCTGTTTGAACGTCAAAAAATATTCGATATAAAACTATATAAAAGACTATTAACGTTACCTTGAAACCATCCAGCAAATAGACGGTCCGTAGGGTGATTTAACGTCCCCGCTCATTTTACACAGTTTGACAACAAAACAAAATGCTGAGTAAAAATGACTAGCTATGTTTTTTATGTTGGTTTTGAGCATTATATTTTATATATTATATGCACCCCACTAACCGGGAAACTGTTTTAAAACAGTAACATTAATACAGCGTGTCCTGCAGCGGGGAGTCACAGGCAGAGGGCCTGCAGCGTTCGCTAACGTTAGCTTCTTGTCTCGTCTGGCGTATGATAGGAAATTAATCAAATTCAGTGTCCACAATGCTATTTTCCAATAAACTGTAGCTGTCATATTTCACGGGACCCACGTGATTTCATGTCGCAGTTTTCGTCACTGTTTGTTACTTTGCCCATGATTGAGTGACAAGTAGTACTCGCCCTTTTGTTAATTTGGTTGCCATTACTTCACGAGTCATGACCTCCTGTCACTGTTCCAGTTGCTCACCCGGGGACAGAGAGCAGATGACAGTTTGTTCGAGTTCAGTAGAGACTGTGCAGAGTGTAATTATGACTTTACATAAACGGCTGAAGGAGCAGCGGTGCACGGTGTACATAGCAGAAATTCTGTTGTGCGTCTGCCCTATTTCTGATACCATGACGGGTATAGAAGAAACATTGAGCCAACAACAATTATAAAAATGCATGTGTATGTTTTAGTTTTCTGTGTTTATTGAAATTAAACGGCAGGGAATTGCGCGCAAATGACCCTGTTGATTACGTACCAAACCACACAAAACTAGTTGGCAAACTATTCTTGAAAGGCCAGCAATTATTGATGTGTATCATATGTCTCTGGTGTCTCACTACCGAGTTAAACTGTAAGCAGAATATATAAGATATCGAAAACATAAATAATTAACGTTAGTTTTGCCAGAACGTTTCAGTCAGGTACATGTACTCGGTGAAGCGTACAGTAGTTTACCAGTGGACACCCACTTCAATTGACCCTGGTAAATAAAATATTCTAAATTGACCCCATAATTTCAATTGATCTCTGTTCTTTTATTTTCAGTACGCTTGCTTCTCTGCAATTAGTGCAAATTTAGGAAATTTATGTCATATTTGTAATTATGATGCCTACCAGAAATTACTAGGCATTTATAGACCTAATACATAAATGAAATGTTTATTTTTTTAAATGATGAAATATGTTTAATTATTTTTTTTAGGGCACAGGACTATGATGCTGCATTACCAGAAATCACACCATAAAAATTAGAGAAGTTGTATATGTGTACAACGTAGTAGACATGCATTTTGTTATTTAACCACAGTATGTAAAAAGTCTTTAAATGTTAAAGATGTGATTTTCTTCTTTTTTTTATATATTAGAATTTATGTTATAGTTGTAATAGCTCTGACCTTTTCAATTGACATAAAACATTTCATGTTTCTTAAGGAAATGCACGTTTAATTTGTTCTTGCATTTGATTGATTCTTCATAAGGCTACATTGCATGTTATTGCATGGAGCGATTAGATCTATAAAATGTTGAGTCCAGTCATTTTAACCCATTCAACTCAGTGACTTATTCGGACTTAAAATAAAGTTTTTCTAGGTCTCATTCTACACCATTTATCTTAATGCTGCCAAATATAATTTGGCAAACAAAAAAAAATCTACATTTATCCTTACACTTTTCCTTTAGGCCTACTAATTTCACAAAAAAAAAAAAATAGATTTTGAGAATTATTCAGTATAATTAAAATATTACGCTGTGTTCGAAATCTGTTAATTCAATGCAGTGAGCAAATTTGGACGATGATTGTGCGTCAGAGAGCTGGATCTGTGGAAGAAACAACGCTGCACAAAGGTACTTTTATCTGTTATATAACATAGCCTACTTTAGAAAATGATAATAATTACAACACTTATAATTGCGTTATATCGTTATACATGCGTGTGTTGGCTATAGGGGTTACTGATGGTGTTGTCGGCCATTATTAATTTGGTTTGTCATACTTGATTTTTGTTTATATTTATGACATCATTTATTTTAGTGTATTGCAACTGTCCTGTCTAGTCTCTTAGGAAATATGAAGTGAATATTTTTATTATGTCATATTTTTTATTATGTTTTTTTTTTTTTATTGAAGCGCAATACGTAATAACGTAATAAGTTAGCGTTCATATTGATTTCTTCGATCTGCAATCTCCACATTTACATTTATTTTAAAACACGACGGTTTGCAAAAAGATTTGGGTACGTACATGTTTAAGTCTATAATATAATAGAATGTCATTGTGACATCAAATACATGAAAGATAACAGAGACGTTCATTGTCCATAAATCTACATGCTAGCAGACCCTATCATATAGTCAACCCACAGTGTCGATCAAGTAAATATTACTTTACAGACACTTGATATACTATTGCTAATCTTGCTCTTTTTTTGTTTGTTTTTTTGTGAATGCCCAGGAGCATAAAATGGACATGCTCTAGTTGTAGGCCATTATTAACATGGCCTTCAAAACATGCCCTGCATGTAAGACGTGCCAGCCATACAAGGCAAAATTGCAGGAAAAAAGGGAAAGATTTAACTTAATGAAATCTGATTGGGCTGCCTCGATATAAAAAAACTGCAACAGGACTGTAGTTATTAATAGCAGTTATTGTTTTGTATTTGGAAGTAGCTAAAAATCCACTTTTGTTTGTGGAAAAAAGCATTGCAATAAATTGTGATGATTAAATCTAATGATCGCATCATATCACATCAAACCATGCAAATTATACAAACCCGATTCCAAAAGTTGGGACACTGTACAGATTGTGAATAAAAACAGAATGCAATGGTGTGGAAGTTTCAAATTTCAATATTTTATTCAGAATACAACACAGATGACATATCAAATGTTTAAACTGAGAAAATGTATCATTTTAAGGGAAAAATAAGTTGATTTTAAATTTCATGGCATCAACACATCTCAGAAAAGTTAGGACAAGGCCATGTTTCCCACTGTGTGGCATCCCGTCTTCTTTTTATAACAGTCTGCAAACGCCTGGGGACTGAGGAGACAAGTTGCTCAAGTTTAGGAA
Source organism: Paracanthobrama guichenoti (assembly GCA_018749465.1). NCBI lineage: Eukaryota > Metazoa > Chordata > Actinopteri > Cypriniformes > Gobionidae > Paracanthobrama > Paracanthobrama guichenoti. The sequence goes on from CM031955.1 coordinate 13,772,848, forward strand.
TAGGAATGTTGTCCCATTCTTGTCTAATACAGGCTTCTAGTTGCTCAACTGTCTGAGGTCTTCTTTGTCGCATCTTCCTCTTTATGATGTGCCAAATGTTTTCTATGGGTGAAAGATCTGGACTGCAGGCTGGCCATTTCAGTACCCGGATCCTTCTTCTATGCAGCCATGATGTTGTAATTGATGCAGTATGTGGTCTGGCATTGTCATGTTGGAAAATGCAAGGTCTTCCCTGAAAGGGACAACGTCTGGATGGGAGCATATGTTGTTCTTGAACTTGGATATACCTTTCAGCATTGATGGTGCCTTTCCAGATGTGTAAGCTGCCCATGCCACACGCACTCATGCAACCCCATCCCATCAGAGATGCAGGCTTGAATTCTCTGTGAATTTTCTGATGTGATTTTAATGCACCTGATGTACTGAAGCTCTTCTCACAGTTAAAGCGCACACAAGGTCTCACACCAGTATGAATATGCTCATGCTCTTTCAAATGTTCCTGATGTGAAACACTCTTTCCACAAAAAGAGCAAACGTGAGACCACAGTAGCATGAACTTTAAGGTGTTGTCTTAAGTATGATTCCACAACAAATGTTTTCTCACACTGATCACAGATGAACGATCTCACTCCAGAGTGACGGCGCAGATGATCATTGAGAGAGCTTTTCTGAGTGCATGTGAACGGTTTTTCTCCAGTGTGAATTATCAGGTGTGTCTTAACTTGTGAATGCTATTTCATGCATTTTGATTTATTTACACTGTTAAAGAGTCAGATTCTCATGCTAAACATGGCCAAAATGTGCATGTGCTTGTGAGTGACTCTTTAGCTCCGTCCACTGCACTCCTTCATGAGCTTGGCTATTTTTGGAAAGAACCAGTACACCGTATATATTGTCTTTTATAAATCTGATAAAACTAAAGACTCTTCAGAGATATGAAGATGCAGTACTACTCTACAGGTACTCAAGATTAACATGAGACTGGCCGAAACTGTGTGTTATCCCCCCTTTAATCAATGTCATTGGTTTTTTGAGTTTGACACTAAACACGCCCCAAAACACAGCTATACAGCATAGTTCAAAATATAATAATAATTAATTTCTGAACATTGACTCTCAGTCTTTATTCACCTCTTTCTTATGGTTTCTCAACAGAATTAATAAAAGTATATAATAGAATATAATAGAATAGAATAGAATAATTCTAATAGGGGCTCATTGTAATGCAGTGTGACATGCCCCACCTTTGCAACTGGGATTTAAAGTGGGATTTAGTGTCTTCTGCTGGTTACATCAGCATTAAAGAACTCTCTCAACTGTTAAATAACAGATATAAGATTAGAATAATATCAGATTTGTCTCATTTTAAAAACACACAACAAATAGAGATGAAAAATTAACTTATTTGCTATGGTTAAATAAATGTTTAGTGATATCTTCCAAAGATTTATTTTTTTATTTATTAATTTTTTTGGAGCAATTTTTTTATTGATATAACGTTGATATGGCAACTACTAAATACACTAAGTTTCGTTATGCTGGTATGGTTGGGGTTACAACTAACCCCGCTTTAGGTTGTGCCCCGCTCTCCCCTATTTCTGTAGCCGGTACTGATTAGATGACGGTCACTGAGTGGATGAAAAAGGTGACGCTAAGAGATCACGGGAGGGGAAGATGAAATAGTCTCCAAAAGGAACGCACAATATGGGGATGGTTTGGTTTTGATATAACAGAAGATAATAGCTACAAAGGATGGTAGAACCACTAATCTCTTTCATCACCTCAAGCAGCATCCTGTGCAGTACGAGCAATGCATGAAACTCTGTGAGCCTGGTAGGCCTGTCGTCGCAAAACAAATAAAGCTGGTTGAGTCATTCTTTTGCGGTGTGCCATATGCAAGTGGGAAGAAATTACATCAGCGGTCACGTTTCACATAGCCAAAGATATGATGCCTGTCAGTACAGTGGAAAAACCTGGCTTCAAACAGCTGCTAAAGCCAACCGATCACCGATACAATTTGTCTTGGCATAAGTACTTTGCCAAGGACGCGCTCCCGAAACTGTATTTTAAAGTTTGCGAACAGCAGTCACAGAAGCTTTCTCAGATAACGCACTTCACAACCACTTCCGATCTATGGACGAGCTGAACCTGCGAACCCTATATCAGTCTTACCATTCATTTTATTGATGGCTGGGAGCTAAAATCTGCTTGTCTGCAAACCAGTTACTTTACGTTGACAGAAAAAAGTAGCACTTTCTGTACTTGTTTTTGCACTACATCAGTTACACTTACATGTTCAATTAATAAAAAGCAATAAGTGATCACTTGGTCTAGATTTTTGCTTAATTGCACTAAATGTAAACATTTTGTATTTAATTCAGTTCTATTGTGCGATTACACATTTATAAATTGTTATCTTTAGGTTCCAATGTAATAGTATATAAACTGAAAACATTATGAACATAGTGTTTTACATTTTGAGGTAAAGATTGACGACATTCTAAGAAGATCATGTTAATCAGCCCAGGTGTCTGATGCATTAGTCTTTTGTCTTTATGCACTTCCTGACCATGATATGCTCAAGGGACAGCAGTCCCTTTGTCTCTATGATAATGTGAAGGTATGGGCAATACTATCAGAGTGATTGGATTAGCATCTATGCATTTGAATGACACTGTTAAGGCCTGTTCACACCGGGACAATTTTCGCACAAGTGTCAAGGAAGTAAAAAATTGTTTTGTGGCATAAGGTGAAGTGAAAGCTGGGCTGGAGCAGCAGGGGGCAGGGCGCACTCGTTTCCACATGGGAGACCGTTTGAACCGTGGGTGGTATATCGCGTTTTTCCGGTTCGGTTTGAAGCATTATACCCCAATATTTGAGGGTTGATTATTCTATCTAATAAAGTAAATAACAACTGAATTTAGGCTAATAGTTTGGGCTCTGTTGTTAACCTTTAATATTATAGTAATGTGAAAGGGCTCCCTATATAGTTTACAGCATTAGCAGACAGAAGTTTTTTTTTTAATCTTTAAGAAACTTTTAGTTATAATTGAATTGATTTAAGGAAAGGCACAATTTGTTCAGTAAACCACTTGTCTGGCTATCATCAGACCAAGCTCAATCTTTTAACAATGATTGAACATTGGTCTGGGGAGTCTGCTCTGTATTTTCTACTGCACAAGAGGCGTGATCAGCGGGCATAGTGCAAATGACGGTACGCAATTGGATAGTCCTTCAACCAGTCAGACCAATGATCCATCGCTTCTCTATCCGTCATTGTGTTAAACCCGCCAGTAGCGCACCAGGTGGATAAGCCGGTTTGTAATTGGATCCCGCAAAGTTGTAACACAAGCAGGATAAAAAGATGTACAGGCTTCCAGCCTGAGATGCAGGGTGAAATCAAATCGCCGGCAGATTGGGCTGGGTTTACCCAGTCTGCACTGTTAAATGTCGCTGTAGATTTAGCAGCACATTACTGTAAAAACCTACAGTACAATACTGTATTTTTATATTACAGTAATTTGCTGTAATTTAGCTGTAACTTGGCTGTAATATACCAGGCGATAATACAGGACTGCTGTAAACAGCGAAAGCGTGCCACCTGACTGACGTCAGAACACAGCTGCAGCAGCTCACTCACGGATATCTGGATGTGTCAGTCGGTGGATATCTGGAAGGTTGGTAAGTACATTTTTTATTTTATAATTAGGTTTAAGGATTTTACGCTATAGTGTACATCGCTTTCAGTGTGTAAGTTTAGTGAACGTTGCAAAAACACTGTTACAGAGTTAACTTATTAGATGTGTATTTACCCGCTGTTTCCCGCTGCTTGTCCCAGCATTTTCAAATATAACTCAGTGAATTACCTGGTTTATTTCATCCAAACCAGACCTGGTGATTGTTGGAACGGTGGAAAGACAAGTTTTTGTGAGTTTCTGTCGCGTTTGAATGTAGCGTAGTGTGTTTTACAATAGTCTGCAAGGTAAGTTGCTGCATTTGCTAATGGAGTCTGGTATTGAAGGATCTTATGATAACAAAAATGTCCATCTCTGTAGGGTCCTTTCCATAATGTCTAATCCGAGCATGACAACTTATTGTATTATAATAGACGTACATTGACTGCTCAAACTGCTTAAAATATGTGCAGTCTGTTTCCCGGATAATGGCTGTAGCGGTCACGGACTTGCGCTCAATACTGGACCAATTTGAATAAGTTGTTTAGATATGAAAACTTGAAAACTATTCTTAAAAATACGGAACTTTCCTTTGCAAATAATTAAAAAATATGCATCGAAAAGTATTTTAAGAGAGAACAATATCATTATATTATATTTTATGTACAGTAGTTAATTCATATTCTGTACTTTGATTCATGTTTCAATATGTTTAGGTCACTGCAACCCATGTATACATTTAGGCACAGCAGGTGATACCAGACACACTCAGGCTCATTATGCTTGGTAAGTATGTGGTTTTCAACTACAATGTATTATTTATGTACACACACACACACACACACACACATCATACACTCCCTCATACACACATTAACATGCATACTCGCACACTTTGTACACTCATTCACACAAACTCAGACACTCTCACAGACACATACATACTCATACAAACACTCACACATATACATAATCATACACACTCTCACTATCATAGACACTCACTCACACATGCAAACACACTCATATATGGTACATTCACAAGATGTTTGTACAGACCAAACACACACTCATACACTCACTCACACATACAAACCCGATTCCAAAAAAGTTGGGACACTGTACAAATTGTGAATAAAATCAGAATGCAATGATGTGGAAGTTTCAAATTTCAATATTTTATTCAGAATACAACATAGATGACATATCAAATGTTTAAACTGAGAAAATTTATAATTTTAAGGGAAAAATAAGTTGATTTTAAATTTCATGGCATCAACACATCTCAGAAAAGTTAGGACAAGGCCATGTTTCCCACTGTGTGGCATCCCCTCTTCTTTTTATAACAGTCTGCAAACGTCTGGGGACTGAGGAGACAAGTTGCTCAAGTTTAGGAATAGGAATGTTGTCCCATTCTTGTCTAATACAGGCTTCTAGTTGCTCAACTGTCTTAGGTCTTCTTTGTCGCATCTTCCTCTTTATGATGCGGCAAATGTTTTCTATGGGTGAAAGATCTGGACTGCAGGCTGGCCATTTCAGTACCCGGATCTTTCTTCTACGCAGCCATGATGTTGTAATTGATGCAGTATGTGGTCTGGCATTGTGATGTTGGAAAATGCAAGGTCTTCCCTGAAAGGGACAACGTCTGGATGGGAGCATATGTTGTTCTAGAACTTGGATATACCTTTCAGCATTGATGGTGCCTTTCCAGATGTGTAAGCTGCCCATGCCACACGCACTCATGCAACCCCATCCCATCAGAGATGCAGGCTTCTGAACTGAGCGCTGATAACAACTTGGGTTGTCCTTGTCCTCTTTAGTCTGGATGACATCACGTCCCAGTTTTCCAAAAAGAATTTTTGATTCGTCTGACCACAGAACAGTTTTCCACTTTGCCACAGTCCATTTTAAATGAGCCTTGGCCCAGAGAAAACGCCTGTGCTTCTGGATCATGTTTAGATATGGCTTCTTTTTTGACCTATAGAGTTTTAGCCGACAACGGCGAATGGCACAGTGGATTGTGTTCACCGACAATGTTTTCTGGAAGTATTCCTGAGCCCATGTTGTGATTTCCATTACAGTAGCATTCCTGTATGTGATTCAGTGCCGTCTAAGGGCCCGAAGATCACAGGCATCCAGTATGGTTTTCCGGCCTTGACCCCTACGCACAGAGATTGTTCCAGATTCTTTGAATCTTTGGATGATATTATGCACTGTAGATGATGATAACTTCAAACTCTTTTAAATTTTTCTCTGAGAAACTCCTTTCTGATATCGCTCCACTATTTTTGGCCGCAGCATTGGGGGAATTGGTGATCCTCTGCCCATCTTGATTTCTGAGAGACACTGCCACTCTGAGAGGCTCTTTTTATACCCAATCATGTTGCCAATTGACCTAATAAGTTGCAAATTGGTCCTCCAGCTGTTCCTTATATGTACATTTAACTTTTCCGTCCTCTTATTGCTACCTGTCACAACTTTTTTGGAATGTGTAGCTCTCATGAAATTCAAAATGAGCCAATATTTGGTATGACATTTCAAAATGTCTCATTTACATTTGATATGTTATCTATATTCTATTGTGAATAAAATAAAGTTTATAAGATTCGTAAATTATTGCATTCCTTTTATATTCACAATTTGTACTGTGTCCCAACTTTTTTGGAATCGGGTTTGTACACAAACAAACATACTTATTCACACTCACACACAAATATACTGTATACACACTCACAGATATGTGTACAGCTACACACTCATATACACTCACACATTCACATACACAAACATATCGGTAATATAGTTGAACATTTATTTGAATAAATAAATTTGTTGCCTTTGGCTTTTGGCGTGCTCAGTTGGGGACACCTAAATTTCATCTATATTACCGATCTGGCCGCATTGACACTATATGATAATTGGAATGAGCTGGATAACATCACCGTTTTCACCAGAGCGGCTGTACAGCCGAATCAAATTCTGTTGCATTATTTTCCTGTTAACACTGTGAAGCTGCTTTGAAACAATTGGACTTGTAAAAATCTTTTCCTTTTTTCCAGCACTTTAGACACAGTTGCTCCCCGGCGCTTAAAGAAGATTAAAGAAAATAGTCCAACGCCGTGGTACAACGAGCACACCCGGGCCCTTAAAACAGCAGCCAGAAAAATGGAGCGCAGCTGGAAGAAAACAAAATTAGAGGTTTTTCGTAATTCATGGAAAGAGAGCATGATCGCATACAGAAAGGCCGTAAAAACTGCTAGATCTGCTTATTTCTCGACTCTCTTAGAAGAAAACAAACACAACCCTAGGTATTTATTTGATACAGTGGCTAAGTTAACCAAAAATAAAGCTTCTACTTCTGATGGTTGTAAACAGCACAGCAGTAATGACTTTATGAACTTCTTTACGTGTAAGATCGATAATATTAGGAAGAAAATTATAACCATGCAGCCATCTACTACAGTGTCACATGAGACAGAGCATTGTTGTGTCACTGAGAAAAAATTACATTCATTCACTGCTATAGGAGAGGAAGAATTGGCTAAACTCGTTAAATCATCTAAATCAACAACATGTATGCTCGACCCTATACCGACTAGGCTATTAAAAGAGATGCTACCAGAGGTCATAGATCCTCTTCTTAATATCATTAACTCATCTTTGTCATTAGGATATGTACCGAAAACGTTTAAGTTGGCTATTATCAAACCACTTATTAAAAACCTCAACTTGATCCTACAGAATTAATCAATTATAGGCCGATCTCAAATCTACCCTTCCTGTCAAAAATACTGGAAAAGGTAATGTCTTCACAATTATGTTCCTTTTTAGAAAGAAATGGTATCTGTGAGGATTTCCAGTCAGGATTTAGACCGTATCATAGTACTGAGACTGCTCTCATCAGAGTTACAAATGATTTACTCTTATCATCCGATTGTGGTTGTATCTCTCTATTAGTGTTACTCGATCTTAGCGCTGCATTCGATACTATCGACCACAACATTCTTTTGAATAGACTCGAAAATTATGTTGCCATTAGTGGAACTGCATTGGCATGGCTTAAATCATACTTATCTGACCGTTATCAGTTTGTAGCAGTAAATGAAGAGATGTCCACCGATCACAAGTTCAGTATGGAGTACCGCAGGGCTCGGTGCTAGGACCGTTGCTCTTCACCCTGTACATGTTACCACTGGGAGATATCATTAGGAAGCATGGCATTAGTTTTCACTGTTATGCTGATGATACTCAGCTCTATATTTCTTCACGCCCTGACGAAACTTACCAATTCACAAGATTAACGGAATGCATAGCTGATATAAAACATTGGATGTCTAGTAATTTCCTGCAACTTAATTCAGAAAAAATGAATTTTTAATTATTGGACAAAAAACTCTGCAAGTAGTAACCTAGAATACTGTCTAACACTCGATGGCTGCTCTGTCAAGTCCTCATCGTCAGTTAGGAACCTGGGTGTGCTCTTTGATACCAATCTTTCATTTGAAAGCCACGTTTCTAACATTTGTAAAACTGCATTCTACCATCTTAAAAATATATCTAAATTACGGCACATCCTTTCGATGCAAAATGCTGAACAGTTAATTCATGCGTTCATGACCTCAAGGCTAGATTACTGTAATGCTTTACTGGGTGGTTGCCCTGCTCGCTTAATAAACAAACTCCAGCTGGTCCAAAACGCAGCAGCTCGAGCTCTTACTAGAACAAGGAAGTATGACCATATTAGCTCGGTTCTGTCAACACTGCACTGGCTCCCTATTAAACATCGTATACATTTTAAAATCTTGCTTATTACTCACAAAGCACTAAATGGTTTAGCTCCCCAGTACTTGAGTGAACTCTTAACGCATTATACTCCATCACGTCTAGTGCGGTCTCAAAACTCTGGCCAGTTGATAATACCTAGAATATCAAAATCAACTGCAGGCGGTCGATCCTTTTCCTATTTAGCGCCTAAACTTTGGAACAGTCTTCCTAGCATTGTTTGGGAAGCAGACACACTCTGTCAGTTTAAATCTAGACTAAAAACGCATCTCTTTACTATGGCTTACACATAAAACATTATCAATTTCTATTATTCAAATCAGTAAATGATTGTTAGGCTGCATTAACTAGGTCAGCCGGAACCGGGAACACTTCCCATAACACCTGATGTACTCGTTACATCATAAGAAGAATGGCATCTACGCTAATGTTAGTCTCTCTGTTTATCCCGAGGTTTACTGCAGTCAGCCGGATCCAGGCCGTATCCAGATCAGATGGTGGACCAGCGCCTGGACATGACCAACGCATCCCTGAAGTGTCTGCAGAGAACATGTCAAATAAACTCCCCCCGTAAATGCTGCATCGACACGACATCCTCATTAAACCCGTCTTCGGCGTGACGACTCCAATCTCTCGAATAATCTAACAAATATCTGTTTGCCTAATATGAATTAAGACCTGCTATGTTGCCAGAATTATAATCATACACTGTTTGTTCGTCGGCCAGAGGAGAACTGGCACCCCGACTGAGCCTGGTTTCTCCCAAGGTTTTTTTCTCCATTCTGACCCTGAAGGAGTTTTGGTTCCTTGCCACCGTTGCCTCTGGCTTTTGGCTTGCTCAGTTGGGGACACCTAAATTTCATCTATATTACCGATCTGCCCGCATTGACACTATATGATACTTGAAATTAGCTGGATAACATCACCGTTTCACCAGAACGGCTGTACAAATTCTGTTGCATTATTTTCCTGTTAACAATGTGAAGCTGCTTTGAAACAATTGGACTTGTTAAAAGCGCTATATAAATAAAGGTGATTTGAATATTTAGTTGAAAATTTAGTGTCCCCAACTGAGCAAGCCAAGTTTAGCTCGTTGAATATTAATGGGAACTGGCGCAAATCTGAGTCTTCCTGCAGGCTTTCTATACCACACTAGAATGGCTTGAAATAAGGTAACCAGGGCATTTCTTCCACAAAAAACTGTGACAAAGTCCATGGTAGAACTTCAGACATTACCTCAAAAGTAATGAAATACGTGTGGCAGGGCACCTTTAATAAAAAAAAACCAAAAAAAAACAACAATTATTTAGTTCTCTCTCCCCTGCTGTACCGAACCCGTACCGAACTGTGACTTAGGGTGCTTTCACACTAGCACTTTTGGTGCGCACCCGGGTTCGACTGACATTGATGTGAACGCGGTCTTCTGAACTCGAGTGCGCACCCGCGAACCGTACCCGAGTCCGCTTAAAAAGGTGGTCTGGGGTTTGGTTCATGTGAACTCCGGTACGGTTTGCTGCTGATGTGAACGCAATCGTACTAAATCGTGGAAGTGAACCGCTATTAAAGACATGATTTGATAAAAATGTGTGTTTTGTGTGTGTTTCACAAATTTTCCTGACAAGCGTGACCGACACCGTAGATATACATAGGTATACATATCTATGACTGACACACTGCAAGCAGAGAGCTGTAGATCTAATTTCTGCTCGTCTTCAGCATTCTTTAGAGCATTTGCAGTACATTCACAGCAAACAGATGCAAGTGTCATTACATACTGAAGCTTTGGTAACAAAACCAATGGTTCAAAAACAAAAATATAAAAGTGAGGTGAGCAACACTATTCATTTTGCCACCTTCTCGCTTGACGTCGTTACCAAGCAACAGGGTAAACAGCTGCTGCTTTGATGATGCAAATGCACCCCGGTTCGGACCCAAATAATGTAATATGAACACAGTCCAGTGGGAGCAGAGGGAGGGGGGAGCAATCGAACTCGGGTTGGGTCCAGGCAATCGAACCAAGTGTGAAAGCACCCTTAAAAACCAAGGTACGTACCGAACCGTCAGTTTTGTGTACCGTATCACAATTCGAAGGGAGCACAATTCATTCATGAAACAAAAGACAATGATGAGTAAACAAAATCTCAACAATAAAATCACGATAAACAAATATTCAAATCAGTAGGAAAAAACAAAGTAACTCAATTCAAGAGAGACAGGGCTCACACAGGGCAAACACACAGTTTGTGCTACTGCTCCAGTAAATCACATAGGTGAGCGTCAAAATAAAAAATAAACAGTAAAAAGACAGCAACAATCCCCTCTATTGGTTGCGATATAACTGCGTTCTTGCAGCAGTGAAGCGTCAGGGCTGTAATTATAGTGACAGCAGAGAGCAATGAGAGGGAAAATCCTGAAGAAAATATGAGCAAAAGAAACAAAACAATTACTAATAGTCACTAACATTTCCAGCTCATAACTACATTAAAGAATGCAGTCTATTATCCCTTCACAAGCACGGGTACAACACATTCATAAGAAACACCACTTAACTGGGATACAGGAAACAGTACAGTACTCAAAACAACAGCCAATCCCCAAACAATGCTAGACAGTCTGCTTGCTACAAAACAGCTTTGACTGACATACCTGAGAGGTGAGCAGTCATCTGATCCACTTAGTGAAGCAAACCAAAGGAAACATGCAAAGAGAGGAAGAGACAAGCTAGAATGCAACAAATGGATTAATGCCACATGCACAGCAACTAGAATTTAAACCAGCTAACCAAAACTGCTACATGCTAACGGAACTTACATGCAGCTACTGTCAACAAACTGAAAAGGGAGGAGCTGGACGCGCTCCGGAAACTACTGCATTGAATTGAAGGGCAGGAGAGTGATGCAGACCCAGCTGAAATCAAACGTTGTCGTGTGATACTAGCCCTGGCTAGTATGGAAATACTTTGGATATAGAAAAAAAAAAGTAGCGTGGTGTTGTCTTGGAGGATATCATATTTGCAAATAATGTTGATGCAAATGAGGAAACACCATCCCTCTGTGCAGATAAAGGTATGTTTATAACTTAAGGCCGAGTGATTTCTGTGATGCAGAGGGAATCCCGGAATCCAGTCATGAACATTAGTTCTACAGTATAACGCAGATGTCATGTAAAACATGCAAACTGATGGATAAATGAATGAATCGAAAGTAGAGCTGTATAATAAATCAAATCGTGATATAGTCTGTGAATATTAAAGCGCAAAACACTGCTATATGAATATATGATCTGCTTGTTCTGTCTCTGTGTGAATGAGCAGCGAGTGCAGTTTCTACTACATACTCAAGTACGCGTGATGCTCGTGGTGTTTTAACGTCTCACAAACCATATTTAGACATGAACACGTAAACATTTCCAGAGCTGATCTGAGAGAGCCCCTAATGAGCATTTTCATCATTTTATTTAAAAAAAAAAAAAGGAATTTGTTGTAGGTTAGAAAATCAATTCAACAAGTATTTGAAAGATAACCATTAAGCATCATCCAATCATGATAAACATTGCGCCTTGTCTCCAGTGGGCAAAAAATTTGATTGGTTGAATAGCCTACTCATTGGTGCGTAGCGTTTTGCTTTCCTGCATTTCGGGATTGGGCCAGTGGCAAACGATTCTTGAGAAGCAGAACTACAAATTAGTGGAAATATTCTGTTGGATTAAGTTGGATTAAACCGTTTTAAGCAGTGTTTGGTTTTAAACACGAGTAACATATGTACCCTGACTGTTTTAATGACACATAAACATGTCATGTAACGTTAACGTTAACTTAGTCAGACTTGCAAGCTCTGTAAAGTCCAACCCGAGATGTGAAACATCATTAGGTGTTTAAAACCGCAGTAGAGTGTGTGTTTGTTCGCGAAGTTACAATGTTTAGCTGTTATTTCTGTGGAATATCAGTGCAAACCCTTAGGGAACACGTTTTACATGTAAAACTTCACCGTAATGAACCACGATGCGTGTTCAAGTGTGGCGCTACAGATTGCTACGAAACGTTTCGTTCATATGGGGCATTTAAGGATAATTTTTACCGTAAACATAACATAGATTCATATGTTGATACTACGAATGCCCTTACGGTGTTTACGTGCAATATTTCTATGTGCCAGCGCCAGTGTCGCGATGTCAAATCACTAACAGCTCACTTAAAAGAACATAGCCGAGGGACGCGTTATGACATGTCCGGTAACAGGATGCAACCATATGTTCACTAATAGGTCGTCGTTTACATCCCACATGTCCAGGAAACACAGACAGTGTTCTGTGGACAGGATAAGTGATCTTTATAAGGAGACAGTTTCTCAGTCTCTTGAAACTGAACCTTTAGTTGCAGGCCCTACAGAGAGATTTAGTCAGACTGATGAAGGTGAAGTTCATTTTACAGAAAATTTCAATGACCTGTTTCTCAGGAATATTTGTCTTTTCTACTTGAAATTACATGGGCAGTTTCTTCTGCCAGCATCAACTATACAAAATATTGTTGAAGAGATGCAGAGCATACATGAACTAGGACAGACATATACTTTGAATAAACTGAGTGCATTTCTGAAAAATGATTTAGAGTTAACAGACGAGGACATTGGTAGAATATGTGATGTTGTGAAAGAATCTGACCTATTCACCATTAGTCATGAAGGACCAATGAGAACCAATTTTTCAAGAACAAAAGCTTTTAAAGAGATGTTCAGATACACAGAACCTGTAAAGTTGTACTTCGGAAGAGATGAAACAAGGTCACAGAGGTTTGCCTACTATGTTCCATTGAAAGACACTTTGACATGTTTGTTGGAGTCTGACTTATGGCGGAATTGTGCTGCACAGGATACATGCTTACCGTGCACAGATGTGTTTTGTGACGTCAGTGTTGGTCAGGTATACAAAAACAATGAGTTCTTTTCTCAAAACCCATCATGTCTCAAACTAATTCTATATCAAGATTCTTTTGAGGTGGTGAACCCATTAGGTTCAGCAAAAAGCAAGCACAAAGTACTAGCTTTATATCTGTCTCTGGCTATTTACCACCGCATATAAGAACAAGTACAGACCACATGTCACTTGTAATGCTGTGTCGAGAAAAAGACTTCAAACATTTTGGACATGACAAAGTTTTCTCAAGGCTAATTGCAGACTTAAAAGACCTGGAAGACAATGGAATAACCGTGGATTCACAGAAAGTTTTAGTTTTTCTGAACATTTCTGCAGGTATTGCCAGATATCACAAACGGATTTTCAAATGGATCCAAATGCATGCGGACCTCAGCGAACTCCTGAAAACTACAAGTCTGCTGTAGAGATTTTACAGTCTGGGGGACAACAAAACGTTGAAGGTATAACATCGGAGTCAATTTTTAACTTGTTGAATTACTTTAACGTTTGCATGCCTGGCCTGCCACCTTGCTTAGGCCATGACATTTTTGAGGGTATCCTTTCCTATGATTTAGCCCTTTACCTAAAGTACTTCATCAAGCAGAAAAAGTGGTTCACTTATTCAATTCTGAATAGACGCATTAAGCAATTTAAATACAGTGCCTCTGATGCGTTGAGTATGCCATGTGCAGTGAACTCCAATGGATTAAAGCTTTCTGGTCAGGCTTTTCAGAACTGGAATTTTCTAAGACTTCTTCCTGTGATCATGTGTGACAAGGTGAAAGAGCCCATGGATGATGTTTGGCAGTTGACCCTTCAGCTAAAAGACATTGTGGAAATGGTTTGTGCGCAGAAAATTTCATTGCCAGAGGTTGCATACCTTGACGTTCTTATCCAAGAATATCTTGCTTCTAGATTCTCTCTCTTTCCAGGACATAGACTAAAGCCTAAGCATCACTACTTGCGACACTACCCTGCACTGATTTTAAAGTTTGGTCCTTTGATCAGGTTGTGGACGATGCGCTTTGAGAGTAAGCACAGTTACTTTAAAATATGTTCTAGGAACTTAAAGAATTTCAAAAACTTGTGCTTCACTCTCTCTGAAAGGCATCAAATGTACCAGGCCTTTCTGTCAGAAGGGTCAACGTGTGATCTAACTTTGAGGGTAAAAAACAGCACTGCATTTTACCCAGAGCTGTATGGTGATTCTGTTAAAGATGCAGTAAGGCAGTTTGGATTTCCAGAGAACAATACCAAAGTCTCAGCAGAAATAATATACAGGGGTACATTATACAAAAAAGGCCAGTTCCTTGTGACAAATAATATGGACTCAATAGAGTTTGGAGAATTTGCACTTATTCTCATAAAAGATGAAGTTGTTAATTTTCTGCTGAGAAAGTTTGTAGCAGAGTTCATTCCTGCATACCATTTGCATGAACTGAAAAATCAGACTGAAATAATGCATTGTGTGAAAATCAATGACCTGGCAGATTTCTATCCTTTAACATCATATATGATGAATGAAAAAAGGGTAATTCCATTAAAGCACAGTGTGATGTCACTGAACATGATTGTTGATCTGTATTTTCTAAATTTTTGGTTTATTTATGTGAATTATTATTTTGTTTTTTCAGAAATGGGTGATTCAGAGCTAAACATTTCAAACATCAGCAATGCCATTGATGCTGTATTACCTGACCTCCCAATCGCAACCAAAAATCTTTGAGGACACCTTAAAGTCACTTGGAGTGGAGACCACAGAATATTTCAGATTTCTAGAGGAATCAGATTTGGCAGCTGTACTGAGGCCCATTCAAGCCAGGAAATGTATTTCTGTTCTAAAGGGGACCAGTAAGTCCATGTATTTGTTTCCGTTACAAAAAGGTATAATTTCAAAATTAAAATTCTGTAATTTACTCACTCTCAGATGGTTCAAAAACGTAAAATATTGTTAAATAGAACAAATAACAAAAAGTAATAAAGTAATTGCTACTTTTAATAACAAAAGTAATACATATGTCTGACCATTAAAGGGATAGTTCACCCAAAAATGAAAATTCTGTCATCCTTTACTCTGTATACATTTCTTTGTTCTGCTAAACACAAAGGAAGATATTTTGAAGAATTGGTTATATCAGTAACCAAACAGATCTGCCACAAGAGGAAAAAATACTATGTATGAGTCAATGGGGTGAGATCTGTTTGGTTACTGACATTCTTCCAAATATCTTCCTTTGTGTTTAGCAGAACAAAGAAATGTATACAGGTTTGGAACAATCTGAGGGTGAGTAAATAATGACAGAATTTATTTTCTGGATGAACTATCCCTTTAATAGTCAGACATATTTAATTAATATTTAAAAGATATTTATTACTTTTGTTGTTAAAAGTAGCAATTACTTTATTACTTTTTGTTATTTGTTCTATTACAAATAATACAAATACAATAATTATTTACTGTTTATTTTAACAGTGAGGCAAAAAACTACAAAAAAAAAACAAACATTGTGACTGTTAAAGTAATTGTTCAACTGTAAAAACAGTTTCTCTGTAATTTACTTAGTTACTTGTCATTCTAAATGAACACCTGGTTTGGAATAACAATAGGGCAATAAACGGTGATGATGGTTTTCATTTTGGTTGAACTATTCCTGGTCCAACTAAGTACGTACATATTACTTTTTTACAGCGCAAATTTCTGAAACCCCAAAGCAACCAGTCTGTTCATCTCCAGGATCTTTTCTGTCCCAGAGTTCTTCATACTCTTCTCCCAGCACCTCCCCTCTTAGCGTGAACTGGGTGGACAGCTTTGAAGTCCCATGGAATAAGTTTCCTGAGGAATTAATGCAGGCACTTGAGAGACAGAAAAGGCCAAGTCCTCGGTTACGTAGGGAAATGGTGAGGATTGTTGTTGCGGCAATGATGAAAGTGTGTGCTTGTCCAAGTAGGAAGAATTTAACAGAGGTCGCTAAAAGGATGGTTGCCAAATATCCAAAGTCTTTGCAAGATGTGATTGAAGAGAGTGTGATTGGTCCTAGATATACTACTCCTTGGTCAAACAATTTCAAGCCAGGGTTGAAAATGCAAGAAGGACCAGCACACCAAAAATAAAAAAGCGCATTCATGATACAGAAGAATGTGACACTGAGGAAGTCTCACCTGAAAAAAGGGCTGCAATCCAAGATACATATGGCTGCACTAATTGGGAAGTTAAATTTATGCCAAGATATCAACAAAGGAACAGACATGAAAACCCTCACTGAGGAGTGGCCATTTTTGTTCCAGGAAAGTGGAATGTTAGTGCACTTTAAAGGTCTCACAGGGATACCACTTAAAGAGACCTTCCTGAACAGCACTGACAGAAAAGGAAAAAGGCTGTTAAATTTCATGAGAAATGTTTGTGCAACCAAGAACAAGCGGGTCTTACAGACTGTCGCAAAACTTCAAGTTTTGAGAGGACAGACAAATGGTTGCTCAGAGGATATAAAAGACATGATTCTTCTACTTCTCTCCTATTTTGATGAGAGAGAGGAGCTCCTTTTTCATTATGTAGAAGAGACAAGCCTTGCAAAGGATGTAGAGTTGGAAAACCTGCCTGTGACGCCTTGCATTATTGTGTTTTCTTCATATACAGTAGCACCCTCAAAGCTTTACTGGTTAAATGTTTATCTATAAAGTTGAGTTTATATATTTTACATACACCTTGCAGTGTATGTTTTTTAATGCTGCCCAGATCAAACTGCACCACATAATAGATGATTTTACATATATTCTACAACAGAGACCAATAACTCCGTTGACAAAAATAATCCCGTTCGAAAGTTTAGATACCCTAGTTGCTTAATACTTATGGACATTTCTGTGTTTTGTGATTATTGTTCACAAGAGTCTTGTTTATTCTGAGACAAAACTTCTGAAAATTCACACAAAATTCAAGCACATTATTTGCTTTTTGACATGTTCTGCATATTTGGCCTTAAAATAATGTGGACATTTGAGAGGGGTAATAGTTGTGAATGTCCTTATAATTGTCCTTAAAGGTGCACTATGAGATCCTGCATGGTTTCAGTGCGATTTCATTTTTGTCTCAAATTGTAGGCATCTCTCCTTGATCCGCTAGCTGTCTTCCCCCTGAGTACACTGTGAAAAGGTTCTAAAAAGTTATTTGCACCAAAATATAACAAACCACGTTCAGCCAATCACCGACAAGATTGTTGGGGGAGGCGTAGGGGTTACCAACCATTTTATTGGTGATTGGCTGGAACGTGGTTTGTTATATTTTAGTGCACAGCCTGTGTGTAGTGTTTGTTTGACGTTTACGACCCCTGTGTTGTCTCCCGAGACCGGGCTTTTTCACAGTGTACTCAGGGGGAAGGCAGCTAGCGGATCAAGGAGAGATGCCTACGATTTGAGACAAAAATGAAATCGCACCGAAACCATGCAGGATCTCATAGTGCACCTTAAAGTATTAACCATTTGGGGTATCTAAACATTTGAAATAAATGGAGTTAGTAATCTGTGTTGTAGAATATGTAAAAATCTACTATGTGAAATAGTTTTGCAGGGCAATACTAAATAAACTGCAATTTGTATGATAATCATATGTAAATACACAATTACCTTGCTACATGTATATAACTTAATTTCATTGAAATGTATCCACAGGACCCTCCTGCTATGCTGCTGTTCGATTCATGCTCAATGTGGACCGCAAGATTGTGAATGATGACATCACTACATTCATCGCTGCTGTCTGCTTAATGTTTGGCAGTTATTACTGTTTCAACATTCACTACCCTACTGAACTGGCATCAGTGCTTGAAATTTTGCAAAAGTATGTAAAGACACCTAGGAGGGGAGGTCCACTTTATATGTGGCTTAATTTAAATTAATTTAAATTTTGGTCTTTTCAAAATGGTCTTTTTAATTAAAAGATTTCAATGTTGCTTTTTCTTTTCAAGGTGTTTTTTCATCATCAATCCCGAAAAGGGCACAAAAGTTGTGGAAAAGAAGAACAAAAAACGACTCCCAGTGAACCCAAGTGTCTTCACCTTAATCTCTGACCTTTCTGATCATGAGTGGCGAGAGACTTTGTAAAGGTGGCCTGCAAACGGTTTCCAAGTTTAAACTAACATTGAAATGTATATGTAAGCACTTGTGTTGTGCCTCATTCTGCTTTAGTAGTTATTATTGTAAATGTTCAACTTAACCTTTACTTATCTTCCCAAGCTGGAAGTGGCAGTTAGGTAGGTAGCAGAAATGTTTTAAATTCTGAATCTAAATTTTAAATGAGTAGTCTTGACTGACTGATTCTAAGACTGATCTTAAGCCATTTTATACTTATGATAAAAGACATGACAAGAACAGAGAAAAAAAAAACAAAAAAAAAACAGTAATGTTGTTTTAAATGCCTGACAGTCTTTATTAAAAAAAATACTTGGCACCACACTGATGTGTAAGTCTTTATTAGATTTTGATGGGTTTTGATTTGATTTAGGTTTGTATATTCATCAATTAGTATAAAAGTACTCTTAATAGTTTCTTAAAGGTAAAATAAACTGAATCTGAATGTTTAGCAATGTAAGCTCCCAGCTAGTGTGATAAAATAATGCTTTCACAAAATTGCTGAATGAATTCACTTATATTCAATTTATTTATAATAAAAACAGTCAACAGCATTTACATATTAAGGCTCGGTTTCACAGACAAGTCTTAGCTTAAGCTAGGACTATGCCTTAGTTAAATTAGGATATTTAAGTTGCTTTTATAAAAATGCCTTAGATAAAAACCTTTTAGGTGAGCATCTTGAGACAAAATAATGACAATAATGACAAAATCTTGACATAACAAGATGTGTCAGGGCAATTTATTTTCAAACCTTCATTTTAGTCTTAAGCCTTGTTTGTGAAACTGTCCCTTAATTTTTTTCTGTAGTTTAAATAGTTTCCTGTCTGCTTTGTGAAATAATTAGATTTTAACCATAACTATTACAACATAAACTTCTAAATTAGACAGTTCTGAGCTGTAAAAAAGATGGTAATGAACCATAAATATTACATTGTAAACCCTTCAATCTGACAGGTTTAAACTGTTTTTATAGCAACATAAATATGTTAATTAGATGATTATAAAACGTAAAAAAAAATATTAAAATCCGTAAAATATACAGTACAGTGGGTGCAATCCTGTAAAACCAGTAACGTTGCTACCGTATTTTTGACGGTAAAGTTCTGGCAAACACAGCTGCCGGTTTTTACCGTAAAATTTACGGTTTATTTTTTACAGTGTACATGGGAAAGTCCCCCACCCTGCTGTTAAAGTAACTCAGTAACTTTTACTCTGAATACATTTGAAATAAACTACTTTTTACTTTTACTTGAGTAAATTTTTTGACCGGTACTTTTATTTGTACTTTGTAAATTTCATTGAAGTAATAGTACTTTTACTTGGGTAGAATATATTGTTACTCTTTCCGCCTCTGAGCATTAATCAATACATTCATCATACAAGTTCTTTGACAATATGTTTGTCGAAAATTTGTCAAACTTCATCTTAATTCTTTTCAAATTAAAAACAATATTCTCCTTTCATTTTTATACTTGGACATTTCAACAGTGTTGGGAAAGCTACTTGGAAAATGTAGTGAGCTAAGCTAGCAGTTACTCTACATTAAATTAAGCTTCACTACACGGAAGCTACCCCCTGGGAAATGTAGCAAGCTAAGCTACAGCAACATGGCAAAAGTAGTTTACTACATCTAAGCTATTTTTTATTTTAATTTTATATTGAACCAACCTAATTCTAAGCAATGCTGTCTCAGTGATCAAAAGTCAAACAGATAGGCAGGCATACTTTTTCAGTTATTCAACAACTGTCCAAAATCAATTTAGCAACAAATTATTTGATCCATAATAACAAAACCAGGTGTCTAGAGTGTGTGTATGTTCATCTGTATGTGTATGTGTATGTATGCATACACACCTGTGTTTGCATGTTTATGCTCAATTTAGACTTGGCCACTTTTGCAGGACAAACTGTAAGTTAATTTAAAACTCAACTCAGCTCAAAGTACAGTAGCAAAAGAAGACCCGCTCCAAACAGTACAGTAAAAAAAAAAGATGTGGCCTACATATATTTAATTGTGTGTGTGTGTGTGTGTGTGTGTGTGTGTGAGAGAGTGTGTGAGTGAGTGAGTGAGAGAGAGAGAGAGAGAGAGAGAGAGAGAGAGAGATCTCCATGGAAACAAGCTTCAGCCACCACATATCAAGAGATGGCCAGGCTGAACCCCGATGCATTTAACAAGAGGTGTTTCTTCATGTGACACAATATATGCTTTTAAAACTTTGTATCAAAAAGACGGTTTCTCTTATATGACCATGCGTACAACAGCGAGTTGAGTGAATTGAGCGCTTTGAAACAAATGTCAACTAGATCGTGAGCACGCGCTGAACCCTTCTTGACGCTACTGCACTACTTGATCAACAAAAGAGCTTCGTTACTGAAAAGCTATTTGATTGAGAAAACAGCGACGCTACCACCACGCTATTGAAAAATGTAGTTAAACTACGTCACTACTTGTAACGACGCTACTGCACAACACTGCATTTCAATATAACATGTTCCAGTCTCTTCTTAATTATAGTGTTCACATTTTCCTTTCTGGTATTTGCCTATTTTATTCAAGGTACTGTTAAGTCCAAGCGGCAACCTCCTCCAGTTTCTCTTGAAGCCAATACGGAAGTGACTTAAACTGCAATTCATCGACTGGCCACTAGAGACAGGCTCCAGAAGGGAGCAGAATCTCATTGAGTCCCATGTTAAAATGCCCAACTTTACAGCAGAAAAAAAAAACATGTTTACAGCCTGGTACAAATTGTGGTTTTGGTCTATACGGCTAATTTTGCCCTTCATGACAACTGTGAGGGGGGTGAATTTGTTTTATTTCTCATTCGTTTACATTATATAAAGCCTTAACGTTCTGCATAATTAGAGGCCACTCTGAGTGACAGGTGGATAGCCTTAGCTCCGCCCACGTCCCGCCTATTTGCACATTTTCTGTTATGTGGGAGTGACGCACTGCCAAGATGGCAACGGCCAACTCGACCCTACTTTACCCTTCAAAACTGCTCTTCAGAATCCTATGGGTGACGTCACGGGCACTACGTTCAATTTTTTTTTTTTTTTTTTTACAGTCTATGGTTAAGTCGCATCACAGGCTCTAGTCAACCAGCTCTTAAATAGGAGGCACTCCTCACTGATAGGTGCTTACAAATGTCAATCACCCTCACTCAACCCATTATATAAGATATAAACATGCAAGTTAAGACCTTATATATGATCTTAAACAGTCTCAAACTCAAGACCACATACATTCAGGTATCACTAGTTTTGTTTTCTTTCATATTATTTAAATACAACAAAAAGAAAAGAAAAAGAAACATCTGGTGTAGTTGTTTTGTCTTGTTTAAAATAATTATTCTTACTATACAGTTGAAAAACAGTGTTAAACCTCATTTCATGAAAACTAAAGCACATTAAATTGAGTCAAATTAGTCATTTTTATTCCATTTTATTTCTCATAGTTTGCAATTTGAGCATTACACATAACATTTTAAGGACAGAAAATATTGTTTACTAATACACTGGAGAAGTCTTTTCAGTTCTCAATGCATCACCTTTTAAACAGTTACAAGTTGTTTGTGATGCGGATGATGATTTAATTGATTATTGGTGCCATATGCACAATTAATGTGATTCATTTAACTCAACATAAACAAAAAAATCCCTTCAAAAACAGCATTTTATGGAAACACACTGGTATTCAAACCTATTAGTTTGACCTCCACAAATGGGGGGAAATCACATTGTTGGACTAATTCCAGCTATGGCTTTATCTGAGTATCAATTTATTTACTCAAATATCATTGATCTGAATATAAACTCTGCTCATTCAGATGACTTTGGGCAATGCTTTTTTCATGATTCTGAAGGGTGGAAACTCTTCCCACTTCACAAGTTTACACATACATGAAATCAAATACAGTAATTTATGCGTATTTGGCGTGCTGTCCGGGGGAGGGCTCCGAGCTCGGAATTTGGCCTGAACCCAGAGTAATCCCCCTCCCCCTAAAAAAATATTTCCACAAAAAGAACAAAAGTCCGGCTTCACACCAGCTAAAATGTGCTCTTAAGCCTGATGAAAAAAAAAAGATTTATCACACTGATCACAGCTGAACGGCTTCACACCAGTGTGAGAAGACAGATGCGAAACTCTTTCCACACTGAGTGCATGTGAACAATCTTTCTCCAGTGTGAATTCTCATGTGATCGTCTGAGCTCTTTTTTGTCTGAGACTCTTTCCACACTTGGTGACAGCCCGATTCCAGCAGCGTCAGCAAAGAACATGAACTTTGCTCACTTAGACGCCTTCGGGCAATGTTTTTTCTTGTGAGTTTGTAGACTAGATGATTGGGTGAAACTCTTCCCACATGAAGAGCACTGGTGTGGCTTCTCTCCAGTATGAACTCTCTCATGATATTTCAGGTTTCCTGAATGAGAGAAACTCTTCCCACATAAAGAGCACTGGTGCCGCTTCTCTCCAGTATGAACTCTCTCATGATCTTTCAGGTGTCCTGACTGAGAGAAACTCTTTCCACAGTGTGTGCACTTGTACGGTTTCTCTCCAGTATGAATTCTCTGGTGTTTTTTTAATGCGCCTGACGTACTGAAGGTCTTCCCACAGTCAAAGCACATATAAGGTCTCACACCAGTATGAACACGCTCATGCTCTTTTAAAGAGCTCAGATGTGAAAAACTCTTTCCACAAAAAAAGCAAATGTGAGGCTTCACACCAGTATGAACTTTAAGATGTCTTCTTAAGCCTGATGCCACAAAAAATGTTTTCTCACACTGATCACAGCTGAACGACTTCACTCCAGTGTGACGGCGCAGATGAACATTGAGAGACCTTTTCTGACTGAAACTCTTTCCACATTGAGTGCATGTAAACGGTTTTTCGCCAGTGTGAATCCTCATGTGTATCTTAAGGTCTGATTTTTGTCTGAGACTCTTCCCACACTCTGAGCAGGTAAAAGATTCTTTGATTCCAGATTTTCCAGCTCGTTTCTGTGTGAAATTCTCTTCAGTCTTTGAAACGACTGCATCTCCATCTTCATTTTTTAAATTACAAGGTTTTTGAAACTGATGTTTGTCTTCACTTTTATATGTCCGTTCTTTATCTTCATTTGTGAAATGATGGTGTTCGTCTTTATTCACTTCCAACAGGTCTAAAATCAACATATTAAATGTAATAAAAAAGGACACATGAGAAATAAAGTCCATTCTTAATTTAACACAAATCTAGTTTACTACTGAGTCTACTAATGTCTAGTTTTAGATATCGATCAGTGTCAGTTTTCATCTTAATGTTCCTCATATGTCATTAAAGCGAATAAAGGGAAAACACCAACCTATTTGTTCCTCTGTCTCTTCATCTTTTTATTTTGCAGGGTTCTTCCTCAAACTCCATCTTTACAATAGTATGTCTGTAGTTCCTCCTGGAGTAATTCATCCTGCTTGCTTCTTCTTCTCCTGTGGGAAGATGGGAATATTCCCAGCATTTAAACTCTCATGAACGGCTGTGGGAGCGGCTTCACTGACTGAAGGTGTGAATTGTGGTCGCTGTTGCTCATTTAGCAGATGATCATCACACTTACAATCACTCTCAGTTATCCAGGTGCAAATTATTTGCTCTAATTGTCATTTAAAAACAATTGATTTCTTTTGTTGATAAAGCAGGACACAATATATGAAACAAACAAAATCACGTCTATTAAGTTTAAATGAAAAATAGATAAAACATAAAAAACTATTAAAAATAATAACATAAATGTACACATTTAAATCCATAAGCAAATGCATACCAATGACAGAAATAAGCTCAGTTAGAACAGAAAATAGGTGACTATATTGTATTTAAATAGAAAGTAAATCTTGACATTTAATCAAAACTACTCTGCAGTTTAACTGTAGCATAACATAGTTTAATTTAGCTAACAATATTAACTAATGAGTGCAATTGAAATCATTACAAACTAAACCTAGTAATAACAGCCTAGTAATAAACGTGTCGTTAAAAATAATAGCAGTTAATAGCAGTTATATAGCATATATATAATATATATATATATATATATATATATATATATATATATATATATATATATACACTCACCTAAAGTATTATTAGGAACACCATACTAATACTGTGTTTGACCCCCTTTCACCTTCAGAACTACCTTAATTGTACATGGCATTGATTCAACAAGGCGCTGAAGGCATTCTTTAGAAATGTTGGCCCATATTGATAGGATGGCATCTTGAGACTTTTTATTTATTTAATAAAAAAGGACACATGAGAAATAAAGTCCATTCTTAATTTAACACACATCTAGTTTACTACTGAGTCTACTAATGTCTAGTTTTAGATATCGATCAGTGTCAGTTTGACATCCAGGGCACAAAGCTCCCGTTCCACCACATCCCAAAGATGCTCTATTGGGTTGAGATCTGGTGACTGTGGGGGCCATTTTAGTACAGTGAACTCATTGTCATGCTCAAGAAACCAATTTGAAATGATTCAAGCTTTGTGACATGGTGCATTATCCTGCTGGAAGTAGGCATCAGAGAATGGGTACATGGTGGTCATAAAGGGATGGACATGGTCAGAAACAATGCTCAGGTAGGCCGTGGCATTTAAATGATGCCCAATTGGCACTAAGGGGCCTAAAGTGTGCCAAGAAAACATCCCCCACACCATTACACCACCACCACCAGCCTGCACAGTGGTAACAAGGCATGACGGATCCATGTTCTCATTCTGTTTACGCCAAATTTTGACTCTACCATCTGAATGTCTCAACAGAAATCGAGACTCATCAGACCAGGCAAACATTTTTCCAGTCTTCAACTGTCCAATTTTGGTGAGCTCGTGCAAATTGTAGCCTCTTTTTCCTATTTATAGTGGAGATGAGTGGTACCCGGTGGGGTCTTCTGCTGTTGTAGCCCATCCGCCTCAAGGTTGTGTGTTGTGGCTTCACAAATGCTTTGCTGTATACCTCGGTTGTAACGAGTGGTTATTTCAGTCAAAGTTGCTCTTCTATCAGCTTGAATCAGTCGGCCCATTCTCCTCTGACCGCTAGCATCAACAAGGCATTTTCGCTCACAGGACTGCCGCATACTGGATGTTTTTCCCTTTTCACACCATTCTTTGTAAACCCTAGAAATGGTTGTGCGTGAAAATCCCAGTAACTGAGCAGATTGTGAAATACTCAGACCGGCCCGTCTGGCACAAACAACCATGCCATGCTCAAAATTGCTTAAATCACCTTTCTTTCCTATTCTGACATTCAGTTTGGAGTTCAGGAAATTGTCTTGACCAGGACCACACCCCTAAAAGCATTGAAGCAACTGCCATGTGATTGGTTGATTAGATAATTGCATTAATGAGAAACTGAACAGGTGTTCCTAATAATCCTTTAGGTGTGTATATATATATATATATATATATATATATATATATATATATATATATATATATATATATATATATATATATATATATATATATAAGTATTCTACAGTAGTTCATTGTTTTCCAGGTTTCATTTGTCAATGGTAACAGTTTAGCTGTCAGCATTCTTCAAAATTCCTTTTTATTTTCCAAAAGAAAGTAAGTTATGTTTGAAAGGACACTGGGGGAGTCAATTATGACAGAATTTTCAATTTTGGGTGAACTATCCTCATAATTATTTTTTTCTCCAAATGATAGGAAAATTACACTTTCTGCTTCCCATATCACAGACGCAGTGGATCAGACACAATATTTGTCAAATACAGACATTTTCATTAAGCAACAAAATCAATTTCATGTAGGGGAGCGCGGGGTTAGTTGGAACACGCATGGTTTAACACTTTCCACACATGCCAGGATTTTTAAACTTTGTGTATTTACTAGTTGCCATATCAACATTATTTAGAGAAAAATTGTCAAAATTAAGAATTCTTTGGAAGATATCACTGAACATTTATTTAACCATACCAAAAGTAAATATCTTAAGTTTATTTTTCATCTGTTTTTGTTTATTTAAAATAAGACAAATCTGATATTATTGTAATCTTATATCTGTTATTTAACAGTTGAGATCGGTCTTTAATGCTGATCTAACAGCAGAAGACACAAGCCGAGGTTTAAACCCCAGTTGCACAGGTGGGGTGTGTTGTAACACTGCATTACAATGAGCCCCTATTAGAAATATGCTATTATATTCTATACTTTTATGAATTCTTTTGAGAAACCACGAGAAAAGGGTGAATAATGACTGAGTCAATGTTTAGAAATTATTCATTATTATTGTTTTGAACTATGCTGTATAGCTCTATTTAGCGATGTGTTTGTTGTCAAACTCAAAACTTAAGTTTATTTCTAAATTATTAAAAATGCCATTATTTTATTAAAAAATTTTTTTTTTTTTTTTTTTATTGACAAAATATTTTAATTTGTCATGGATTTTTTTTTTTATTAGATCAGATAATATTTTAAGATGTAATTTGGTCATGTTACAATGTGCCCCCTCACATGTTAAATGTACCCCACCTATATGGCATGTTGTCACATTTTACTTCCATTCTTTCAGGGTAAATCAAGAAAAAAAATATACACTGTATTAATGAAACAAAACCACATATTTGTACTAGATGTGTGAAATTAATGTGGGAAAAAAATACTCTGAACCCCAAGTGGATTTACACAAATTGAGAAAGTCAAAAAGTGTTAGGTTGTGCCCCGCTCTCCCCTACTGATTAACACAGCTCCATCTGTACAATAAAGTCCAACATAAGCCTTAACTTTATTTAAATACCAATAAAGTGGGTCTATATATTTTATCAGTGTTATTTTGATAAATATGACAGTATAATATTGTTACATGAAAACATGTTTTTACTGTTATAAAACTTTTGAAGATTAAACTGAAGTTGAAACACACATAGTTGTCATGTGGTGAATCCGGCCAATGGCGGAACAGCTGTGACATCATCAGAGCTTGCACAGAAGCTCTGGAGAAGCTCTCTTCATGAATGGGACGTTGAATCATTGGTTCCCTTTCAGTCAGTCCACTGTGAGTTATGTCAATCAGGGTTTTGCTTAGAAGCCAATCGCCTTCGAGATCTACAAAATGAGCAAATGGCATGAAAATGCCATGGGTCTGCGGAATTTGCATAGCGCGACTCCACCTCACCTCGTGGGTATAAAAGGAGGAATGCAGCAATCTCGCATTGTTTCTGCTTCGCAGCCGAGTGAATCACTTGCCTTCTGAGCTTTTCCCTACACATTAAACGAGCGACTCTTCAGTAGTTTGGTGTTACGGCGTGTTCCAGCGAGTTCAGTATTCCTGCTGCTGATCTGTCCAGCGCTCGTGGATCAGTCATGTTTTCACTACGGGAACATGACCAATCGCAATGTTTAGATCAAGACTCACTGACCTCTGAAGGGGTAGAGTCCCCTCTGCCATACCCCAATCTAGTTAGTCTTCGTGACGACCTACTTTGGCTGATAGCCAAGGTGATCTGAGGGTTATGGTGTGGGACACCCCAACTTGTATTCCTCGGGCCACACCCCCCTCCACAACGCAAGCTGGTGAGCTTCTGATTGAGATGGCTGGTCCCTCACATTAGGGATTCAGCATTTCATTCAGGGCTTCATTCAGTAGCTTTGAGCGTTGGGCTGGATGATTGGTTCCTGGGCACGAGGCACGCTGATCGCCTGCCCCAGGGCCATTCTTCCTGGAGATGCATGAGGAAGTTACCAGTTCAGTTCATTGCACTTTCTACTGCCTGTAATCTTTCTGGTGCTACCTCAGCCTTCACTTGTTTAGGGATGAGTCACGACTTTTGAATATACGATTAGTTGATTTAATTATAGAATATCAAATAGGTTGTGCAATTATCTTGAATGGTTAAAAAACAAAACACAATGGGGGTGCTGGCCCAGGGCTTATGCAGGAAGTGCGCACTGCCTCTGACGAAGGTCACTGCACAGTCCCTGGGTCAGGTGATGTCCACTTTGGTGGTCCAGGAGCGGTCCTATGGCTGAACCTGGCAGATAGGTGGGAGTCTGAGCGAACCGGTTTCTTCCATTTCCCCGATGTCCCAGACCAGCCTCTTTGGCAACTTGCCCAGCAGTTCTCTGCCACTCACAAGCAGTCTGAGGGCATTCAAAATGGTGCTGACCAGGCGACCTTCACCCGGGCCGCAGCGGTGGTCACAGTAAGGTGGCATCCCATCTCTGCTCCTAAGCCTGCCAATTCCAGGCTAAGCAGCACTCCTGAGATGGGCAGCTCAGAGATGGGCATCAGTTCTTTCTGAGATGGTAACAGGACCTCTCCTTCCCTCGGTGGAGGGTTGGGGGAAAACCTTTGTTCTCTACTGCAGGCATCATGGTTGGCAGTAACCAAATTTTTAGAACTGACTTCCCTACCTCTGAGCTCCAGAGGGCGCGGATGAGCAACACCTTGCTGCTCTCGTCCCCCTCGGTCACCACACCCCTGGAATGTTGGTCCTTCCCTGGCCTCCTCTGTCAGGACGCTGTCTGAGCTTCAATGCCTCCCACATCTGGGCCGGTCATTCCGCTTCGCTGCCCCATCATGGGTACGCCTGTCGTTCACATGGCTCTGCTGGTTCAGTTTTTGGGAGCCTGGCTAGAGCTTCCCTATCTGTTCTGCTGGCTCACTCAAACAATCTGGATCGGCTATGCGATTCCGTTTGCACGGTCTCCTCCCTGGGGAGGAGGAGGAGTTCGCTATGGTGGGTGGCAATGCCCGTCATACGTGCGGAGGTCGACACACTACTGGCGAAGGGTGCAAACAGGACCATCCCTCCAGCCGAGATGAAGTCCGGCTTTTACAAGCCCCAACTTCATTGTACCCAATAAAGAGTGTTGGGTTACGACTTGAACTTGCGTGTCTTGAATCAAACCCTTCACAGGTTTCCAAATTCATGATGTCAGCCAAACGGACTGGATGTGTGCGCTATTTTCACTCAGGTGAGTTTCTCAGTAAGCCCCGAGTTCCTTTAGCACTGTTGATGCCAACACCAGAGTGTATGCCCGGTTGGTCAGCCCTCGTGTTAGGCTAGATGCCTCCATATGCATGGTTCCGCCGTTGGGCAACCCCACATGTATATTACACAGTAAATCTCTCTGAGCATGTGTCTTCCCTTGGCAAGACACCTTGCCACTCCTGGGGTTGAAACATTCCACCTGCGGCTGGATACCCCAGAGTGTTCCATATGCAGCCCATACGTGAGTCTTATGTGCATTCCTAAGTCCTCCCTGCAGGCAGGCTTTGCTTAGCATATTTTTGAAATGGAATATGCTTCCCAGTATACCTTGGTATAACGTTGAGCCTAGTCCCTTGTTTGCACTTAGACTCACAGCAGGGAGCTCGTTACATATGTACAACTGCTGTACCGCTGGTACGGCCGGGGGGCTCAGCCTTGGCTCCTCAGCAGGTAACAATGCGAGATTGCTGCGTGCCTCCTTTTATACCCACGAGGTGGGGCGGAGTCACGCTATGCAAATTCCGCAGACTCCGTTTTGTAGATCTTGAAGGCATTTGGCTTTTAAGCGAAATCCTCATTCCGTCAGTCACTGCTGTAACTTCTCCATTCCCTTCCTTCAGGGAATAAGGGGTTACATATGTAACGAGGCGTTCACACATTCACATTCACTCAAAATGTGGATTCATTCATTTACATTTATGCATTTGGCAGACGCTTTTATCCAAAGCGACTTACATTGCATTCAAAGTACACATTTTTACATTGTCAGTTCTTGCTTTCCCTGGGAATCGATGACCTTGGCGTTGCTAGTGCCACGCTCTTATTGTTTGAGCTACAGGAAAGCCATTTCATTCAGAAATGAAACACTGCTGTGTGTTGCTCTGAGACGCATAACAGTTCTGCTGAGACTTTATATGTAATAGTTTCACTGGTAAAACTGAGCAAAAATTGCCAATGTGTCTAAAATATAATACAATATTAACTTATTGATTTTATACAGTTCAATAAATAAGATCACATTTGCACTTGGGACAAAACATCACTTGTGTGATTCTTGTTGCTCTTTTGATATTGCTTCTTGCTAAAACCTTTTTAATTACTTTGTTAAAAAATTGCTCATGACTTTAGCCACTCAAAAAGTATGTTTTGTTCCTTTATTCTTGTAACAAATGAATGCCATTAAAAGGCAACTATTATGCCCATTTTTACAAGATGTAAAATAAGTCTCTGATGTCCCCAGAGTATGTATGAGAAGTTTTAACTCAAAATATCCCACAGATTATGTTCTATAGCATGTTAAAATTGCCTGAGCAACTGAGCAAAAACACACCCTTATTAGTGCGCTTTTATTACACCCTTTAAATGCAATTGAGCTGTGCCCTTTCTAGAAGAGGGCGGAACTTCAAGGGCTTATACTCCGGTGTCAGGACACACTAAAAATGTCAAAAACTGTACTAATGGTGTTCAGTTCATACCGAGTCGAACAATAATGCCTACAGAGCCAGAGAATATATTCTGCATAGAGACAGAACAGGTATAGTTTAATTACTGTTATAAATTTTGTCATCTTGCTTTCATATTATTAAGAGTTGGTACAGATCCATCCTTCAATTTTGTTGCAAAACATGTCATGAAATGATTTGCGCAAATGTAGATTAGGAGGCGCATTCCCTTCAAAAACAGAAGTGATCCACTGTGTCTTCAGCGGCTCTGATTTTGGGAGTAAATGAAGACTGCTATGTCCATTCTTACATCCCACAACAGCACCTCAATCGCTTAGGAGACATTCTTGTCTATACCTGCTCTGGCTTCAAAACAATGGCGGATTGTGTACAACTCATTCAGGGCGGGTCTATAATAAAATGGCAGTGTCAGTCAAACCTTGTGTGCGGGGACTGTAAAAAGTGACATCACATTGACAAGAATGAATGCTTATGATTTATGGGGATTATAAAAAAAAAAAAAAAAAAAAAAATTCATTATAGGATGGTTGTGTACTAGAGTCCTACCTGACTCTCATACATTTCATTTGTACGGAGAGTCTGGCCACTCTCCATTGACAAGTGTTAACTTCCTTGAAGGTGGATACTCCGTTGAAGTTTAAAACTATTGGATCTGCCCAGAGCCACTCTGGATCTGCCATAACCAATGGTTAACGCTTGGTTGTGACGTATGTCATGCGTTTGCCCTAGCCAACTCCTTCACAACTAACAGAGCGAGCTGGAAAATCGAACTTTTCCCGAACCCTATGAAGAGGAGGGCCACAACATCATGGCCACCAACAAAACTCAGCAAAGATTGTTCTTGCTCCAGCTTTAACTTCTGGATATTTGCCAGCCTTGCCACAATGGACCGAATGGCTTCGCTCGCATTTTTCTCCGCCGCCATTTCTGAACTACAACTCAAACTAGCACGTGACATCAACGTCATTGTTTGCAGCCACTCCCTCTATTCGCTGACTGAACCAGTTAAAATTTGGCCAGAGAAAAGCAGCGAACATACCGCAAACCCAGACGACGTACTGAAGGAAAATGAAAATTGAGCAGAAATGCGTAGGAGGGCGGAGCCAGGCTAGTTGTGTACACACACTGCCAACACACATTTATGTTCAAACACCATGTAAAAGTGAATTTTGCACAATAGGTGCCCTTTAATACTAATGCAAACTGAATTTCTACAGAATATGGATGGAGATAATTAGTTTCACTACATTTACTCCCCAACATAAACAAAATAAACAGTTCCAACTAAAAGTGGAGCAATTTACATGAAAGTGCAAAATCTGAACATGAACTTTTGTTTATTTAGGAAGCTTCGGGCAACCCTTTTTCTTATGATACTGTAGACTAGATGATTGGATGAAACTCTTCCCACATGAAGAGCACTGGTGCGGCTTCTCTCCAGTATGAACTCTCTCATGATCTTTCAAGGAATCCGACCGAGCGAAACTCCTTCCACAGTGTGAGCACTTGTGTGGTTTCTCTCCAGTATGAGTTCTCTGGTGTGTTTTTAAAGCACTGGATGTACTGAAGCTCTTCCCACAGTCAAAGCACACATAAGGTCTCACACCAGTATGAATACGCTCATGATCTTTTAAATATTTCAGTAGTGAGAAACTCTTTCCACAAAAAGAACAAAAGTGAGGCTTCACACCAGCATGAACTTTAAGGTGTTGTCTTAAGTTTGATTCAAAAACAAATGTTTTCTCACACTGATCACAGCTGAATGATCTCACTCCAGAGTGACAGCGCAGATGATCTTCGAGAATACTTTTATATGCAAAACTCTTTCCACACTGAGAGCATGTGAACGGTTTTTCTCCCGTGTGAATTCTCATGTGTCTATTAAGTTTTGATTTATCTGTGAAACTCTTTCCACACTCAGAGCAGGTGAAAGATCCTTTGACTCCAGATTTTCCAGCATTTTTCTGTGTGAAATTCTTTTCGGTCTCTGAAATGATGTTTCCATCTTCATTTGCGAAATGAGGTCTTTGAAACTCATGTTTCAAAACATTCACATCCCTAGGATCTAAAATTAAATTCCCATTAATTCAATTAAAGGACAAATTAGAAACAAAATGAAATATGATAACACTTAAGTAGTAATGAAATTAGTTAATGATTAATGCTATGAATTATTATATACACCGATCAGGTGAAGTGAATAAAGCTGATTATCTCTTCATCACGGCACCTGTTAGTGGGTGGGATATATTAGGCAGCAAGTGAAATTTTTGTCCTCAAAGTTCATGTGTTAGAAGCAGGAAAAATGGGCAAGTGTAAGGATTTGAGCGAGTTTGACAAGGGTCAAATTGTGATGGCTAAACGACTGGGTCAGAGCATCTCCAAAACTGCAGCTCTTGTGGAGAGTTCCCGGTCTGCAGTGGTCAGTATCTACCAAAAGTGCTCCAAGGAAGGAACAGCGGTGATGAACCAGCGACAGGGTCATGGGTGCCCAAAGCCCACTGATGCACGTGAGGAGCGAAGGCTGGTCCGATTAAACAGACGAGCTACTGTAGCTCAAATTTCTCACAAAGTTAATGCTGGTTCTGATAGAAAGGTGTCAGAATACACAGTGCATCACAGTTTGTTGCGTATGGGGCTGCATAGCCGCAGACCAGTCAGGGTGCCCATGCTGACCACGGTCCACCACCGAAAGCAACAACAGTGGGCATGAGAGCATCTGAACTGGACCACGGAGCAATGGAAGAAGGTGGCCTGGTCTGATGAATCACGTATTTCTTTTACAACATGTGGATGGCCAGGTACGCGTCCGTCGCTTACATGAGGAACACATGGCACCAGGATGCACTATGGGAAGAAAGCAATCCAGCGGAGGCAGTGTGATTCTTTGGGCAATGTTCTGCTGGGAAACCTTGGGTCCTGCCGTCCATGTGGATGTTACTTTGACACGTTCCACCTACCCAAGCATTGTTGCAGACCATGTACACCCTTTCATGGAAACGGTATTCCCTGGTGGCTGTGGCTCTTTAAGCAGGATAATGCGTCCTGCCACAAAGCAAAATTGGTTAAGGAATGGTTTGAGGAGCACAACAACGAGTTTGAGGTGTGGATTTGGCCTCCAAATTCCCCAGATCTCAATCCAATTGAGCATGTGGTATGTGCTGAAGAAACAATTCCAATCCCAATCCCCACCTCACAACTTACAGGACTTGAAGGATGTGTTGCTAACATCTTGGTGCCAAATACCACAGCACACCTTTAGGGGTCTATTGGAGTCCATACCTTGACGGGTCAGGGCTGTTTTGGCAGCAAAAGCGGAACCAACACAATATTAGGAATGTAATAGGAATATAACGTTATGCCTGATCGGTGTATAATGAATATATTAAAACATTAGCATTTATCCTTCAAATATTAAAGAGAATGAAGGAAAACACCAACCTATTTGTTCCTCTGTCTCTTCATCTTTTATTCTGCAGGTTTCTTCCTCACACTCCATCTTTACAATAGTATGTCTGCAGTTTCTCCTGGAGTAATTCATCCTGCTTGCTTGCTCTCCTGTGGGAAGATGAGAATATATAATAATAATAATAATAATAATAATAATAATATTCAGGTGTAAATGTTTGACCTTAACAGTAGAACATTGTGGAGTTACTTTTAAATTATAACATTTTATAAATAAGTTTATCATGTGCAGGATGATGATGCATCAGGCAATTGGTTATTATAGGAAATAAATAGAAACATTTGCTCATACAGACGGTTTAATCGGACGCACGTGCGTTGCCATGGTTACGTGCCTGGCCCGAAGTTAACTTCCGGTCTATGTTTGTTTATCGGTCTGGCTAGTGGATAGTATGGCGCACTACTCAGTAGAAACACATTTTTTACGTACTATTCTTGGATAACATGATATAAATATTAATCAAGCAGAGAGCATATGACACCAGCGCAAAAACAGTGCGTGCGACTCACCAAAAAGCCTTGAAAGTGTCAAATATCCAGTCTGACTGCATACGAGAGCAGCGTCTAATGTAATTTAGACTGTCTGACAGTGTCTGTCGGTCTAATGTAATTTTCTTGTTATTTACTTTGCTTGTTATCAGAAATAATCTACACTAGAGGTAACTTATTCTGGCTGTTTACGCTTGACATTAACATGCGATCACAGTGTCCGATCGAGCAGATCGGCTCATCAGTCGATCAGGACAGCACGTTTACATGTGTTCACATCAAGTGGTTGCCATCTGGATAAATGAACGGATTTATGTTTCCTGCAGAATATTTAAATTAGGTATGCCTTTATCATGGAGTGTAAAACAACTTTCACTTTATCCTCTATTAATGGCAGTGCCCATAGAGCACGGGATTTCTATGATGCATTCATATACAATAATTCTCAAATAGGGTACTTTATCTACAAGTTTAAGTTTCCCAACATTAATCTTATATTATGAAATAAAGAAACATGTTATTCTGACGCATTGCATGATTGAAAGGCGATTGCACAAGCATTTATATAGGCTACTGTATAAAAAAAAACGGCATTACACAGTCTTTAAAGGGTTAACGTTAGTTCACCCACAAAATTAAATTCCGTCATTATTACTCACCCTCATGTCGTTCCAAATCCGTAAGACCTTCATTCATCTTCGGAAAACACAAATTAAGATATTTTTCTTGTTTTCTAAGGTCTTACGGGTTAGGATCGACATGAGGGTGAGTAATTAATGACAGGCTTTTCAGTTTTGGGTGAACTAACCCTTTCCCCCACTCTATAATGCAGACAGAAATTGGAGATTATCTATAATAAACACGCTGGAAAAAAACAACAAAAAAAAAACTATTTTAAGATAATGTTGCACAATTAAATGTAAGATGATAATGCATAAGAAAGATAATGCAGTCTCTCTTGTTTTTGATTCATTGTGGACGTCTACTGGAAGTTAAGTTTGGGCCACAAAAGCGCGCATGCGCAGTAACGTTTGTTTATGTTGTTGTCGTTGAAACCGTCTATAGTTGAGGGGTAGTTAAAAGAGGGGTAAAATGGTCTCTACTGGGATAAGAACCCCACAGATAAACTTTTACAGAATTTACAAATTATTTTTTTTTTATATAATTCTAAATAAGTTAAAAGTACAACTCATTTATTTCCAGTTATGTATATTTTCAATGTACTGTAGTCAAAGTTGACAAAACGCCACCTAAAATGAGTGTCAGCAAGAAGATTTAAAACCCTGTACATTTTCAGAGAGAGTTTTAAATTTTCCAAAACTCAATGGAACATGAAGTTTTAAATCCAACCCGAGCCGATCTGAGACTCTTCTTTAAATAAAAATTATAATAATAGTGGCTTTCACACCGGGTAGTTCTAGGAACTTAGTTATAAGATCTAGGCATCAGGGTTCCCCAAGAACTAAATGTTCCCCTAGGGTCATTTTCCTGGTTGTTTTTACACCGCCAATAGGAACTCTGGAGTGACGTAAGCCACGCTTATTGTTGTGACTTATTTTGATGGTGCTGGGACCACCAGAGTCTGAGCACACAGCGCTCACATTCTCTGTCTTGATTAGCTTACAATCTTTTTAACAGTCCTGTCTAATATTTTATTAGACAGAACAGCTATACAAAGAAAGTAGACATTGAAAAAGTATTATATGAAAAAGTATTAGTGTTTGCCATGTGGCTGATGTCCAATGTCACTAGCTGAGCAGAAATACATAATCATGTTTTGCTTGCTCCCCTCAAAGTTGCATAGGATTGTCTCCTTAGCATAAGGGTTGAGGTCCATCTATCACTGTTTTCCATGTTAGTTACTTCATATAGTCTGTGTGCACACCTTTTTAAAAATGACGGGTGCTATTTAGCGTGCATTCAACCAGTCAGTGTACACTTTCTTCACTGGTAGTTCCTATTGTGCTGGGGTAGACCCTACTCTGAAGTAGTCGTGATTCGCCTCTCACAACGTAACATACCCAACGTAAACACACCTCTTAAGTAATATAAATGGATTTCTATGACACTTTAGGGCTTCAAAGCTCTAACAGTGGTTGGTAAAGGAGAAAAGAATAGGGTGATCATTTCTGAATGGAAAGCATGCTGATGATTGCATGAGTTTATTAGGGGTGTAACGATATTAAAAAACGCGATACACCAACCGCGGTTCGAACCGCGATACTCTCATGTCGAACCGAACGTGCCCCACCCCAGCTCTCACTTCACCTTATGCCACAAAATACATTTTTTCGTTCCTTGATATTTGATTAAATAGCAATTAGTACACTTTTAACAACTAATAAGAGCTGTATTTTTACTAAATATTATTATAATAATATTATTTACTAAATATACACTAAGTGCATGTCACGTGACTTCGGTGATCGCTCAAGTTGCATGATGGAAAGACAAAGAGAGCCAGGTAGGCTCAGTGCCTGAGAAAAAACGTGTTGTCCCGATTTAGTATTTGCGGTCATATAAGTTAAGGCTATATCTGTCAGTGTCATTTTCCTAGCTCGTTACGAAATAAACCATCTCTCTCACCTTAGAAAACTGAACTTTCATGTCCTGTCAGCCACTATACGGTGCTTGTACATCAGTAGCGTGCACTGTACATCACTTCATACAAGCGTAAGAGAAACTGCGATCATGCAACGTAATCATGAAATAAAAGTAAAGTATCAATAAATCCCGTAACTGGTACACCGTGTGTGAGCTAGGAAGGATTTGCATGCAGGTATGATGTTCATTCTGTTAATCAGGAGCAGTTTCCATCTTTCATTAACAGTTCATGTTGGTATTGTGCATTCGCCATGGTAACTGTTGTTTCCATAACCCCAAAATGGCACTTTATTTTCACCATGTTATTTTGAATATTTTTAAATTAGTGTGGGGGCTACTTTATTGTGCTACAAAAACATCTATTTAATAGCTTTAACTTTTAGGCCTATTTATTCATCAGTATTAGTCATATTCATACAACGTATGTGTTTAAGTAGGATAAAGTGGGACATTACTTGTGTGTGGTCATTCATTTTTGTGGAATAAATTTGGCTCCAAAACCGTGATGTGAACCAAACCGTGGCGTAGGTGTATCGTTACACCCCTAGAGTTTATTGGACCATTCTCCAGCGTTACAGTTGATTGATCAATTGCTGTTATTTATACATGTAAAGAATTGTAATATTTAACGTGCATAAGTATTAATAAAAAGCTACTCAACACTGTTAATTTAATGGGAATGGTAATGGGGATGGTAATGGGGATGGTAAAGGGGATGATTGGGGATGATGATCAGGAAAAAAGGAGCCCTGCTTTACATTAGATATGATTTATCATTAAAAACTATGGTTTACCAGGTTTCATTTGATCATTACATAAAACGAAAACACAACTCATAAGCTTCAAAAATGATAATGTGAAAACCAGTCAGTAACGAGTTCACGTTTCACGAGCGTAATGAACAACATCATTCGGTTCATTTCGATTCATTTCTGAGTGATTCTCTAAATGAACCGACTCGTTTAGTCGTTTGGATTGAGAGTTCTCCTATTAAATGATAAATGAATGTACTCACAGCGTGAAAACATCAGATTTGGAGCAGAATGAACGGCTGTGTTCCACTTCTCATGTTTATGCTCCTTCCCTCGCTCACTTCTCTTCTTCTTCTAGACTCGGATGTGTGTCGTTGCTTCGTTTGCTCGAGCGCCTCCACTGGCGGAACTCCAGCGATGGGGATTCTTCATATTTAGATAACAGGCAATGCGTCGCGGTAAAGTTAAAGTTAAAGTTGCTAGTGCCATTAATGCCATTAGATGAATGGGTTTATAATGAGTATTAAAGTGACAGTCATTATTTATTTATACTCTCCCTCATGTTTCAAACCTGTATGACTTTCTTTTTTTCTGTGGAACATAAAAGAAGATAATTTGAGAAATGTCTCAGTATTTTGTTTGTTCATACAATGGAAGTTGATACCCAGCAAAAGTAACTGGTCGGTTGTCAGCGTTGTGTTTTGTGTGTTAGGAAGAACAGGACAGCATTCGGCAGTTTCGCTGATCATTTATTCCTGATAAAGAACCAATATAAGCAGCCTCTTTGTGAATGAGAGTCACTCTTGTTTACTAAAATTAATATGATGTACACCTGTCACCATGTGCATCATTTCCACTTATAAGACAAAAATAACTCAAAAAGAGTAAAATGACAAAAAATAACCACACTTCCTGACTCGCTATTGTTTTCACTGCTTTCAGATTAGTTCAGGCAAGGGCTGTCCAAACTTTTTTAAAAGGGGGCCAAGATTCGATGTTGTGAACACACCTGGGGGCCGGTTCCTTTTCTATGATATATTATTGCTATTAATCAATGAAAAAAAAAACGAATCAAACATGCATGTTTTCTGAACATTACGTTTTTTAAATATTCATAACACAATATAACATTGTTACATGAAAACAGTGTTACTGTTATAAAAACTCTTTGTAATCAAAGATTTGTGGGCATTAGAAAAAACACAAAAAAACGCCATTGTTGTCACCAGTGAATCCGGCCAATCATGGAACAGCTGTGACGTCATCAGAGCTCGTGTGAGAAGCTCTTTATTAATGGGGTGTTGAGTCATCAGGCTTGTTCGACTTCATGCAGCGCTGCGCAGACCGATTGGCGGCTGACTTTGGATGCCGGATAGAAATTTTGTCCGACTTGAGACAGCGCTGACGCCATGTGACCAGGGGCGGCGTTTACGTATGGCAGAGTATGGCAGTTGCCATACCCTGGCATTTAGACAAGCAGGGGAAATAAACAGCTCATGATGCCATTCGTTAGTTATAAAAGCAAATTTAAACAGCCTGAGCCTAACGCTGTGTCATAACCAGGCGCAATGTCCAATATGACAAGGTTTTCAGCGGCAAACCAGACTCGACCCAAGATCAAGCAATCAAAAATCACAGCCAATCAGAAGAGCATGTGGGTGGGTTCTCTCTACAAACGCATCTGCATCTCTCTACGACTGCATTCGCAACAAAATAAGTACAATATCAAATTCCTAAATCTTACACCTACATACATACTGAGTGACTTTATCATAGAATACTCTTGTTTGCTCACCTTGAGTTGACAGTTTGAACATAGCTGTTTCGTTTAATTTATTTTCAAGATCTGAGCTGAATTATCCATTGTTGCTTTCAGTAAGGCTATGTCTATAAAAGGTCATAAAAAATTATATTCAAACTCATTTTAAATTACAGTTAAATAAAGCACATAATCTGCACTTGTCATAATTTGTATGTTGTTCCAGCCACAAAGCCGCAGAAATAAAAAGTGTTTATAAAATAGAATCGTTGTGAATTGACGTTGCGGCTTGTTTGTACAAAAAACTCTGATTAACATGGAAAAGATAATTTTTCTCACATGGTTAGGACACAGTGAATTATAGAGCTGTTTCAGTATTTGCATTGATTTTGTATTATTGTTAAGTCTGTTGTAAAGTTCTTGTTGAGATATAATTGGGAATGTCATTGTTGTATGGCTAGAAGGACTCATGCCATACCCTAGGTTTTTATGAAACGCTGCCACTGCACGTGACTGTGACGTATGTCATCAAAGTGCCGCGAGAGCGTTTCAAGAGCAGCGGCTGGTGCATTCTGCACAGCTTCTCCAGAGAGACTGCACGAGCTCTGATGATGACACAGCTGTTCCATGATTGGCCGGATTCAACGCATGACAGCGATCAAGTGTGTTTCATATTTATTCTAAATCCTTCAGTGCCACCAATGCTCACAAATCAGTTTATAACGGTAAAACCTCTTTTCATGTAGTCGCGATGTTATATTGTCATGTTTATCAAAATAAAACTGATAAAAACGTAGACACCACTTAATTGATAGTGTAGGCTTATGTTGAACTTTATTCTTACACAAACAGCCTGCAGTCCAGATCTTTCACCCATAGAAAACATTTGCCGCATCATAAAGAGGAAGATGCGACAAAGAAGACCTAAGACAGTTGAGCAACTAGAAGCCTGTATTAGACAAGAATGGGACAACATTCCTATTCCTAAACTTGAGCAACTTGTCTCCTCAGTCCCCAGACGTTTGCAGACTGTTATAAAAAGAAGAGGGGATGCCACACAGTGGGAAACATGGCCTTGTCCCAATTTTTCTGAGATGTGTTGATGCCATGAAATTTAAAATCAACTTATTTTCCCTTAAAATGATACATTTTCTCAGTTTAAACATTTGATATGTCATCTATGTTGTATTCTGAATAAAATATTGAAATTTGAAACTTCCACATCATTGCATTCTGTTTTTATTCACAATTTGTACAGTGTCCCAACTTTTTTGGAATCGGGTTTGTATTTTTAGTTTGTGTGAATGTGTGTGTGGTTTAAGTTTAAAATCATATTTATTTTGACACTCGTTAACACTAGCAACTGCACACAAAAAAAGGCACTTTTTATTTGCGAAGAGTTATACAATATTTTTATTAATCTTTTTACACAGAATATACAATTTATATGTGTCTGATCATTACAATCTGCTTCAAAAGACGAGGGAAAATCAAGGCAATAAAATAATTCACCTCTATTTGTACCCGTGCACAACAATGAAATGCTGTTTGTCTTCAGTCACTTCCATCGGGTCTAAAAATCAACATTAAATTTCCATACTTTAATTAAAGAAGGATACATTACAAACAAAATAGTTAGCAAAATACAGTTTACTATTGAGTCTAATAATATCTAGTTTTAGATGTATTGTTATATGTCAG
The DNA here is from genome assembly GCA_018749465.1 of Paracanthobrama guichenoti. Classification (NCBI taxonomy): domain Eukaryota; kingdom Metazoa; phylum Chordata; class Actinopteri; order Cypriniformes; family Gobionidae; genus Paracanthobrama; species Paracanthobrama guichenoti. The sequence goes on from CM031955.1 coordinate 13,814,567, forward strand.
TTTTCTTAATATTAATGTTCCTCATCTGTCATTAAAGAGAATGAAGGAAAACACCAACCTATTTGTTCCTCTGTCTCTTCATCTTTTATTCTGCAGGGTTCTTCCTCAAACTCCATCTTTACAATAGTATGTCTGTAGTTTCTCCTGGAGTAATTCCTCCTGCTTGCTTCTTCTTCCCCTGTGGGAAGATGGGAATATTCCCAGCATTTAAACTGTCATGAACGGCTGTGGGAGCGGCTTCACTGACTGAAGGTGTGAATTGTGGTCGCACATTTAGCAGATGATCACAATCATTCTCAATTATCCAGGTGCAAATGTTTTCTTAGTCATTTAAAAACTATTCATGACTACTATTAAGTTTTAACTTCCAACTCACCTGGCTGATTTTTTAATTGCTCTATCGTGAGTTATGGTTTGTCATAGATTGATTAAAAACCATCGTGAGCTAAGCTGATCTTAAAGAGCCCATATTATGGATTTTTGAAAATTACCTTTTATGTAGTGTGTAACATAGTTCTAAGTGAATAAAAACATCCTGCAAAGTTTTAAATCTGAAAGTGCACCGTATATAAAGTTATTGTCTCTTAAAAGTAAGAGTCGTCTCTGAGTCAATTAAACAAAATTTTTCAAATGAGTCCTAAGCCGTTTCATTGTGACGCCACTACGAAACATTAGCATATTCCCCAGCCACTTATTGCACTGCAGACACCAGGGAAAACTTGAACACTGCATAGCGTCATGCTACAACCGGCTAACAGTTGTAGAGCTAACCAGATAACTTAACGTTATTACGGTTGTACTGAAATACTACTTTTAATCAGTATTGCTGCAGTATAAATATCTATTAATAAAGATTCTGTCATTCTACTTTGAGTAAAGATAAAAGATGGAGCAAGATTTGTTTTGCAAACATTAATGTTAACTTCTGTTTCAGTGCATTGAGATCCCTTGGCCACCGTATTTTGATCTGTTTCTGTATTTCATTATTTAAGCATGACACGTACTTTTTTAAATAGCATAATTTCATTTTTTTGTAACATACATTTTAATGTATTGCTCTTTTTATTATTCTTGTATTGTGACTATTTGTTGCTTTTGTTTTGCTTTACTCTACTATTGATTTATCTTTTTCCCATTTGTTTTTATTTTTCCTTGTTTCTGGCTGAGATTTTCTTCCCTTCTCAATAAAATGCTGTACTTTACATTTATGTAGTGTCATTCTTTTATTATTCCTTGCACAATATATAATTATTAAACATGGATAATTTCTGGTTCAGTTTTGGCTGTTTTCTGGAGCTTCTGGATAAGTTGTGGCTGAGTTCTGGGGTAAAGGTGGTAGTTCTGGATTATGCTCTGGCCAGTTCTGGATTATTTCTGGGTGCACTGTAAAGCTCTGGGCGAGTTTTGGTCTGTTTCCGGCATTGCTCTGGTTGATTTTTCGGCAAACAACACTTGGGCCAACCTTGGACCGTAATTCCATGCGCTATGTGGGCCAAAATCTCAGCAGAAATTTAGCCAGATCCGGCCCAAAGCCAATTTGCTATCTGGGAGGTTTCATTTGATTGGAAGCCCGTTTCTGCCACTAAATAAAAAAATAAAAAGAGTAATTGCAACTTCTCAGAATTCTGACTTTTTTTCTCACAATTGCGTGATAAAAAGTCACAATTCTGAGATATAAACTCGCAATTGCGTGATATAAAAAGTCAGGTTTTTTTATTTAGTGAAACGGGCTTCCATATTATATAAAACAAAAACACAACTCATATGCTTAAAAAAACCCCAGTGAAAACCAGTCAGTATCAAGTTTCACGTTTCACGTGCGTAATGAACAACATCATTCAGTTCATTTCGATTCGGTTCATTTCGAGTGATTCACTAAATGAACCAAATCATTTGGATTGAGATTTCTCCTAATAAATGAACGGCTGTGTTCCACTTCTCACGTTTATGTTCATTCCCTCGCTCACTTCTCTTCTTCTTCTAGACTCGGATGTGTGTCATTGCTCGAGCGCCTCCACTGGCGGAACTCTTTATATGTAGATAACAGGCAATGCATCGCGGTAAAGGGAAAGTGAAAGTTGCTCATTCAAAGCAATATTATTTAAACTCCAGAATTGGTTAAATATAAGAGCATTGAGTAGCCATTACAAAAAGTAGCTTTAGAAAGACACACTTTCAGGCTACAACGACCATGATTTATCCCCAGAAGTTGCATCTGTGTCTTTACTTGTACATATTTACTACGTATTGACATCACACGCATTATACCCGATAAACAACATCCTTATTGACACATTTAAACACCATTTATTTCAGCTCAGATGCGGCAGGAATGCAATTACAGTTACACAAATAATGCCATTAGATGAATGGGTTTATAATGAGTATTAAAGTGACACCTTATTACACTCTCTCATGTCAAGTTAAGCGTTGGTCACCCCACTCAGAGACCGCGCTACAGGCAGCTCTTGATGACGTTGACTGGGACATGTTCCGAGCGAGTTCAGCTGACGTCAGTGAGTTCACAGATGTGGCGCTTTGCTTCATCGACACGCTTACAGAGCAAGCCACGCAAACAATAACAATAACGTCCTTCTCAAATCAGAAACCGTGGGTGGACAATTCAATCCGCGCGGCAGTGAACGCACGCACTGCTGCTTACAACGCCGGTCTCCATTCAGGGAATATGACTGAATACAGAACGTCCTGTTATACTCTCAGACGAGCAGTTAAAGCCGCAAAACTCCGTTATAAAGACCGAGTGGAGTCTCATTTCCAACTCAACGACTCGCGGCGCATGTGGCAAGGTCTGAGGTCCATCTGCTCCTTTGGATCTAAATCCTCTGCAGAGGCGAACGCTGACCCATTGCTCATGAACGAGTTAAACTCTTTCTACGCTCGCTTTGACTGTAACCGCGGCAACGCGACTCCGCCAAGTGGCACGTTAGAGGAAATTACTCAGAGCAGCAACAATCACGTGATCTCTGTCTCAGAGGATGAAGTTCGAGAGCACTCAAGCGTGTGGACGCCAGGAAAGCTGCCGGGCCGATGGTATTTCAGGTCGTGTTCTGCGGTCCTGTGCTGATCAGCTCGCCGGGTTGTTTACATCTATCTTTAATGAGTCCCTCGCTACATCTGTGGTCCCCACCTCCTTCAAAAAATCCACCATCATCCCTGTCCCTAAGAACAGTAAACCCTCTTGCCTAAATGACTATCGTCCAGTGGCTCTCACGTCTATAGTCATGAAGGTCTTTGAGAGACTCATTAAAAACACCATTTGCGCCTTCATTCCTGACACTTTGGACCCTCTTCAGTTTGCCTATCGTCCCAATAGATCGACTGAAGATGCCATCTCTCATGTCCTCCACTCCTCCCTCACTCACATCGACAGCAAAAGTGGGAACTACGCAAGACTGCTATTTATTGACTATAGCTCAGCCTTTAACACCATAGTTCCCACAAAGCTAACCTCCAAACTCCTGGATCTCGGCCTGAATCCTTCTCTCTGCCACTGGATTGAGGACTTCCTCACTGGCAGGCCTCAGGTGGTGAGAATAGGCCAGTCCACCTCCTCCTCCATCACCCTGAGTGTGGGAGCTCCACAGGGCTGTGTCCTGAGCCCCCTGCTCTACTCTCTCTACACGCATGACTGTTTGTCCACACACAGCTCCAGCTCTATCATCAAATTTGCTGATGATACTGTTGTCCTGGGCCTCATTTCCAACAACAATGAGACGGCATACTTGGACGAGGTGGAGCATCTAACATCATGGTGCCAGGACAACTGTCTCTCTCTGAATGTTGGCAAGACCAAAGAAATGATTGTGGACTTCAGGAAGAGACAGCAACGGACATACTCCCCCCTCATGATCAGCGGGTCACCAGTAGAGAGAGTGAGCAGCTTCAAGTACCTGGGAGTAAACATCTCCGAGGACCTGACCTGGACTGCTCACATTCAGACAGCTGAGGAAATTCAGGGTTTCACCAGCTATCCTGAAAACTTTCTATTTAGGGGCGATAGAAAGTGTTTTAACTCAGTGCATCACAGCGTGGTATGGGAACAGCACCAGTCATGACCGCAAAGCCCTGCAAAGAGTCGATGCGCTTATCCGAGCGTATCTCAGGGTCAGCTCTCCCGTCTCTGCAGGACGTCTACACCAAACGCTGCAAAGGTAGAGCTACCAAGATCATCAAGGACTCTAATCACCCTGCAAACCCTCATTTCACGCTGCTGCCATCTGGTAGCGCTTCCGAAAGCCTGATGGCCAAAACTGGGAGACTCAGGAGAAGCTTCTTCCCCAGGCCATCAGACTCCTGAACTTAACGTCACGTGACTTCACTTCAGGATAAACATCGATACACTGTCATTGCACTGCACTTTCTGTTCTCGTTGTTACTGTGTAACAACCTGTTATAAACCTGTTTGCACATTATACTCTTTACACATTTGTTAACCACATATTTATAAGTCTACAGTTTACTCACTGCACAGTCTACTTCAATTATTTTATTCCACTTTATCCTTATTTGTTACCTTTTTTTTTTTCTTGACTTGATTATTTATAATTCTACAGATATAGACATATATATATATATATATATATATATATATATATATATATATATATATATATATATATATATATATATATAGATAGTACTTTTTTTATCCTATTTCTATATAATTTCCTCCTTGTGTTTTTAACTGTGAATTTGCACTGTCCATGGAGCGGACCTGTTTACATTTCACTGCCGGTTGTATATTCTGTATATAACTGTGTATGTGACAAATAAAACTCTTGAATCTTGAATCTTGAATCATTTCAAACCTGTATGATAATTTGAGCAATGTCTCAGTATTTTGTTTGTTCTCGTAACCTTCTGATACCTAATTCTTCAAAAATAATCTTCTTTTATGTTCTGCAAAACAAAGTAAGTCATACAAGTTTGAAATGGCAGTGTATTATTTTTTAATGAAATTATTTGAAAATGGAGCCATCAAATCAGAAACTTTCCCATAGTGACGTCCGCGTGGCTTTTGTGTACTTTATCACAGACGACATGGATAAACACAGTATTTGTCAAATACACAGACGTTTTCATGAAGCAATAGAAACACTTTTCATGCACTGCTCAATACAGCTCCATCTGTACAAGAATAAAGTTCAACATAAGCTTTTACTATTTAAATACCAGTAAAATTGGTCTATATATATTTTTATCAGTGTTATTTTGATAAATATTACACAATATAACATTGTTACATGAAAAAGTTTTACTGTTATAAAAACACTGATTTGGGAGCATTAGCAGAACTGAAGGTGAAACACGTCATTGTTGTCATCTGTGAATCCGGCCAATCGTGGAACAGCTGTGACATCTTTAGGGGCATGTTCAAGTTCAAACAGTGCTGCGTTCCAGTTTGTTTTTATTATGCCCTTCACTCGCTAACTTCCCTCCGTCTCGTTCACTCGGATGTGCATCAATGCTTACGTTGCATGAGTCTGTGACGTTCATCTGTGACGTTCTTGCATGGCAGGTGCAGAAGGTCACAGATGGGTGGGCCTGGATTAAGTCTAGGTGGGCCTGAATGTAGGGTGTCCCAAAATCAAAGCAGTTGTCCCGAATCCAGGAAATACATGGTTGGCTTCTTAACAATGTGACGTAGCCATTAAAGAAAATGTATTTAGGTTAATATTTATGTTTCGATATTATAATGCAATTTTTTTTAAAGATGTAATCTATTTTGGTTATGAAAAGTGAACATTGAACAGCAGGAGTAAAATACGCAGTATGTCGGGAGACAATGGAGGGTTCCGACATGATTTTGACCACTTCATTGATTGTTTGTAGAAAAACTTTCTGAAGTGAAAACTTTCTAAACTTTTTAAAGTGAATTTCATTTTGTATAAAAAATGTATCTTAATTTCAATCCATGTTTAATCAAACAATTGCCTGGATTTAATAAATAAGAAGCAAACCAAGAACGTCGGGTGTGGATTGAAGTGTGTACAAACGAACACACTAGGGCCTATGTTTCCGCGGCATACGTCTTTCTTTTTTGTTAAATGTATGTTTCAATTACAGTAAGCTTTTAGAAAGTTCTGGTGATAGGCTATTTGTGGCTTTAAAGCAATAGGCTATATTGTATAAAGTGGTAGCAATAAACGTGTCATGTCTTATAATGCTGAATTACAGAGCTGGTATATCCATCCATCCACCCATCCATTATCTTCCGCTTATCTGGGGCCGGGTCGCAGGGGCAACAGTCTAAGCAGAGACGCCCAGACTTCCCTCTCCCTAGCCACTTCCTCCAGCTCTTCCGGGGGAACCCCGAGGCATTCCCAGGCCAGCCGGGAGACATAATCCCTCCAGCGTGTCCTAGGTCTTCCCGGAGACTCCTCCCGGTGGGACATGCCCGGAACACCTCCCCGGGAAGGTGTCCAGGAGGCATCTGAAATAGATGCCCGAGCCACCTCAACTGGCTCCTCTCAATGTGGAGGAGCAACGGCTCTACTCTGAGCTCCTCCCGAGTAACTGAGCTTCTCACCCTATCTCTAAGGGAGCGCCCAGCAACCCACAGCTCATGACCATAGGTGAGAGTAAGAATGTTGATTGACCGGTAAATCGAGAGCTTCGTCTTACAGCTCAGCTCCTTCTTTACCACGACAGACCGGTATATCGACCGCATTACTACAGATCCATCTGTCAATCTCCCGTTCCATCCTTCCCTCTCTCGTGAACAAGACCCCAAGATACCTGAACTCCTCCACCTGAGGCAGAAACTCTCCACCAACCTGAAGTGGGCAAGCCACCCTTTTCCGACTGAGAACCATGGCCTCGGATTTGGAGGTGCTGATTCTCATCTTGGCCGCTTCACACTCGGCTGCAAACCGCCCCAGTGCACGCTGAAGGTCTGAGGAGGCCAACATGACAACGTCATCCGCAAAAAGCAGTGACGAAATCATGTGGTTCCCAAGCCAGACACTCTCCGGCCCTTGGCTGCGCCTAGAAATTCTGTCCATAAAAATTATGAACAGAACCGGTGACAAAGGGCAGCCCTGCCGGAGTCCAACATGCACTGGGAACAAGTCCGACTTGCTGCCGGCAATGCGGACCAAGCTCCTGCTCCGGTCGTACAAGGACCAAACAACCCTAAGCAAGGGGCCCCGGACCCCGTACTACCCTCCACAGGACGCCACGAGACACATGTGGATTGCCTTCTCCAAATCCACAAAACACATGTGGATTGGTTGGGTAAACTCCCATGAACCCTCCAGCACCCTGGAAAGGGTATAGAGCTGGTCCAGTGTTCCACGACCGGGATGAAAACCACACTGTTCCTCCTGAATCCAAGGTTCCACTATCGGCTGAATTCCCCTCTGCAGTACCCTGGCATAGACTTTCCCAGGGAGGCTAAGAAGTGTGATCCCCCTGTAGTTGGAACACACTCTCCGGTCCCCCTTCTTGAAAAGAGGGACCACCACCCCGGTCTGCAAGTCCAGAGGCTGTCCCCGGTCTGTCCCCAACCGCCACGTGATGTTGCAGAGGCGTGTCAGCCAAGACAGCCCCACAACATCCAGAGACTTGAGGTACTCAGGGCGGATCTCATCGACTCCCGGTCCGGTGCCTTGCCACAGAGGAGCTTTTTAACTACCTCGATGACTTCAGCCTGGGTGATGGATGAATCCACCTCTGAGCCCTCAGCCACTGCTTCCTCAATGGAAGACGTGTTGGTGGGATTGAGGAGATCCTCGAAATATTCCTTCCACCGTCCGACAATATCCCCAGTTGAGGTCAACAGCTGCCCATCTCCACTGTAAACAGTGTTGGTAGGGCACTGCTGGTTGGAGCCCCACAAGACAACCAGGCCTGATAGGACTTCTTATTCAGCTTGACGGCATCCCTTACTTCCGGTGTCCACCACTGGGTTCAGGGATTTCCGCCTCAACAGGCACCGGAGACCTTACGGCCACAGCTCCGAGCAGCCGTGTCGACAAGGGAGGTGGAGAACATAGTCCACTCGGACTCAATATCTCCAGACTCCCTCGGGATCCGGTCGAAGCTCCGTCGGAGGTGGGAGTTGAAGAGCTCTCTGACAGGGGGCTCTGCCAAACGTTCCCAACAGACCCTCACAGTATGTTTGGGTCTCCCGAGTCTGTCTAGCTTCCTCCCCCGAGAGCTGGTATAAACATATTAAACAACATCACTGTGATCAGACCAGATGCTTTCTTTCAATTTTTTGAAAGAAAGTCGCCTGGGTTTTGAATTAAAGGTGCTGATGATCTCGTCATAATCCAGTGTTTTTGTCAGTTCTCTTTTGAAAGACAACAGGGTCAAATTGTTCAAGTGTTCAGTCACCATTGATGTTCTCAAGTGAGTGTTGATCCTGTGTGTACCGGAGAAAAGTCTTTCAACACTGCAGGACGTCATGGGTAGTGTGATGATGGCCCTTAACAGACAGTTCATCAACAATTCAGTTAGTGAGGGCATTTTGTCTTTGTTAGCTTTGCCCTTGATGAATTGGGTAAAAAAGGCAAATCCGCATCACTAACTGTCATCCCATATAAGCTGCATGGAGATTTTAGCAATTCTTTTGTGCCAAAAGTGGTGGATCCTGGGATGAGGGCAGCTGAAGCTTGCATTATTCCGTAGGTGTCGTCTTTAAATCGGCTGTTCAATTCAGCCATCTGGTTGTCCAGAATACAGTTCCAGAGTGCCCTCAGATCACCATTATTCTTGATAGCGGATGTTTTTCTTAAGGTTGTGGTGACAATAGACTGACTAAACTTTGCAGGCTGCTTTCACTCACGAGACATTGTCACATCCCAGCATGTTATCTCGTATTTATCCATCAACTCCTCCATCAATCTGAGCACTTTGTCAAAGTCACCATCTGAATCGGAATCATCTCAAAAAGTGGCAAGGGTGACTTTCAATGTTTCAATTAAGGAGATGCAGTCTGTCACGCAGATTACTGGACTTTGCAGCCCCTTTGTGGCAAAATCGCTATACTGAAACAACTTGCAAAACACAACAAGCATGAAAATGAACTTTTTTGTTTCCATCTGTTGTAATAAGTTAATCTGCATCTAGTTTTGTCTGTCCACTTGTCTCCGAATACTCAGCAAGAGTCTCAAGTAACACATCTAGCATTTCTAAGACTTTATGAACAGATCCTGATTTGGAGGTCCACCTGGTTTCACATGACCTTTCCAGTTCCTTGCATGGGCGTTCTGGATGCATTTCCTTCTGAAGCTCCACAAACCAAGCATGCCTCTGGGCCCCAGTGAAGAAGTTGTGTATCTGATTGATGACAGTGAAAAAAGTACTGGCATGTCCAGATGATTCCAGAGCAGCACAAAGCACTAAATTCAGTCTGTGATAATCACAGTGCACATTCACAGCTTTGGGAAATGTCTCTTTCAAGATAACTTGAACGCCTCCTCTGTGCCCAGACATGACCGATGCCCCATCAAAACAGAACCCGACACAGAGAGAAGGGTCCAAACCAAGTGGTTCTAGGATTTCAAGGATCCTCAGTGATATTCCTTGAGCAGACAGGTCAGCTGTTTTGACAAAGCCCAGCACTCGTTCTTTGATTGTCCCACTATGGATAAATCGAACACAGACAGCAACTAGCTCGCGTTTCGAAACATCTTTAAACTCATCTGCAAGTGTGCCAAAATATGTGGGCCCAGGCTGTTCTTGCATCTCAGATTTTATCTTCCTGAGTAGAAGTGAAGCGGCAGCCTCAAGCAGCTCGTCCTGAATGTGGTGGGACAAGAGTGTGGCATTTTGTGGCAGTTCAACAAGCCTATTTTTTATTTCTGGATCATACTTCGATATGAACTCGAATAGCTCCAAAAAATTCCCCTTGTTAAGCGCTTCCTGTGTTTCCCAGTGCCCTCTCAGGGGTATCTCCATTTTGGCACACTGCATGACAACATCCAGCACAACTCTGATGTGCTGTCGATTACGTTCAATGAACGAAATGGAATCTCCATGCATCTGATTTAATACAGTACCACTGCCTTGGTGCACATAATTTTGTTTGTAGGAGAGTAATTTTACAAGTGCAGAAGCATGCACCTTGCTAGCCTGATGCTTCTCACAGACTTGCCCGATACGTTTCCAATTTTTTAAACCCTTTTTAGTAAAAGTCGCCTTAGTGTGCTGTTCAGGAAAATGCCTACAGGCCTTACAAAAAATCAAGTCTTTCGACTGGCTGTATTCAATCCAGTTGGCCCGCCCACAGCTCCGCGCCTGTTTGCAATGGGCTGAACTGGAACGTCCCAAACCCTTGATCACTTGGAATCCACTATGGAGTTGATTTATTTATTTATTTTTTCCTTTACGAAATTGTTTAATGCAGCATTCTATATGTACAGGTGCTGGTCATATAATTAGAATATCACCAAAAAGTAGATTTATTTCACTAATTGCTTTCAAAATGTGAAACTTGTATATTATATTCATTCATTACACACAGACCGATATATTTCAAATGTTTATTTCTTTTAATTTTGATGATTATAACTGACAACTAAGGAAAATCCCAAATTGCATCTCAGAAAATTAGAATATTGTGAAAAGGTTGAATACTGAAGACACCTGGTGCCACACTCTAATCAGCTGATGAACTCAAAACACCTGCAAAGGCCTTTAAATAGTCTCTCAGTCTAGTTCTGTAGGCTACACAATCATGGGGAAGACTGCTGACTTGACAGTTGTCCAAAAGACGACCACTGACACCTTGCACAAGGAGGGCAAGACACAAAAGGTCATTGCAAAAGAGGCTGGCTGTTCACAGAGCTCTGTGTCCAAGCACATTAATAGAGAGGCGAAGGGAAGGAAAAGATGTGGTAGAAAAAAGTGTACAAGCAATAGGGATAACCGCACCCTGGAGAGGATTCTGAAACAAAACCCATTCAAAAATGTGGGGGAGATCCACAGATTCACAGTGGACTGCAGCTGGAGTCAGTGCTTCACGAACCACTACGCACAGACTTTTCAGCTGTCGCATTCCTCGTGTCAAGCCACTCTTGAACAACAGACAGCATCAGAAACGTCTCGTCTGGGCTAAAGACAAAAAAGACTGGACTGCTGCTGAGTGCTCCAAAGTTATGTTCTCTGATGAAAGTACATTTTGCATTTCCTTTGGAAATCAGGGCCCCAGAGTCTGGAGGAAGAGAGGAGAGGCACACAATCCACATCGCTTGAGGTCCAGTGTAAAGTTTCCACAGTCACTGATGGTTTGGGGTGCCATGCCATCTGCTGGTGTTGGTCCACTGTGTTTCCTTAACCCCATAGAAAATCTATGGGGTATTGTGAAGAGGAAGATGCGATATGCCAGACCCAACAATGCAGAAGAGCTGAAGGCCACTATCAGAGCAACCTGGGCTCTCATAACACCTGAGCAGTGCCACTGATCGACTCCATGACACGCCGCATTGCTGCAGTAATTCAGGCAAAAGGAGCCCCAACTAAGTATTTAGTGCTGTACATGCTCATACTTTTCATGTTCATACTTTTCAGTTGGCCATGATTTCTAAAAATCCTTTCTTTGTGTTGGTCTTAAGTAATATTCTAATTTTCTGAGATACTGAATTTGGGATTTTCCTTAGATGTCAGTTATAATCATCAAAATTAAAAGAAAGAAACATTTGAAATATATCAGTCTGTGTGTAATGAATGAATATAATATACAAGTTACACTTTTTGAATGGAATTAGTGAAATAAATCAACTTTCTGATTCTAATTATATGACCAGCACCTGTATATAGGTGTGTTTGGGTTGTTTTAAATGTTTTTAAAAATACTTCAAATATCATAGAGTTGTTTGTGTTGAGGTAAATTAAACACGATGTGCAGTGACATAACAGTTGTGTTGCATTGTAGTATATGAAGTTGCCTGAAGTGTACATATGACGTAGACTCGCTCCCTCTGTGAAAATCGAGGGAGCAAGGGTCTGTCCATATAAACTTCCACTGTCCACTTCATGAAGTGGAACGCACTTCAAAAAGTGCTTAGGGAAGTTCACAAGTGCATGTCTAAAAGTGGAGTGGAACGCACTACCGGTGCGTTTTGCTATGGTTTCCGGGTTGAACGACATGTTTCCTGGAAACGTATATTTACTGTATATTTTGAGATTTTATCACATTAGTTGACCTCTCAGGAATATTGATAGAAGATGTATTTTATGAAGCACGTTATAGTTAATGTTTATTGTTATATTGTAGTGGCAGATACAAACAACCCACACATCACTGATCCATAATTCACATATCACCGACAAACACATATTTGGCATTTTCCCTTTTAAGAAGTGGGAGAGTTAGAGAGTTGGTTGATGCGTTGTTCTGGCGCAAGAAAAAGAAAATAAAACAAAAATACGACTGTTCTAGTCACATGCAGCAATCCTGTCTCTGTGTGTCTTTGATAGCTTACAAAGATACATTGGTGACCCAGACACGGAACAAATAACTTATTTTGTGATGTCGATGAATGCTGTATCTCTGAAGCTGCCGGAGTTTTGGGAGCAACAAGCGGCCGTATGGTTCGCGCAAGCCGAAGCTCAGTTCGCCTTACGGTACATAACCGCGGATGACACAAAATACAATTATGTTGTCGCAGCCCTCAGCAGCACCACGGGGATACTTTGATGGTGAATGGTTATCAGCTGACAGGAATTTTGCTGGAAAACTGGGCATGAGATCAATTCAAGCGGCACAGAAAATCTTGACTCAGATAGCTGAGTTTTTGCCAGAGAGTTATAGACTATCCCTAGAAAATTATAATGGACAGAGTGACATATTTGACTTCCCAGAATTTGAACTCACAGCTGAAACAAAAAGTTTGGGAGAAACTGAGGGTGGACTTCAGTTGGGAGTTTTCAGCAATACAGGAAAAAAAATCACTGTACACACTGTGCGCAAAGAGACTGCATCTTCATGATCTTGCAAATGTAAAGGAGTGTAAATGGCAAGAGGTGTTTGGACTAGGTGCTTCTCCAAAGGGCAGCTGGAGGACCTTGTACAAACCTCCTATTGAAAAAAGAACTGGTGATCTTTAGCGGAGGTTAGTGCATGGTATAATAGCTACTAACAGACACAGAGCACGTCTTGATCCGCAGGTGAGGGAGGGATGCCTATTCTGTGGTATACAAGAAACAGTTTTTCATTTATTTTTAAATTGTGCCAGATCGCAACTGTTGTTTCCAAAAATAGATGGATGGTGTCAGAAGTTGGGGCAAGTCTTTTCACCTATGGTTGTTATATATGGACCTAAATACAAAAAGAATAAAAAAAGAGGCTCATGTTTTATTGGACTTTTTATTGGGACAAGTTAAAAAGGCCATTTAGTTGTCAAGCAAAGAAAAACTGGCCGGTAATGAGTATTGTGAAGTTTTATCAGTCCTCAGTGGTTTAGTAAGATCTCAAATAAAAATTGAGTACACTTATTACAAATTGGTTAATGACCTTGAAACTTTTAATCATAAATGGGGTGTAAAATCAATGTGTTTGTGATGTTGACTATGATGGAAATTTGAAAACTTTATTTTAATTTTTTTGTCTTTTTTTCCTCCTCCTTCTTCATTTATTTACTTATTTGATTATTATTATTATTTTATTTTTATTTTTTTTGTGATAATGTGATGTCCTGAAATGTGAAATGGGTTTTGTCATTATGATTTTTCTGTGAGTGGAATGCCTTTTTAATTTTCGGTATTAAAGTCTCTCTCTCTCTCTCTCTCTCTCTCAGGAGGCTCTGCCTTAATTGAACGTGAGGATTGGCAGACTGGAGAGGAACATCCTGTGAAATACACTGGATGCTGATGTGGAAGAGAGATGCTGTTGGCGTGTTGTATTGAGAGAGTGTCACATAGGTGTAGTTTTCTTATGATCTGTGAACTGTATATTCTTTTGTTTGCTACCTTTTTAAAGTTACCTCATTTTGACATTGTCCCTCGTGTTCCACCCGTTGTATTTTTCATTTCGTCTCTTTATTGCGACATTCATTTTGCTCTTTTTTTCTGTAAATACTGTTTCTACATAATTGTACTTTTATTACTGAAGTGATAGGGCGTGGATGCTTTTTCTTTTTTTATCTCTCCAGTGTTCGGGAGTTTGGTAAGACCACTGTATTTTCTTTTATAAGGTTTGTTTAAAGTTGTAAGTCGGTTTAGTTCATCCGCCTGTAGCTTCAGTAATCCAGAAGACATTCAATGCGTCCTAATTTGCATAGGCCTACTATCCGTCCTAAATAGTTTCGAAAATAGAATTAGTGTGTCCCAAATCATAGGCTGAATCTGAAATCGCCTCCTACACCCTTAAATATAGCACTATTTGATGTGACAGCCATTTGTAGTGGTGTCCGAAACCATAGTGGACGTTATTGAGTGCACTCATTCAGTCCCACAATGCACCGCAATAACGAGTGTACAGCTGATGTACACACAACGGCTGTCCGAATTCACTCACTTGTTTTCATTTACTCCTTCAAGTGAACTGTATTAGAGAACTAAAGTAGGGAATAGTGATTGAGAGTTTAAGGGGAAATATCGGATAGTCCTCCTATGTTGAAATGAGTATTCCAATGATAGACGGTTTCATCGGACGCATGCGCCTGGCCCGAAGTTAACTTCCGGTCTGTGTTTGTTTATCGGTCTGGCTAGTGGCTAGTATGGTGCACTATTCAGTAGAAACACATTTTTGACATACTATTCTTGGATATAAATTATATAAATATTAACGATCGAGTAGAGAGCATATGACACCAGCGCAAAAAACAGTATATGTGTCACCAAAAAGCCTTGAAAGTGTCATAAATATCCAGTCTGACTGCATACGAGAGCAGCGTCTAATGTCATTTAGACTGTGTAACGAATAGATGTTCAACGTGTAGAAGAAGGAGGTGGGAACCGGCGAACATTTAAAAACTTTAATCCAAAAATAAACAAACAAAACACAATAACGGCAGCAGCCCCTCACGGATGACTGCCGCCTACAAACAAAACAAAAACACAACATAAAGTCCAGGCCTGGCCCTCTCTCGTCTTACACTGTCGTCGCTCTTCCTTTTATGCTCCCGTCACTCCTCCATGAGACGAGACCAGTGTGGCGCACAGCTGACGCTCATCATCATTCACCACCGGCCCGCTCTCACGGTCCCTCGCCTCGCCACAGACTGTATGTCTAATGTAATTTACTTGTAATTTATTTGCTTGTTATCAGAAATAATCTACAAGTAACTTATTCTGGCTGCGTTTACACTTGGCATTAACATGCGATCATGTCGATCAGGACACAGCGCCTGTACATTTGTTCACATTAAGTGGTCGCCATTTGGATAACTGATCGGATTTGAGTTTCCTGCAAAATATTTAAATTGGGTATGTAATGGGCATTTATCACGGAGTGTAAAACAACTTTCACTTTATCCTCTATTAATGGCAGTGCCCATAGAGCACGGGGTTTTTGTGATGCATTCATATACAATCATTCTCAAATAGGGTACTTTATCTACAAGTTTAAGTTTCCCAACATTATGAAACAAAGAAACATGTTATTCAGACGCATTGCATGATTGAAAGGCGAGCGTGCAAGCATTTATATAGGCTACTGTACAGAGAACGGCATTACACAGTCCTTAAAGGGTTAGTTCACCCAAAAATTTTAATTCTGTCATTATTACTCACCCTCATGTTGATCCCAACCCATAAGACCTTCGTTCATCTTCAGAACACAAATTAAGATATTTTTCTTCTTCTCTACGGTCTTATGGGTTGGGCTTGACATGAGGGTGAGTAATTAATGACAGAATTTTCAGGTTTGGGTCTAATCTATGTTGCAGACAGAAATGGGAGATTATTTGTAATAAACATGCTGAAACAATAAAAACATATAAATGAAGTTAATGTTGCACAATTGAAATGTAAGATGATAACGCATAAGAAAGATAATGCAGCCTCTCTTGTTATTGACTCTTTGTGGACGTCTACCGGAAGTTAAGTTCGGGCCACAAAAGCGTGCATGCGCAGTAACGTTTGTTTATGTTGTTGCCGTTGAAACCGTCTATACCCGGGTGGTCTAATATTTCCGGTCAGAATCCGAAGTTGCGAGTTGGGTCTAACTACAAACATGGCAGATGCGCGAGTCTGACGGTTAAGCAGAGAGGTTTAGATAAAGATGTTTGAATTAGGGATTTACGATTTAAATAGATTTTTTCCCTCCTATTTAAAATCAATCTGCAGATGACAAAGAAATTGATCAAAACAACTTTGTTTTTGTAAAATATTTGCAGCTTGGTAGCACATACCTGGGGTCCAAATCTTTCAGCATGTGAATAAACTAGTATGAATTGATATGCAGATAAAATTTACTTTTATTAACAATAGTAATGTGCAAAAATTATTAATTTTAATATTCTGCTCTTATTAAATATAGGTTGCTATTGTTCTTTTATAGTATCACACTGAACTGACCTAAAGGAGCTCTTTACTTGGTTTACTTTAATTTAGTCACATTTTGAAGAAACGTTTTGTTTTTCATTAGACTTTGTGATTTCCTACTTTTGTCCTTATATTAGGGAGTGGAAATGGCTAATAAGTCAATAAGTGCTCCTATGCCACCATCTACTGGTTATAGTGGTAATTTCATGTCTTTTTAAAATAAAACAAGCCACTTTGTTAAAATTGGTTAATATTTAGAGCTTTGAAGTGCTGGAAAAAGTGTGAAGCACTTGAAAAAAAAAATATATATATATATATTTTTTTTTTTTTTTTTTTGTTTGTTTTTTTTAAACACATTCTTCCACAATACCATGTGGTGTTACTACATTAAATCATGGTGAATGTTTGTGATTTGTGTATTGTGTGAGTTGTAAATTCTGAGCTTGGAGCCTTCGATCCCCTCGGACAGCATGAAAATTCGCTTACTTTGCTCTTTTACTCTATCCGATCATTTGTAAGTGTGAACTTGTGAAATAACTGCTACAGGTAATGAGACATTATTTTCTTTTTATTTATTTATTAAATAAATAAATTGTATTTATTATTTTTGCCATTTTTGCCTTTTGGTTATGATAGTGAGTAGACAAGAAGCGAAGTGGAAGAGAGAAAGGTCCACAACATCCATAAGGATTGTTTGTGATTTGTTCTTAGTGTCTTAAGAGTCCTCTTGACTGCTCCTACATTTACATTTAATCATTTAGCAGACGCTTTTATCCAAAGCGACTTACAAATGAGGAGAGCAATAGAAGCGATCAGAAAAACAAGGGGCAACAGTGTGAAAGTGTTGTAACAAGTAATCTAGCACAGTACACATCCACTGCTGGAAAAGATGTGTCTTTAGAAGTTTTCTGAAAATGGCTACAGACCCGGCTGCTCGAATTGAGATAGGCAGGTCGTTCCACCAGGTGGGAACGGTCCAGGAAAAGGTCTGTGAGATTGATTTAGTGCCTCTTTGGGATGGCACTACGAGGCGTTGTTCACTTGCAGAACGTAAGCTTCTGGAGGGTGTGTAAGTCTGAACAAGCGAGTTTAGGTATATTGGTGCAGAGCCTGTGGTTGCTTTGTAGGTAAGCACTAGTGCTCCGAATTTGATTAGAGCGGCTATTGGCAGCCAGTGCAAACTGATAAAGAGAGGTGTGATGTGCGCTCGTTAAAGACCACTCTCGCCGCTGCATTCTGGATCAGTTGCAAGGGTTTGATAGTGCATGCTGGAAGGCCCGCTAGAAGAGCATTACAGTAGTCCAATCTGGAGAGAACAAGGGTTTGGACCAGGAGTTGTGTGGCCTGCTCTGATAAGAAGGGCCTAATCTTCCTGATGTTGTATAAAGCAAATCTGCAGGACTGGGCTGTTGCAGTGATGTAGTCAGTGAAGTTTAACTGGTCATCAATCACAACTCTGAGGTTCCTGGCTGTCCTGGTTCCTAACATTTCACAGATTTAGGAGTTTAAGTTAATTTAGTTTAAGTGCTAGGGAGCTAGCTTTAGTGCTAAAGTGCTAAAATGCTTTGTGAAATACTCTTAGAGCAAAAATGTACGAGTCCTAAAATTAGGACTGACACGCTCATTATTTTTAAGAGTTTCTCCTAAGCAAAAACAAAAATGAATCTCATCACAGTTCACCTGAAAAACTTTAGAAATATTTTAATACATAACAAGTGTTTGAAGTTCAGTAAAGTTGAATCATATCATTATAACTCATGTTACAGCAGTTAAGAAAAGACGCACTTGGTTCACTTGAAAAAAGGGCAGTGTGAAAGGGAACCACACCAAACAAAACAAAAACAAAACAAAATTCAACATTGTATTTGGTCCGGATCACAGCAAGTGAACTAGCTGACTCTGAATGTCAAATTATTTGTAGGTGTAATGGCCTCAAATAATTAGTTAATTTGTTTAATGTCTTTGTTTATTATAGATAATTGACACTTATAATGTAAGTGGGATAATATAAAGGGAAATAAAACAACTAAGGAAATATGTTTACTGTTGGGGGCGCTGTGAGAATAAGGGTTGTTGACAGAAATGTGTGTGTGTTGAAGTTGTTCCGCCCTGAATCGGTTACAAAAAATCAAAAGAAAAAAACAACCGGGGCAAATAAATCTACAGAAAAGGAACATTTTGTTGTCGTTATTGTCCAAGGGGGCAACATAAAACTGGTGTTTCTGCTCGGTTTGTAACGGATTCAGGAGGAAGAGAGCACGAAGTGCGAGCAACGGATCAGCCAGCTGGAGAGAAGAACGATCCGCAATGCACGGAGAGAGAGAGGACTGTGGAAAAACCCGGAACAAAAGTACTGCAAAACGTGAGTTGAATTAGTCTTTGCAGAGATTGGGAGTGGGAAGCTACGCTGGATGAAATAGAAAGTAAATTACTCGACTTGTCCGTTTCGCAACTGAGAAGTTTGTGTGAAATGCTGAAAGTAAATGTGGGGGAGAGTGAAACACACACTGTAAATGCTGCCATTATATTGTTCATAGAATTTGTATATAATTCATTGTTTTCTAAAATTACTTTCATTTCAAGAATTTAAGTTTTGTTTGTGAATTATGCATAATTAAATTTATTGTAATTTGCAGTACTTTTATTTTGAAATCTCAGTTCAAGTTTATGCGCAATTGTTGACTTCACGTCAGATTCTAAGTTTCTGCACGCAAGCTGTAAGCATGGTCTGTATGTATACCTCGAAGAAAAATCATTAAGGATTCGAAGGACTTCAACGGTCATAAGGACAGTAAAGATAATTTCTCTTTCCCGCAGCATGCAGCCAACGAGGTATTTTGATTGTGTTTATCTGTATTTTGTGTCGATTACGTCTGTTGTGTATGCTTTCGTTTTGTCAAGCTAATGTGATTCTTTTGTATTATGTTGTTTTTACTGTTTAGTTTTCACGTGGGTTGAAAATGAAGAAAAGTCTTCAAATAAACCATTAGTAAGAGAACCACTTGTGTCAGTATGCTTGGAGGGAGAAACACACACGCCTCGCACGCTGAGAAGACGCATTCTGCAGCATTTAGAGGGAGATGAGGTTGTTTCACTTGAAGATGAAGGACTATCTATATTGTTAGATACAAGAGAGAAAATCGACAGCTTGAGAAACTGTGACACAGAGGATACTGATAGTTCATCCAGTGGAGAGCGTGAAGCAACTAACGAGGGGCAAGGAAAAGTTGACTTGGAGTGCCTCCCTGTGGGAGTCATGGGAATTGCATCAGAACAACCTGTGATAATCACTGCAGCAGCATCACAAAGTGTCAAAACACACCGGAGAATCCAAAATTCATCTGTTTCCGGAGAAAATGTCACGCTAATGCATCCAGTATACAAAAAAGAACTCAAAATAATTGGGCAAATTGGTGAACCTGGCCAGAGAGACAAACAAAATTTTTCCAGCCTGGATAGACAGATCCACAGGGCTTGCAAAAGGGGTTACGATGAAGGAGAAATCGTTGAGGCAGTTATCCAAGCCATCATCCCAGGTGTCAGTTTGAGAAGTTACCTGGAGAGTAGAGCAGATTTAACACTGCCCGCCCTTAAACAAATTCTCAGAGCACATTTCATTGAAAAGGATGCAACAGAATTGTATCACTCACTCACACGGGCAGTTCAAGAACCCAAAGAAACGCCTATCCAGTTCTTAGTTCGGGCCATGGATCTCAGACAAAGGATTTTGTCAGCATCTGAAAATGTAAAGACAGAATTAAAATACAATCATGAACTAATACAGAATCAGTTTTTGCAGACAGTCCTGACTGGTCTTCATGATGACAGCATACGCACCGATCTAAAACCCTATCTAGAAAACCCACTGGTGGAATATGAAGTGCTTCTGGAGAAGATGAACATCTCATATAGTCTAGAGCTAGAAAGAAAATCCAAGTTCTCCACCACTCAACCCAAAATCGCCAAGGTGGCCATAGTCAGTGAAGGGGAACAGACACATACTGAACAAAAGGAAGGTGTTAGTGTGAAGAAAGAGAAATCTCCAAAGCCTAACAGCCTCATGGAAAAGCTGGATGCGAGGGACAAAGTGATCTGTGAAGCAATTGAGACTCTTACTTCTCAAGTGGCGAGCCTCGCTCAAACATCACGTCCTCAGAGAGCCAGAAACAGTAACTGGAGATTCACTCGTAATCAGTTTTCACCTGCCCAGACAAATACAAGACGTTGTACCCAGTGTGAGCGGTTCAACCCAGAGGGAAGATGTGAACACTGTTACAAGTGTGGCAGTAGTGAGCACTGGGCAGCGGGCTGCCGTAAACAAACTGTGACCAATGCAACATCAAGCAAGATTGAGATTACCTCAGACATAATGGACAACATACCAAGAGCTTGCTTACCTGAAAGGCCATGGTCCAACAAACAAGAGAAAACAGCCAGTTTGGTGAGAAGCAAATGCCTAGTTCAATGTTCTTTAGGAGGTGTTAATACATCAGTGCTCTGGGACACAGGGTCGCAGGTTTCAATTGTCGGCTCAGAGTGGAAGAAGAGACATCTTCCTGACGCAGAGGTGAGACCAGTGAAAGAGCTACTGGAGGAGGGAGAACTCAACCTGACAGCGGCGAATGGGACGAGCATCCCGTATGAAGGCTGGATGGAAGTGGAGTTTTGTCTGTCTGGAAACACTGAGACTGAAAGAAAGGGCAGACACCTGCTGGCACCAATTCTCATTGCGTCCAGTGAATTGGAGAAACCAATTATTGGCTTTAATGTGATTGAGGAGTTGGTACAAGCTAACGCAGCCCAACAAATTCCCTTGAGTTTCCTTGTGAGTACACTGAGTTCATCCCTTGAAGTTAGCCCTAGGGAAGCAAAAGCCATTCTATCACTCTTGAAGAAGCGCAAAAACAGCAGCGACTGTCATATTGCGAGAGTGGGACAAAAATCGATCATTCTTCCAAGGTGCGCAAAAGTGAGCGTCAGTTTTGGCAAACTGAATAAGATGGTTCCCCTGGGAACACACGTGATGCTGGAGCCCAATCCAGAAGAACCCTGGCCTGCAGGGATAAGAGTAAACAAGCAGCTTATCCAGATGCCTCTGGAGGCTAATGATAATGTCACCCTGAGGGTGGAAAATACCACGGATGAAGACGTGACGCTTAGTGCACGGACAGTCCTGGGGTGGCTTTATGCAGTGGATGCCATTCATCAGCTGGTGAAACCACTGCCTCTGACTGGATGCCAACCTCAGGCATCACAACGCGACAATGACTTAACTCCAGAGACTCAGCCCACGGTTCAGAAGAGTGAAGGCTGGGACCCTCCGGTGGACCTCAGTCATTTACCTGGGGAACAACAGGAACGTGTGAGACAGCTATTGAGAGAGAATAGTGGGGTGTTTGCTAAGGATGACTGGGATACAGGATGTATCCAGGACCTTAGAATGGACATTCGGTTGAAAGACAATGTCCCGGTTCAAAAGACATATAATGCAATTCCACGACCCCTTTATCAGGAGGTGAAGACTCACATACAGAACTTGCTGAGTCAGGGGTGGATCCAAAAGTCAACATCTTCCTACTCCTCGCCAGTTGTTTGTGTGAGAAAGAAGGATGGGAGCTTGCGTCTATGTGTGGACTACCGGCGACTCAACGAAAAGACTCACCCTGACCGGCATCCCCTCCTACGTATTCAAGAGATTCTAGAGAATCTAGGTGGAAATTCCTGGTTCACAGTGCTGGACCAGGGTAAAGCCTATCATCAGGGCTTCATGAGTGAGGACAGTAGGGCATACACAGCATTCATAACCCCCGGGGGCTCTACGAGTGGGTACGGATACCTTTTGGCCTCACAAATGCACCCGCCGCCTTTCAGAGGTACATGGAAGAGTGTCTAGGACAGCTGAGGGATGATATCTGTGTTCCTTACCTTGACGACATATTGGTCTTCAGCAAGGACTTTGACCAGGACCTAGAGGACTTGAGGAAAGTGCTACAGCGACAAGAACAGTGTGGTATCAAGCTAAGGCCAAGGAAGTGTGACCTCTTCAAGCGGGAAGTTTGCTATGTGGGCCGTATTGTCTCTGAACATCTCTTCATCCTCCGCTTTGGGTTTCCTGCAAAGATCCACCATGACCAGGGGAGGGAGTTCGAAAACAGCCTGTTCCAGAAGCTACAAAGTTACTGTGGGATTAAGCATTCACGCACCACTCCCTACCACCCCCAAGCTAATCCAGCAGAGAGATTCAATAGGACACTGTTAGGGATGCTGGGGACCCTAG
Organism: Paracanthobrama guichenoti; assembly: GCA_018749465.1. Taxonomy (NCBI): domain Eukaryota; kingdom Metazoa; phylum Chordata; class Actinopteri; order Cypriniformes; family Gobionidae; genus Paracanthobrama; species Paracanthobrama guichenoti. The sequence continues at coordinate 13,837,299 of CM031955.1, forward strand.
AAGAGACAGAGAAGTCGAGTTGGGCAGACCACCTTAACAAAGTTGTCCACGCCTACAATTGTACCGTCCATGAGTCAACAGGATTTTCTCCATTCTTTCTCCTTTTTGGTCGAGAGCCAGTTCTTCCCATTGATCTGGTGATCCCCACAAAGCAAGTCAAGAACACTCAGTCTCATACTGATTACGCTGAGAAATGGAAAAAATCGATGCAGGAAGCGTACAAGATTGCAACAAAGAACATGAAGAAGGCTGCTGCAAGGGGACAGAGAAATTACAACCAGAAAGCATGGAGTTCTGTCTTGGAGCCAGGTGATCATGTGCTGGTGAGGAACCTGACAGAAAGGGGTGGCCCAGGAAAACTGCGCTCATACTGGGAAAAACAAACATATGTGGTGAAAGAAAGGAGAGGAGGAGATGGCCCAGTGTATGTAACACATGTAACAGTGTTAGGTAGACACCTAAATTTCTTCTATATTACCGATCTGCCCGCATTGACGCTATATGATACTTGAAATTAGCTGGATAACATCACCGTTTCACCAGAACGGCTGTACAAATTCTGTTGCATTATTTTACTTTTAACAATGTGAAGCTGCTTTGAAACAATTGGACTTGTTAAAAGCGCTATATAAATAAAGGTGATTTGATTTGATTTTGATATGTAGTAGAACGATTCGATGGGACTGGAAAGGAAAGAGTGTTACACCGGAATCTTCTATTGCCTTGTCCTTACCTGGTTGATAAGCAAAGGAAAATCAATGTTTGTCTGGAAAGAAAAGAATGTCAGAGAAACAGGTTAAAACAGGAACCACAACAAAATACTCACGATGACAGCACCGACAGTTCCGGCAACGAGGAGTTTAACTTGTGGGTCCCAATGCAGAGAACAGGAACAAATCTGGATCCATGTGCAGAAGAATTCCACCCTAAAGGAGAGGAGAGAAACAGAAAACCTGAAAAGGAACCGGACTTTTGGAAAATCGTTGATGAATCTGTAAACTTACCTGACTCGGAGGAGTCCGATGAAGAAGTGCTGGGAGAACATCAAGGGGAGCTGGAAGAAGAATCCGTAGGTGAAGCTGAGCATGAAGATGGTGACTTGCCATTAGAGCCTGTCAGGAGAACATCTACCAGAACCAGGCAACCTAGGAATCTGTACACGTATGACACCCTGGGTGAGCCCACACTTCGACCTGTGAGCTGGAATGCTTGTGGTGGAAACACTGATGTTGTAACCTGCTGTATACGACCGCAGCTGAGCATCGATCACCTGAATCTGTATCCTTCATATTAAGTAAAACTAGTAAGAGTTGAAATAGTTCAAATTCAAAGTATTCTTTTTCCTAAGTGAGTTATAAGCAGTTATGGGTATGTAAGGTAACCGTCATAATAACTATAATTTTGCCAGTTTAACGTAAATTTGAAAGACTGAATGAAACTAAGAGTTGAATACATTACTGATTTGACATTTAAAACGTATCAATACATTGTGGAGGTGTATGTGGTTGTGTCCACTTGTCATTGCAGGATGTTCTGGGGGGCCCACCAGCGAGCCTAAAGACAAGACACCTCTCAACACACATCAAGTCTAAAAACTTTAGATGATTGTAGTAATGTCACAGTTGTATGGAAGTAGAAAATAGTGACTGTATAGTGTATAGTATAGTAAAATGTATAGTATGCTGTTATTGGAACTTACGTGTTAGATATTTACCCAGAGATTGTGAAGGAAAAATAATGTTTTGTAACATTTTATTTTTTTTTTAGTGGGGGACAAATTTTTTTTGTCAGAGAAATAAAACAACTAAGGAAATATGTTTACTGTTGGGGGCGCTGTGAGAATAAGGGTTGTTGACAGAAATGTGTGTGTGTTGAAGTTGTTCCGCCCTGAATCGGTTACAAAAAATCAAAAGAAAAAAACAACCGGGGCAAATAAATCTACAGAAAGGGAACATTTTGTTGTCATTATTGTCCAAGGGGGCAACCTAAGCGCAATATTTCTAAATCAAAGACGTGAATCATTTGCTCACTTAGACAACTTTGGGCAATGCTTTTTCTCAAGAGTCCATACACTAGATAATTTGGTGAATCTCTTCCCACATGAAGAGCACTGGTGCGGCTTCTCTCCAGTATGAACTCTCTCATGAACTTTCAGGTGTCCTGACCAAGAGAAACTCTTCCCACAGTGTGAGCACTTGTACGGTTTCTCTCCAGTGTGAATTCTCTGGTGTTTTTTTAAGTCACCAGATGTACTGAAGCTCTTCCCACAGTCAAAGCACATATAAGGTCTCACACCAGTATGAATACGCTCATGGACTTTTAAAAGTTCCAGTTGCGAAAAACTCTTTCCACAAAAAGAACAAAAGGCTTCACAGCAGCATGGATTTTAAGATGTCTTCTTAAGTCTGATTCCACAATAAATGTTTCTCTCACACTGATCACAGCTGAATGATCTCACTCCAGAGTGACGGCGCAGATGATCTTTGAGAGAGCTTTTGTGAGTGAAACTCTTTCCACACTGGGTTTTGAATTTGATGCTGTTTGTCTTCATTCACTTCCATTGGGTCTAAAATCAACATATCAAATTCAGAGAAATTAGAACAAGAAATATACTAGAGTCACAATTAAGCCAAATTAAATTAATGTTCCTCATTAAAGAGAATGAAGGAAAACACCAACCTATTTGTTCCTCTGTCTCTTCATCTTTTATTTTGCAGGGTTCTTCCTCAAACTCCATCTTTACAATAGTATGTCTGTAGTTTCTCCTGGAGTAATTCATCCTGCTTGCTTCTTCTTCTCCTGTGGGAAGATGGGAATATTCCCAGCATTTAAACTCTCATGAACGGCTGTGGGAGCGGCTTCACTGACTGAAGGTGTGAATTGTGGTCGCTGTTGCTCATTTAGTAGATGATCATCACACTTAGAAAAATAAAAATAATCTTGTTTCTGTCCCAAACAAGACTTCAAACAGAAAAAAGATTTGTCTTAACACCATTAGCAGATAACTTACCTAATAAATTCATCTTGATTTAAGAATTATTATATATTTAGACTGGAAACAAGACAAAAATACTAAACAAGAAAAGCATTTTTTGCAGTGTAGTCAATGTCAAAGTGTATACAGTCTTGTTTCTTGCTATTTGAATAAGCCAAACACATGCCTGTGTCTGTCCTTAACAGAAATGAACTGGTGGCATATTCGTTTCACATCATTTTATCCAGTTTGTCCTGGTGTACATGGCACACGGCAATACTGTTAAGTCTCACTAGTGCTATTGTTGTTCTACTTCTTTCAGCCTCAGCTGACAAGGGTTTTAACTCTCACTTTAACAAGACCAAAATATTTTGTGTTTTCATGTTTACTCTACCCATCACACAAAACTTTCTGCATTTTTCCATTTAAAAAAAAACAAAAAAAAAAACATTGTTTAGTTTGAATTTTAAGCCGTTTTCCTCATGGGGACCACAAAATGTCCTAAGAAGGATTTTGGATATTGCCGTCTTTGTAATGATGCCAATCTCACACACATACACACACTAGTACACACTAACACACACTCATATACTGAAAAAACGGCACTGCACTTGAATCAATATGTGACTCGATTACAGCATTTGCTCAAGTACTCGGACGGAGGAGCTTTGCCGCTTCGCACAACCAAAAGTAGCTACGGCCTATCACAAGTTAGAAAGAAAAAACAAAGCCAATCAAATTAGCGATGTGGATTCAGGAGGCGGGACTCAGATCTATTAACCATTTGTGTACCAGGAATTGCGCATTTTTCAAAGAACGCTCATTTTTTTATTTAAGATATTTTTTAGATGTTTCCTGCATGGTTAAATAAAAGTAATACATAAAAACCAAAAGACACAATCGGACAACCGTGATTATATATAGATGTATTTTAATGTTGGATCGAAAATATTGCTAGGGACAAATCAGTGTAACTGGATATTGGTAGGGACACATCCCTAGCGTCTCTACTAAATTCTACGCCCCTGAGAAAAAATGTCTACACTATTGTCATAACCTATACTAGAAACACATATCTGTATATTTAAAGCCCCACTGAAATGCCTTGAAATGCGCAGCATTATTCAATGTGTTGATGTAATTTCCACTGGAACAGGAAGATAGGGCATGACATATCGAACAGCTCCTCCCCTTTTAAAAAAGTAGCCAATAGCGTTTGATTTATTTCACAGCTCGGCCAGAGATGTTGAGCTCAGTAAAGCCACAGTTTTCCTCCTAATTTCTAAACCGAAACTAATCTACATATCGCATTAAAATACAGCTTTCAGTGCAAAATTCAAAAAGGTCCAATATGTTTTCTGGTGTGTGTCAACTTGTTTGTGTGACACAAAATTGAAACCAGACTTCATTCGCCAATGGAAAGCATATTTACACTGTCTGAATCGTTCCCTTCGCCGTATGGTGCACTATGTAGAAAATTCACCATGTAGAAAATAGTAAATGTTTGAACATAGCATCTATTTATAATGTAGGGGCAGATGCTTTAGATTCAAGAGAGCATTTGATTCAACAGAAAATCTGATGAGAAGCTGATGTGCAGAGGGATCAAAATCACTGATCCACATTAGCGGAAATGAGAGACTGTAAGTTTTGAATGCTTATATCTTCTAAATGTGAATTTTGTCATTCAGTGTGTTTACATGCACTCTAAATGCGATTAAAATTGGATTTTGGCAATATTACGATTAAACTTTACCTCATGTCAACACAACAATTTGATTAAAATAATGTGATTAAGCTTCTGAAGTTTTCTCCAAATCACTCAACTCGTGTCAACACAACTCGCAGCGGAGTCTCTGCTCCTCATCTTCATCCAGACGGTGTTGCCAGCTCACGTTTCGAAAGAGCGAATCATTATACTTTCATCAATTTGACACGCTACTCCACATAGGGAGAATAAACATATTTTAAACACAGAAACCATTAGAGGGACAAGAAAAGTCAATCCTATCAACTAAAGTATGTTTATTCATTAACCGAGTCATGTAGTGAGTTTTGTTCCTTTTTATTTGTCGTAGTTTTGAAATGTGCAACATTACTGGCCATTGACACCATTGGTAATAAACCCCATTCAACAATAAGCTCCCCAAACTTAACTATTATACATTTTCGTTCACACATTGAGTTCATGAAAATTATTTCAATTCATGTATGCAATGTATATTATCAATGTAGACACTTTGAAGTGAAACATTTTTGCTCACTTTTGCTTATTTAGAAGACAACGCTTTTTCTTATGTCTCCGTAGATTAGTTAAAAGGGTGAAACTCTTCCCACATGAAGAGCAGTGGTACGGCTTCTCTCCAGTATGAACTCGATCATGCCTTTTCAGGTGTCCTAACTGAGTGAAACACTTTCCACAGTGTGAGCACTTGTACGGTTTTTCTTCAGTATGAACTCTCTGGTGTGTTTTTAAGTGGCTGGATGTACTGAAGGTCTTCCCACAGTCAAAGCACATATAAGGTCTCACACCAGTATGAATACTCTCATGTGCTTTTAAAGAGTTCACTAGTGAAAAACTCCTTCCACAAAAGGAACAAACGTAAGGCTTCACACCAGCATGAACTTGAAGGTGTGCTCTCAAGTCTGCTGCCACAACAAATTTTCTCTCACACTGATCACAGCTGAATGATCTCACTCCAGCGTGACGGCGCAGATGATCATTGAGAGAGCTTTTGTGAGTGAAACTCTTTCCACACTGAGAGCATGTGAACGGCCTTTCTCCAGTGTGAATTCTCATGTGCACATTTAGGTGTTTTTTGAGTATGAAACTTTTTCCACACTCAGAGCAGGAGAAAGATCCCATGACTCTATTTTTTTTAGCTTGTTTTTGTGTGAAACCCTTTTCAGCGTGTGAAATGACTGCATTTCCATCTTCTTTTGTGAAATGATGAGGGTTTTGAAACTGATGTTGTTTGTCTTCATTCGCTTCCACTGGGTCTAAAAATTATATTTTCAAAATTCAAATAAAGGAGGAATTAGAACAGCAAGAAATATACAAGTCACAATTAAACTGAAAAAAGAAAAGGTTTTGTTTTCATCTTAATGTTCCTCATTAAAGAGAATGAAGGAAAACACCAACCTATTTGTTCCTCTGTCTCTTCATCTTCTATTCTGCAGGGTTCTTCCTCAAACTCCATCTTTACAATAGTATGTCTGTAGTTTCTCCTGGAGTAATTCCTCCTGCTTGCTTCTTCTTCTCCTGTGGGAAGATGGGAATATTCCCAGCATTTAAACTCTCATGAACGGCTGTGGGAGCGGCTTCACTGACTGAAGGTGTGAATTGTGGTCGCTGTTGCTCATTTAGCAGATGATCATCACACTTACAATCACTCAATTATCCAGGTGCAAATGTTTGCTCAAATAATCGTTTAGAAACGATTTAGATTTTTTTGTTTTTTACTGATTACGCTGCTGTTTTGAAGCAATTATCAGAACAAAAAGCAGTTGAAGATTACATGCATAATTCAGTTATTTATCTGACTCCATTATAATTAACCTGACTTTATTAAAGTTGCTGTCATTTTAAACCTCTTATTTTTTAAAGCTTTTCTTGGAACTGATTGTGTTATCAAGATTATCAAGGCTTTTAAAGCAGGCAAAGGTATTTATAAAGTTATATAGACATACAAAAACAAGTTGAAACATGGACTCCACTGACCACAGCACACATTTCCACTGTTATTTGAATCATCTGAGATGAACTCGGCATCTCTGCATTGACGTGATGTATAGCTTTCTTCTTGCAGAGATCGGAGTTGCATATGCCCAATACGGACTGAGATTTCCCTTCCAAATGTGCATTCTGAATAAAAAATGCATTTATTTCCCCACCAAGTGCTCGCCTTCTCATTAACAGCGTTTTTCTCTTACTGATCATATTTCATACCTGTTGGATTTACATTTACTGATAAACACCCTTACGGAAATTAACCATGGTTTTATTATAGTAAAAATGTAGTAACCATGTTTTTTGTAGCTCGATTACCATTTGATTTACCACATTTTTACTACAAACACCATTTTTTGTTTTATTTGTAGTAAAACCATGGTTCATTTTTGTGAGAGCTTTATTAAATAATAGACTAAATAGACGAATGAATGCACGGTAACTGCCTTAAATGTAATGATGCTAAACGTGTTGACAAGACACAACAAGAACAACAAACTACAGAGGACAACAAAACTCGCCCCGTGAGGGATTAAAAGCCGTTCAATGCTGCTGTAAATCTGCTGTGTTTTTCAAACTGTGAGTGCATTCATTGTGTCATTTATCAGGTAAAATAAGGATCCAAATGTTCGGTGAATCAAAACTTGAATGGTTACCAAATGAATCTGATTCAGAGTTTGAAACAAGAAACAAAAAGAAATAAAGCTTTGTTCAGATTCACCCTTTTGTTCGGCCTCTTTTCTTCCATTATGCTCAAACCAAACAGAAATAGAAAAACAACAAAAGAACGTTCAAACGGTACTCAGTTCACTCAAAAGTACATTATAGATGTTACATTCCTTATCAGATAGCCTACTTTTCCACATACCGGAGTGATATTCACAACACACAGTTAAATTTTACCTCACAGTAGAACTGGTGTTGGAGAGTCCAGATACGGCAGGGTAATTTAATCAACAAATGGCAATCTGCTCAAAAACAGAAAGTCTTTTTCCTTTTTCAAAACACAAGAAAAACAGTTCAGAGAAAATCCACACAAAAAAAAAAATAATTATATTATATTATATATATATATATATATATATATATATATATATATATATATATATATATATATATATATATATATATATATATGAGGCAGTGTTTTCCACATAAAACAAACACGTACAGCAATGCAGATTCGCTCAAAACAAAACTGTTTACCAGTTAAAAAAAAAGTTTATGCAGATGTGTGTCCAAAAAAAGGAATTAGAGAAAAATAAAGAAAGGAAGAAAAATAGTTCCCAGAGAAAATGGCTGAAATACTCACAATAGGGAGAAAAATACGGTCGGTGAAGGATTTCAAAGAGTTCGCAATGCCGTTTGCAGCCACACAGCGGCGCTAATGTGTCAAAAATGGCAAGCGATGATTTTTCTCGAAACAACAGAAGCAAACGTCAGTCGATCTGCATCAGCTTTATTCCAAACCAAAAACAAAAATAATGTCCGTGTATTTTCTTCAGGATGTAAACTGTAGTTTACAACAATGGAGAAAACTCACAGTACATCAGCTCCCTTAAATTGGAGACAAACACTCGGGCCGTCGGACCGTCTCAACCAGCACGACGAGCAATGCTGTGGCAATGCCCCTCTTCATAACACACACACACACACACACGAGCGCGCAGTTCAGTTCTTCAGCTTCAGCGATCACTCGCGGCTGAAACTCACATCAGCACAAGCTCGGTCCGGCTTCTCATCAGCTCACCTCGATACTTGTCAAAATGCTGTTCACGTAGAATCAAAGAAGTCACGAGAAAAAAAAAAAAACCTTTTTCTCTTTTTCTTCTTCTTCTCTTTTTATTGGCGGTTGGCAAATAACTTTCATGTCCATTACCGCCACCCACTGATCTGGAGTATAGTCTAATGCTCTATATAAACACCCAAATTATAAGTCAAGTCACCTTTATCTATATAGCGCTTTACAAGTCCAATTGTTTCAAAGCAGCTTCACAGTGTTAACAGGAAAATAATGCAACAGAATCCCCCCCAATAACCCTAAATAATAAATAAATCGATTATAATTCTCAAATTCTATTCATTGATCTTGTTGATCCTAAATACTCTATAAGAAGTTTCCAACCCTTGTCACCTGCAGATGTTTTAAGAATATTACTGATATTTTCCTCTCCATTTTCTCTTATTGCATTCTTTAAAACTTCTCTCTCTGAATCACACTTCTGGCAATGCAATAAAACATGATCCACTGTTTCTTGCTCTCCACAATATTCACACTTCCCATTATTATGTTTTCCAATCACATAGAGAGAACTGTTTAGCCCAGTATGCCCATTCCTTATTCTTGTAATAACCTTCTCCTCTTTTCTATTTCGTCCTCCAGACCCTGTACTCCCAACTAATGGATTGTTTTTGAACAGATATCTTTCTTTACTTTCTTTGTTCCATTGATTCTGCCACATCTTTTTTTTTATTCTGACCAATAAAGAATAGCACTTATCACTCTATTCGTTTTCTGTTTGTCTATTTATAAAAAATAAAAAGTTCTGTCCTATGTGTTCTGTGCTAGATTAACTGAGACTTGTTATAGCACTTGCATATTGTTGCCCTTGACTGTTTTTAGTTGCTTCTATTGCTCTCATTTGTAAGTCGCTTTGGATAAAAGTGTCTGCTAAATGACTAAATGTAAATGTAAATTTGTCTTTCCACATTCCACATGTCTAATATTTACATTTATGTTCTTATTTCCACTCTTCAAAGCCCATTTTGCGGCTTTACCTGCCTTTTCTTTCCCATCAACTCCAACATGTGCAGGGACCCACACAAAACTAACAGACAAGTGGATTTGATGAATTCTGAATAATGATTGTAGTATTTCATACAATAAATTCTCTCTACTCCTGGAGTTGCAAAATTGTATTAATACTGCACATGAATCTGACCTCCTCTACCCACTGCAAGGCAATACAAATGTCCATCATTTCACATGCAAAGACAGATATCAAATCACCTTTATTTATATAGCGCTTTTTACAAGTCCAATTGTTTCAAAGCAGCTTCACGGTGTTAACAGGAAAATAATGCAACAGAATTTGATTCGGCTGTACAGCCGCTCTGGTGAAACGGTGATGTTATCCAGCTAATTTCAAGTTTCAAGATTCAAGAATTTTATTTGTCACATACACAGTTATATACAGAATATACAACCGGCAGTGAAATGTAAACAGGTCCGCTCCATGGACAGTGCAAATTCACAGTTAAAACACAAGGAAGAAATTATATAGAAATAGGATAAAAAAGTACTATCTATATCTATATCTATATCTGTAGAATTATAAATAATCAAGTCAAGTAGAGGAAAAAAAAAAAAGTAAAAAATAAGAATAAGAAGTGGAATAAAATAATTGAGGTAGACTGTGCAGTGAGTAAACTGTAGACGTATAAATAAAGTGGTTAACAAATGTATAAAGAGTATAATGTGCAAACAGGTTGTTACACAGTAACAACGAGAACAGAAAGTGCAGTGCAATGTCAGTGTATCGATGGTCACGTGATGTTAAGTGACTGAGTTCAGGAGTCTGATGGCCTGGGGGAAGAAGCTCCTCCTGAGTCTCTCAGTTTTGGCCATCAGGCTTCGGAACCTCCCAACCGAGAGATAGGGACCAAGTGAGGATTAGGTCAGGCAAATACAATTTATTATTTTTTAATCCATTTGATGATCTTCGGTAATTTGTCCGGATCATAATCAATCAATCAGATCTGGTCCTCAGCGTTTCGCGTCCGGTCTGTGCAGTTTCCCTAGACATTACTTCCAGCCTCATGGCCAGACCGGTTACAGTCCGTAAAAGTTCACCGATCTGACCCCCGATGGAGCCCACTCTACCCTGCGTATCCGCAGTCCGGACTGCGTTGTTACGGTTCAGTTCCTCAATTCCTATCACTTTCTGATCTAATTCCTTCAAACGGTCACACACAACCCCGAAGCATTCTTTAATTTCCACAGACAGCGGCTGGGTGAATTTGCTTGCAGCTGTCTTACCAATCTTCCGATAGGTCAGGGCAATCCCAAAGCCAAAGAATAGGAACCCCGCCATCAATAATCCAATCATGTATAAATCTTCCGCATCCTCCACGGACAGAGCCTCCAGGCAAAGGTCCCGTCCGGGCAGGTGGGTTCTCCCGGGGCACCCTTCCTTAGTGAGAAAATCTTGTCGATCGCGCTGATTGACCAGTTAATCAATTCCATTTCAGTATTTTCAGGAGTCCAGCAAAGCAGCAGTCAGAGAGAAAGAGAAGAGACGAAACACTAGACAAAACAAAACAGCGCAAGAGCACAGCGGGAGCAGAGAGAAAAACACGTCTGCACGGATTGAAGGACAGATCAGGAATCTTCTTCTTTTTCTTCCGCTCTGGAAGTCTATGGCAGCCCATAGAACCGCTTGCGGGAAAGTTGTTGGTGAAATTTGGTACACTGATAGAGGTCAGTACCAATAGTAACCACACCAAATTTGGAGTCTCTGACTCATTCCCTCTAGCGCCACCACCTGCCCAAAGTTTCACTCATATTTATGCTAATAACTTTTGAACCATAATGGCTAGAAACAAAACGTTTTTCCTATGATACCTTGGCTCAAGCCGATTCGATTGCACCCTATGACGTCATTTCTGTTATGCAAATTTTCCCGCCATTTTGAATTTTCGGAAAAACCTTTTTCGAACTCCTCCTAGGCCGTTGGTCCGATTTGCATGAAAATTGAAACAGATCATCTTCAGACCATGCTGACAAAAAGTTATGGAATTCAAGTTGATTCATCAAATCGTTGTCGATAAACGTGTGAACAAATTTTACATAGCGGTTGCGAACATACAAATAAGGCTATATCTCCGCAACGCTTTATTGTATTCAAACCAAACTTGGTACATGTTGTAGCGTATGGACGGCGCTCATAATGATCAACGGACCAATACTTTGATTATTTATAATGACTCAAACAAGACCGGCGCCGTGAAGTCTACAGACCGACAGGTTAATGGTGCTAACAGGACACAAGCCAGGCCTCTGCAGCCCACAGGCACCTCATTATAAAACCAGCCCCCACCTCACACATACCAAAGGACATCCGAACAGATTATATGACTTTTAACTTAGTTATTTTTCATTTTAGGTGTGCTGTTCCCTGTATATATGCATGCTTTTTGTTATAACCATTTTAGATGTGTTTTGATAGGTTAGAAACTTATAGCCAGTGAATGCGTAAGGAAGAATGACGTCAATCCTCGCCGTTCCTTTAACTCTTAAGTTAAAACCCCCATGTTTGGTCTCGAAATATTTGTCTCGCAATTTGTAGGCCAGCTAGGCGGGTTGTGGGGTACTATGATGCATCAGACTCTTTCTTTCATGCCAAAACCCCAAAGTCTGCGTACCAAAACCCCCAAGTCTGCCCCTCCATGAGAGCCATAAAACATGTTAATGAGGCGAGACCCAAGACAAAGGGAGATTTCCCGCTTCTGAGTTCCTTCACTCTGATTGGCTGCTCCGACAAAGAGACGTGCCCCGTCGCGGCCCTTTAAAATTGGGCCACAGACGGCTTGCTCTCTCTCTTGCTCTCTCTCTTGCTCTCTCTCTTGTCCTTCTCTCTCTTCTCCTCTTCCTCTTCGCCATCCTCCAACGGATCTCATCACACAAAGGAACCAAAGTTGAATTTCCCGCGGACTCCAAGGACCCACCCGGCAAGATCGAAACACGGACCGGATCGCGGAATTCCCTTAAACGCACGAGCTCACAACCAAGGAAACATATGCAAGTATCCCTTAAGCTGTCGTTATAAAGTTTTGAGCTTATACCAATAAGCTGGACTGATTTCTTGCTGGTGCTCAATCGTTTGTGTCGATAGTATTACCGTTGTTTTCTCTCTCTCTCTCTCTCTCTCTCTCTCTCTCCTTCCTGCTTTCAGTTAATTTGTGTATGTTTGTTTATTGTTTGTTGATTTTATTAAAATATATATATTCACACGTGATTGCGCTTGGTTTGCTCATACATAGGTCACTTTTACGGTGAACCGACCCTGTTAGAAATTAAAAGTGTTTAAGAGTTATTAAAAGATAGATATTTGGTGGACAATTATCCGTCCTTTGAACTCAATTCTAGAATTAAAGAAATTTCTAAAAGTTGAATTAAGCCCTAGATATTAACAATTGTTTTAATCCGTTTTAATCAATTGTTAATATCAAAATTCCCCTCTGTGCGGATCTGTGCATGTTTGATCGTAACACGATTAAACGCATGCATAAATCCCGCACCATTTCCCCTGGGGCTCGATATTCGCTACATTGTCATCACAAGCATGACATGAGACAACATCCAGTGTTTCGGCGCAGCGCCACCTACTGGTCCAGAGATACAAAAAATGGCTATTTTTGCTTATAACTTCTTAACCATTTGTCCAAAAATCGACAAATCGACTGATATCCAGTTTTAACATATTGGCCATTTTGAATTATGTGATAAAATGCTGTATTTTAAGAACGCATGAATGGATTGTTACGAAACTCGTTATGGGTCATCACCACGGTGCCCTGAAGCCTGAGAAGTTTCGAAACAGCGTCACCTAGTGGAGAATTTCTTTTACAAAATGCTTATAACTTTGGGTGTGGTTAACTCATTTTCAGGGGAGTCTCCTTGGACTCCTGAATCATTGCCGAGTCCAACGATACCAAACTTGCCAGGTTTTGGCATATGCCTGTGCAGCGTTGTAATTTAGCGCTTATAAAACGTTAGCTGATATCTTTGAAACCGCTAGTCCGATCGAAACGAAACCAGCGTCAGAAGTTCGAAAACATAGGTCGATAGCTAAGTACTAATGCCCAAATGTCAAAATATTGATAGTAACGGGTAGTAAAATCCAATCAAAGTTAGGTGTCAGTAATTTTTTACGCGCTTTTTTTTTTATATAAATGTCCATAGCTCCAAAATGAAATGAGATATTTTCACCAAAATTGACACACGTATGTATGGGCTCACTCCGAGGACACATAAAAAAAATGGTGGGATTGTGCCTCTTGGTGGCGCTATAATAGAAAAAAAACATGAAATTCCCATTAACTTCAATACAGTATTATAAAAAAAAAATTCTAGGCCTTTGTTTTAATAATGCTTTGGCGTATCATTACGAAACTCTGTATGTGTCTTCGGGACCATGCCCTGAAGGTACTAAAAAAGTTTTGAACTAGCACCACCTTTTGGTCAAAAGTTATGACAAAATGTACAAAAATGCTAATAACTTTTGATTAAATTAGCCAATTGTAATTAAACTGGTCATAATACATTCCTTGGCTCATGCCAGGAGCATAGATACCAATTTTGCCATATTTGGCCAAACTTCCTGTCCTACATATTTTCATTAGTTAAAAACCTATTTTTTCAAACTCTTCCTAGACCGTTTGTCCGATTTTCACCAAAATCGAATCATATCATCTTCAGACCCTGCCGACAAATAGTTATGGATTTCATGTTGATAGATGAAACCATTTTTGTATACCGCAGCGACGAAGTTGAGGCATGATGCCAAAATGACTCTTGAGGCTGTATCTCAAGAGCAATGCTTTGACATATAGACAAAAAAAAGTTTGTGCATGTGTCATTGTTCCCTTATCCTGACCACACCACATCAATTTTGTAACTGTGCCACCTATTGGTCAAAAGTGATAAACCATTAAATCATTATTATTGACTGTATTTATAATTTTGCAGCTGTTTTACCTTAAATTATCTTATTAGGTCTTCAATGGCTCCCTGCTACAATTGGTCTGACACTCCCAGCCATTTTGGTATGTCTTGTCTTTTTCTTTGCGTTTGGCCCTGATAATTGCTGCTTGCAGCTATATTTTCTTATGATCTTATAATTTCTCATCAATTCTCTCATCAATTCAAGGAGGCTAAGATTTGTCTCTGGCTGTGGCAATAGCCAAGGCGGTATAGCTGGTAGAACTACAGTTGGAGAGTACACTGTAAAAAAAAAAAAAATTGAATTATGTTTAAAAATATGTAACATTACAACCAATATCTGTAAATAAACAACTTGACTTATTTTAAGGATTATATCCTCAATGACAAATTAGCCTACAGTAATTCTCATTTTTTATACAGGAAAATCACTGTATTATTGGTGATTAAAGGTGATAAAGGTGATTTAAGTTTTCATAAATAACATACAATTTAGGTGGTCAGAAGGTGCTTACAGATGACTGGACTACTACAGCCATAGTGATCAGGGAGACAGGTAGGAAGGTGCTATGAGTGTCATCTGGAAGGAGGAACGCAGGCAAAGAGACTTGGTGGTGGAATGAGGAAGTCCAGGAGAGTATCCAGAGGAAGAGGTTAGCTAGGAAGAAGTGGAACAGTGAGAGGTATACAAGAATATAGACAGAGAAGTAGACAGGAATATAGGGTGATGTAGTGTGAGGTTAAGATAGAGGTGGCAAAGGCCAAACAGAAAGGTTATGAGGACATGTATGCAAGGTTAGATAGTAAGGAAGGTGAGAGGGATGTGTATCAGTTGGCGAGGCAGAGGGATAGAGATGGAAAGGATGTGCAGCAGGTTAGAGTGATTAAAGATAAAGATGGAAATGTGTTGACAGGTGACAGGAGGTTGAGGGAAAGATGGAAGGAGTACTTTGAGGAACTGATGAATGAGGAAAATGACAGGGAGAGAAGAGTTGTAGAGGCAAATATTGTTGAGCAGGAAGTAGAAAGGATTAGCAAGGGTGAAGTTAGGAGAGCTTTGAAGAGGATGAAGAGAGGAAAGGCAGTTGGTCCTGATGACATACCAGTGGAGGTATGGAAGTGTCTAGGAGAGATGGCAGTAGATTTTTTAACTAGGTTGTGCAACGAGGTCTTAGAGAGCGAGAGGATGCCTGAGGAATGGAGGAGAAGTGTTTTGTTGACAATTTTTAAGAACAAGGGAGATGTGCTGAGTTGTGGAAGCTACAGAGGTATTAAGCTGATGAGCCATACAAGGAAGTCGTGAGAAAGAGTAGTGGAAGCAAGGCTAAGGGGAGAAGTGAACAATTGTGAGCAGCAGTATGGTTTCATGCCAAGAAAGAGCACTACAGATGCATTATTTGCTTTGAGAATGTTGATGGAGAAGTACAGAGAGGGTCAGAAAGAGCTGCATTGTGTCTTTGTAGATTTAGAGAAAGCATATGACAGGGTGCCAAGAGAGGAGCTGTAGTATTGTATGAGGAGGTCTGGAATGGCAGAGAAGTATGTTAGAGTGGTGCAGGATATGTATGAGAGCAGTAGGACAGTGGTAAGGTGAGACAGAGGACTTCACAGTAAAGGTGGGACTGCATCAAGGATCGGCTCTGAGCCCCTTCTTGTTTGCGGTGGTGATGGACAGGCTGACAGATGAGGTCAGACAGGAATCTCCATGGACTATGATGTTTGCAGATGACATTGTGATCTGTAGTGAGAGCAGGGAGCAGATGGAGGAAAGTCTAGAGAGGTGGAGGTTTGCTCTGGAGAGAAGAGGACTGAAGGTTAGTCGCAGCAAGACAGAATACATGTGTGTGAATGAAAGGGAACCAAGTGGAACAGTGAGGTTACAGGGAGAAGAGGTAAAGAAGGTGCAGGATTTTAAGTACTTAGGGTCAACTGTCCAGAGCAATGGGGAGTGTGGAAAAGAGGTGAAGAAGCGTGTGCAGGCCGGTTGGAATGGGTGGAGAAAAGTGTCAGGTCTGTTGTGTGATAAAAGAGTACCAGCAAGAATGAAAGGAAAGGTGTACAGGACAGTAGTGAGACCAGCGATGTTGTATGATTTGGTGACAGTTGCGCTGAGGAAAAGACAGGAGGAAGAGCTAGAGGTAGCAGAGCTGAAGATGTTAAGGTTCTCTTTGGGAGTGACGAGAATGGATAGGATCAGGAATGAGTACATCAGAGGGACAGCACATGTGAGATGTTTTGGAGACAAAGTTAGAGAGGCCAGGTTGAGATGGTTTGGACATATTCAGAGGAGGGAGAGTGAATATATCTGTAAAAGGATGCTGAGGTTAGAGCTGTCAGGCAGGAGGTCGAGAGGAAGACCAAAGAGGAGGTTTATGGATGTAGTGAAGGAGGAGATGAAGGTAGTCGGTCTGAGAGAAGAGGATGCAGGGGATGGAGGCAGATGATTCACTGTGGCGACTCCTGAAGGGAACAGCCGAAAGGAAAAGAAGATAAATAACATACAAATTCATGTAAAATTACAAACAATATCTGTAAATTAATAACTTGACCATTATTTTAAAGATTGTATCAATAAGTGACAAATTACAGTGATTCTCATTTTTATACAGTATTTTTTCTTAAATTAGGCTACATACAAATGTATGTAAAATTACAGAAATAAAAATCCTGTACTGTAAATACTGTAATAAAATATTTAGCTCATTATATTAAAGGTTTATGTCCATACTAACAATTTAACATTATTCTTTATAATTTAAGTAAATCTTATTAGTTTTATATTTACACTGTAAAAAATAAAATCGTAAAATTAAAGTAAAATATCTTAATTCAAATAAAGTGCAAAAACTTACAGAAATTTACATTAAAAGTTTTAGAGAAAACACTGTTATTTAACTTTCAGGCCTCTGCCCACACCACAAAACACCATTTGACCAATTGATTAAATATAACATCAAATAAAAATAAATTTGCTAACACATTTGCTAACTGTAGTTTAAAACTACAAGTTTTAAAACGTTTTTTTTTTTCAAAAAAAAAAAGTTTTCTACAAGTTTCTAAAGTTTTTTTCTATATAATAGTTGCAAGTCTATTTGCTGTCTTTCTGTGTTCATTTGAGCGTGATTGGTCAATATGAACATCATCCAGAAATCTGGCCAATGACAAATGTGCGCGTCTTCTACCGATCAAGTTTGAATATACACCCGTTGCTGTTGGAGTGCTCGTGGCTGCTTCGGGCATTGTAGTGATATGCTAATCGTGGTTAATTTACATATTCTGTTTTTGTGTTTTGTTATGTTGTAATACTGTTAAGCTAGGGCTGGGCGCTATGATGATGATAGTTTATCGTTAGAGATTTTGCAGTTAACGTTACCTTTTTAATTTCGCAGAATGTAAATATAGGTACACATTTTTACATTTTGTCAGTTCTTGCTTTCCCTGGGAATCAAACCCATGACCTTGGCGTTGCTAGCTCCACACTCTTATTGTTTGAGCTACAGGAAAGCTATATGCACTCACCTAAAGGATTATTAGGAACACCATACTAATACTGATTCTAGAATCAGAGGTGAGGAAGGCACAAGTGAATAAAGAGGTAGTGGTAGCAGTGTATTTTTGTGTGGAAAAAGCATATGATTTACTATGGAAAGAGGAATTATTGATTTAAAATGAAAAGATTAGGAATATCAGGGAAAATGTTTACATGGGTGTAGGAATTTTCACTCAATAGAGGTGAGAGTAGGAAAAACCATGTCAGCAAGCCTTTTTTTCGGTGGATAATGGAACGCCATACAAGGAAGTGTTATAAGTCCTTTATTGTTTTCAATAATGACTGATGATGTGTATAATAATATTGGGCAAGGTATAGAGAGATCTCTGTTTGCAGATGATGGGGCACTGTGGAAAAGAGGTAGGAATGTTGAATATGTTGTTAAATAGATGCAGGAAACAATTAAAAGAGTGGAGCAATGGTCCTGGGAATGGGGATTTAAATTTTCAGTGGAAAAAACAAAAATGCTTTTCTTTACACGGATGAAAATTGGAGTAGAGGTCCAACTGTATTTATATGGCAAGAAGCTGGAAAGGATAGACTCATTCAAATTTAGGTGTGTGGTTTGATGCTAGGTTCACATGGAATGTACATATTGATAGTATTGTAAATAAGTGTAAAAAGATAGTGAATGTGATGAGATGTTTAGTGGGAACAGAGTAGGGAGCCGATAGGTCTGCTTTGAAAACTATAACTATAAACTATAAGCTATAATATACACTCACCTAAAGGATTATTAGGAACACCTGTAAAATTTCTCAATGCAATTATCTAATCAACCAATCACATGGCAGTTGCTTCAATGCATTTAGGGGTGTGGTCCTGGTCAAGACAATCTCCTGAACTCCAAACTGAATGTCAGAATGGGAAAGAAAGGTTATTTAAGCAATTTTGAGCGTGGCATGGTTGTTGGTGCCAGACGGGCCGGTCTGAGTATTTCACAATCTGCAATCTGTTACTGGGATTTTCATGCACAACCATTTCTAGGGTTTACAAAGAATGGTGTGAAAAGGGAAAAACATCCAGTATGTGGCAGTCCTGTGAGCGAAAATGCCTTGTTGATGCTAGAGGTCAGAGGAGAATGGGCCGACTGATTCAAGCTGATAGAAGAGCAGCTTTGACTAAAATAACCACTCATTACAACCGAGGTATGCAGCAAAGCATTTGTGAAACCACAACACGCACGACCTTGAGGCGGATGGGCTACAACAGCAGAAGACCCCACCGGGTACCACTCATCTCCACTACAAATAGGAAAAAGAGGCTACAATTTGCACGAGCTCACCAAAATTGGACAGTTGAAGACTGGAAAAATGTTGCCTGGTCTGATGAGTCTTTATTTCTGTTGAGACATTCAGATGGTAGAGTCAGAATTTGGCGTAAACAGAATGAGAACATGGATCCATCATGCCTTGTTACCACTGTGCAGACTGGTGGTGGTGGTGTAATGGTGTGGGGGATGTTTTCTTGGCACACTTTAGGCCCCTTAGTGCCAATTGGGCATTGTTTAAATGCCACGGCCTACCTGAGCATTGTTTCTGACCATGTCCATCCCTTTATGACCACCATGTACCCATTCTCTGATGGCTACTTCCAGCAGGATAATGCACCATGTCACAAAGCTCGAATCATTTCAAACTGGTTTCTTGAACATGACAATGAGTTCACTGTACTAAAATGGCCCCCACAGTCACCAGATCTTAACCCAATAGAGCATCTTTGAGATGTGGTAGAACGGGAACTTGGTGCCCTGGATGTGCATCCCACAAATCTCCATCAACTGCAAGATGATATCCTATCAATATGGGCCAACATTTCTAAAGAATGCTTTCAGCATCTTGTTGAATCAATGCCATGTAGAATTAAGGCAGTTCTGAAGGCAAAAGAGGGTCAGACACAGTATTATTATGGTGTTCCTAATAATCCTTTAGGTGAGTGTAGGTGAGTGTTTTGGTGCAGGTTATTTGAATAGGCAATTGTGGAAGATCAGGGGAGTATCACAGGAGATTGCTGGAGCACAGGTAAATCGTTGGAGTATAGGGACGCATCACAAGAGATCGCTGGAGCACAGGTAAGCATCACAAGAGATCGCTGGAGCACAGGTTAGCATCACAAGAGATCGCTGGAGCACAAGTAAGCATCACAAGAGATTGCTGGAGCACAGGTAAGCATCACAAGAGATCGCTGGAGCACAGGTAAGCATCACAAGAGATCTTTGGAGCAAAGGAAAGCATCACAAGAGATCGTAGGAGCACAGGGAAGCATCACAGTAGAACATGGAGCACAGAGAAGCATCACAGTTGATCGCTAGAGCACAGCTAAGCATCACAAGAGATCACTGGAGCACAGGTGTACAAAATTCCCTGCCTCACGCATGCACGCAGTCGAACTTGTTCAGACTTGTCTGGTGCATACGCAGAAATTTTCATTTAAGCAGCATCCAGTAGCAGAGTTATACAGAGTTTTCTTGGCTTTGTTTATTCCTTAAAAGTCTGTTATTCCTTGTGTGATATTGCTGTGCGTTGATAACTCCGTAAGTAATAATATTTATTATCATTGTAGATGTGATTCAGAGTGTGTCATAATGTAATTCAGTTGATTTTTATGTCAGAAGTATTATTGTGTCATATACATACGTAATGCTCACCTATTTGAATAATCATCCGGTTATTTTGTTATCAACAATGTTTATTTGTTTATAAAAAATAGTTGCTTGTGTAGTGGGACTCCTAGGTAATTAAGGGTTGGGCTTCATCTGCGCAACATCCAATCACGTAACTCTAGTGCAAACATAAAGAGGGCAACCAAGGTAGGACCGCCCCTTTCCGGTGTCCCTTCTGCTTCGTGGGTAAGTGGTTGGGCTGAAGAGTAAATAGTAAATGCATCGGTTTCTATATTTAGTTAATATCTTTGTCTAGAGCTTCTTGACCAACATCATAGTGTTTGGTTGGCGGCTGCCTTCTCCTATCAGCGCGCATTCATTTTCCCGGGCTGTATTGGCCGACAACGGTGTGACTTTGCGCGTGGTATCAACAACATAAAGGTATGTGTAGCCACCGCTGTTCGTGCAGTTTTTATTACTGTGATAACGTTTTCTTTTAAATTGTTTTAGGAGGAATGATCGGGCTCAGGCTCATTGTTTGTTAGACACAACTCAACGCTTAATAGAGGAAGAATCTACAGAGCCTGCAGGGCAATATGTTGACACTGCTGTTTTCTCCGTACTGACTTTCCCGAATATTACTCGATCCAGCGGGCAATTGCCGTGTGCTGGTTTTCCCGGAGATCTTGTTCCTTAAGTAACTTAATTCTTCGGGGCAGGCCTTTAGTGGACTCTCATGTGTGGTGGTGGGCTTTTGTCACAGTGTGTGTGTGTGTTCCTGCATGGGAATATTTTTGTGTGCAGTGTAGTGAGACCTTGCACCTGGTGGTAAGATTTCTCCCTTTTGTAGAGACTCTGTGCTCGCTATAGCTACCTGTCATCGGTAAGCCTCGGTTCTTCAGATTGTTTTCTGGTATCAGGCTGGTGGCCAAGTCATTCCTAAATTGGTTTTAAGACTTTTCTATTGTTAATAAAAATTTTGTATTTTCTTACATTCACATCTCGGGTCCTCTTTTGAAACCACGTACCTGTGTCCAAGAAATATTCCCTGTTACAAGGGTGGCGTAGTCAGTTGTAATTCAAAGTGTGTCTCTCCGACTCGAGCCCCACTACATTCGTCATGTAGGTTAATGAAAATATGTATCCAATGTCTGATCGGTATATTAACCAGATAAATCCCAACACATAGAGACTCTTTCACCTAGATATTATCACATAGAGACTGTGTCTGTTCCCCGAATTAGTAAATACAAAAAAACATCAAGACCATTCAACAGTAAAAACTTAATTGATGTCAAACAAATAAACAACAGATATAATACAGATGATCAAATGATAAAGCTCGGGTTGCTGAATATTCGATCCCTTTCCCCAAAAGCACTTATTGTTAATGATATAATTACAGATAATAATCTAGGTGTGCTGTGTTTGACAGAAACCTGGCTAAAACCTGACTACTACATTACTTTAAATGAGTCCACCCCACAAGATTATTGTTATAAACACGAGCCGCGTCTGAAAGGTAAAGGGGGAGGGGTTGCTGTAATTTATAATAATATCTTCAGTATTACTCAGAAGTCTAGTTTCAAATATAATTCTTTTGAAGTTTTGGTGCTTTATGTAGCATTATGTAGTGTAATTGATAAATCCCGTTTACAATTCAGATCATTACCTAGTATACTTACCTGTATACTTAATTTAGCTAAGGCTGCAAAGCCGTCCCCTCGCTTCAAATATGGCAGAACTATCACTTCCGCCACTAAAAATTGCTTTTTAAATAATCAGTTTCATCTCCTCAGCATCCCAGATAGCCTAGAGGAACTCGATTTTGCAACAGAAACTATTGACTCTCTTTTTTCCAGCACTTTAGACACAGTTGCTCCCCTGCGCTTAAAGAAGATTAAAGAAAATAGTCCAACGCCGTGGTACAACGAGCACACCCGGGCCCTTAAAACAGCAGCCAGAAAAATGGAGCGCAGCTGGAAGAAAACAAAATTAGAGGTTTTTCGTAATTCATGGAAAGAGAGAAAGGCCGTAAAAACTGCTAGATCTGCTTATTTCTCGAACTCTTTTAAAAGAAAACAAACACAACCCTAGGTATTTATTTGATACAGTGGCTAAGTTAACCAAAAATAAATCTTCTACTTCTCATGGTTGTAAACAGCACAGCAGTAATGACTTATGAGTATGAACTTCTTTACGTGTAAGATCGATAATATTAGGAAGAAAATTATAACCATGCAGCCGTCTACTACAGTGTCACATGAGACAGAGCATTGTTGTGTCACTGAGAAAAAATTACATTCATTCACTGCTATAGGAGAGGAAGAATTGGCTAAACTCGTTAAATCATCTAAATCAACAACATGTATGCTCGACCCTATACCGACTAGGCTATTAAAAGAGATGCAACCAGAGGTCATAGATCCTCTTCTTAATATCATTAACTCATCTTTGTTATTAGGATATGTACCGAAAACTTTTAAGTTGGCTATTATCAAACCACTTATTA
This sequence comes from Paracanthobrama guichenoti, assembly GCA_018749465.1. Taxonomy (NCBI): domain Eukaryota; kingdom Metazoa; phylum Chordata; class Actinopteri; order Cypriniformes; family Gobionidae; genus Paracanthobrama; species Paracanthobrama guichenoti. Next base: position 13,860,390 of record CM031955.1, read on the forward strand.
AAAAACCTCAACTTGATCCTACAGAATTAGTCAATTATAGGCCGATCTCAAATCTACCCTTCCTGTCAAAAATACTGGAAAAGGCAGTGTCTTCACAATTATGTTCCTTTTAGAAAGAAATGGTATCTGTGAGGATTTCAGTCAGGATTTAGACCGTATCATAGTACTGAGACTGCTCTCATCAGAGTTACAAATGATTTACTCTTATCATCCGATCGTGGTTGTATCTCTCTATTAGTGTTACTCGATCTTAGCGCTGCATTCGATACTATCGACCACAACATTCTTTTGAATAGACTCAAAAATTATGTTGGCATTAGTGGAACTGCATTGGCATGGCTTAAATCATACTTATCTGACCGTTATCAGTTTGTAGCAGTAAATGAAGAGATGTCACACCGATCACAAGTTCAGTATGGAGTACCGCAGGGCTCTTCACCCTGTACATGCTACCACTGGGAGATATCATTAGGAAGCATGGCATTAGTTTTCACTGTTAAGCTGATGATACTCAGCTCTATATTTCTTCACGCCCTGACGAAACTTACCAATTCACAAGATTAACAGAATGCATAGCTGATATAAAACATTGGATGTCTAGTAATTTCCTGCAACTTAATTCAGAAAAAAATGAATTTTTAATTACTGGACAAAAAAACTCTGCAAGTAGTAACCTAGAATACTGTCTAACACTTGATGGCTGCTCTGTAAAGTCCTCGTTGTCAGTTAGGAACCTGGGTGTGCTCTTTGATACCAATCTTTCATTTGAAAGCCAGGTTTCTAACATCTGTAAAACTGCATTCTACCATCTTAAAAATATATATAAATTACAGCACATCCTTTCGATGCAAAATGCTGAACAGTTAATTCATGCGTTCATGACCTCAAGGCTAGATTACTGTAATGCTTTACTGGGTGGTTGCCCTGCTCACTTAATAAACAAACTCCAGCTGGTCCAAAACGCAGCAGCTCGAGCTCTTACTAGAACAAGGAAGTATGACCATATTAGCCCGGTTCTGTCAACACTGCACTGGCTCCCTATTAAACATTGTATACATTTTAAAATCTTGCTTATTACTTACAAAGCACTAAATGGTTTAGCTCCCCAGTACTTGAGCGAACTCTTAACGCATTATACTCCATCACGTCTATTGCGGTCTCAAAACTCTGGCCAGTTAATAATACCTAGAATATCAAAATCAACTGCAGGCAGTCGATCCTTTTCCTATTTAGCGCCTAAACTTTGGAACAGTCTTCCTAGCATTGTTCGGGAAGCAGACACACTCTGTCAGTTTAAATCTAGACTAAAAACGCATCTCTTTACTATGGCTTACACATAAAACATTATCAATTTCTATTATTCAAATCAGTAAATGATTGTTAGGCTGCATTAACTAGGTCAGCCGGAACCGGGAACACTTCCCATAACACCTGATGTACTCGTTACATCATAAGAAGAATGGCATCTACGCTAATGCTAGTCTCTCTGTTTATCCCAAGGTTTACTGCAGTCAGCCGGATCCGGGCCGTATCCAGATCAGATGGTGGACCAGCGCCTGGACATGACCAACGCATCCCTGAAATGTATGCAGAGAACATGTCAAATAAACTCCCCTGTAAATGCTGCATCGACACGACATCCTCATTAAACCCGTCTTGGCGTGATTTACTCCAATCTATCGAATAATCTTACAAATATCTATTTGCCTAATATGAATTAAGACCTGCTATGTTGCCAGAATTATAATCATACACTGTTTGTTCATCGGCCAGAGGAGAACTGGCACCCCGACTGAGCCTGGTTTCTCCCAAGGTTTTTTTCTCCATTCTGACCCTGAAGGAGTTTTGGTTCCTTGCCACCGTTGCCTCTGGCTTTTGGCTTGCTCAGTTGGGGACACCTAAATTTCAACTATATTACCGATCTGCCCGCATTGACACTATATGATACTTGAAATTAGCTGGATAACATCACCGTTTCACCAGAACGGCTGTACAAATTCTGTTGCATTATTTTCCTGTTAACAATGTGAAGCTGCTTTGAAACAATTGGACTTGTTAAAAGCGCTATATAAATAAAGGTGATTTGATTAACCATTGTCATAAAGAGCGCACGGCAGTGCTAAAGTGGCACACACACTTTGTAATATGACACCGCTTGTTAGCAGCTGCAGCCCTGCTCCGTTTAATGTAGCTGCATTTAGCGCTTATATGTTACAATAAGCTCTGGTTTATTGTTATATCATAACATTGTAACTTAGTGTATAGACCCTTTTTCAGTTAGTAAACATGGTGATGCTTTTTGTGGATGGAGCTTAGCTGGAAGCAGAACGATTCCCCTGATCGCTTCACTAACTCTAGCTAGCAAGTTTTTATTTTTTTATTTTATGTGAGCTGGTTTTTAAACAATAACTGGAGTAATTTTATATGAATATGTAAGGCCACTCTCTGTCTAGGACTGTGACTGTTATTTTAAAAAGTTAACCTTAACAGACAAAGCCATATTGACCGACCCGTACATGCTCACTCAACGGATGGATGATCTGACAGGATTACCTCCGGGTGAGTGGCCTGGCATCTACAAACCCAATTCCAAAAAAGTTGGGACACTGTACAAATTGTGAATAAAAAAGGAATGCAATAATTTACAAATCTCATAAACTTATATTTTATTCACAATAGAATATAGATAACATATCAAATGTTGGAAGTGAGACATTTTGAAATGTCATGCCAAATATTGGCTCATTTTGGATTTCATGAGAGCTACACATTCCCAAAAAGTTGGGACAGGTAGCAATAAGAGGCCGGAAAAGTTAAATGTACATATAAGGAACAGCTGGAGGACCAATTTGCAACTTATTAGGTCAATTGGCAACATGATTGGGTATAAAAAGAGCCTCTCAGAGTGGCAGTGTCTCTCAGAAGTCAAGATGGGCAGAGGATCACCAATTCCCCCAATGCTGCGGCCAAAAATAGTGTTTCTCAGAGAAAAATTGCAAAGAGTTTGAAGTTATCATCATCTACAGTGCATAATATCATCCAAAGATTTAGAGAATCTGGAACAATCTCTGTGCCTAAGGGTCAAGACTGGATGCCCGTGATCTTCGGCCCTTAGACGGCACTGCATCACATACAGGAATGCTACTGTAATGGAAATCACAACATGGGCTCAGGAATACTTCCAGAAAACACTGGCGGTGAACACAATCCACCGTGCCATTCGCCATTGCCTGCTAAAACTCTATAGGTCAAAAAAGAAGCCATATCTAAACATGATCCAGAAGCGCAAGCGTTTTCTCTGAGCCAAGGCTCATTTAAAATGGACTGTGGCAAAGTGGAAAACTGTTCTGTGGTCAGACGAATCAAAATTTGAAGTTCTTTTTGGAAAACTGGGACACCATGTCATCCGGACTAAAGAGGACAAGGACAACCCAAGTTGTTCTCAGCGCTCAGTTCAAAAGCCTGCATCTCTGATGGTATGGGCTTGCATGAGTGCGTGTGGCATGGGCAGCTTACACATCTGGAAAGGCACCATCAATGCTGAAAGGTATATTCAAGTTCTAGAACAACATATGCTCCCATTCCACTGGATTGAGGACTTCCTCACTGGCAGGCCTCAGGTGGTGAGAATAGGCCAGTCCACCTCCACCTCCATCTCCCTGAGTGTGGGAGCTCCACAGGGCTGTGTTCTGAGTCCCCTGCTCTACTCTCTCTACACACATGACTGTTTGTCCACACACAGCTCCACCTCTATCATCAAATTTGCTGATGATACTGTTGTCCTGGGCCTCATTTCCAACAACAATGAGACGGCATACTTGGATGAGGTGGAGCATCTAACATCATGGTGCCAGGACAACTGTCTCTCTCTGAATGTTGGCAAGACCAAAGAAATGATTGTGGACTTCAGGAAGAGACAGCAACGGACATACTCCCCCCTCATGATCAGCGGGTCACCAGTAGAGAGAGTGAGCAGCTTCAAGTACTTGGGTGTAAACATCTCCGAGGACCTGACCTGGACTGCTCACATTCAGACACAGGTGAAAAAAGCCAGGCAAAGACTGTACCACCTGCGCCAGCTGAGGAAATTCAGGGTTTCACCAGCTATCCTGAAAACTTTCTATTTAGGGCGATAGAAAGTGTATTAACTCAGTGCATCACAGCGTGGTATGGGAACAGCACCAGTCATGACCGCAAAGCCCTGCAAAGAGTCGTGCGCTTATCCGAGCGTATCACAGGGTCAGCTCTCCCGTCTCTGCAGGACGTCTACACCAAACGCTGCAAAGGTAGAGCTACTAAGATCATCAAGGACTCTAATCACCCTGCAAACCCTCATTTCACGCTGCTGCCATCTGGTAAGCGCTTCCGAAGCCTGATGGCCAAAACTGAGAGACTCAGGAGGAGCTTCTTCCCCAAGGCCATCAGACTCCTGAACTCAGTCACTTAACATCACGTGACCATCGATACACTGACATTGCACTGCACTTTCTGTTCTCGTTGTTACTGTGTAACAACCTGTTATAAACCTGTTTGCACATTATACTCTTATACATTTGTTAACCACATATTTATAAGTCTACAGTCTACTCACTGCACAGTTTACTTCAATTATTTTATTCCACTTCTTTATTCTTATTTTTAAATTTTTTTCTTCTACTTGACTTGATTATTTATAATTCTTTATAATTCTATATATATATATATATATATATATATATATTACTTATATAATCCTATTTCTATTATAATTTCCTCCTTGTGTTTTTAACTGTGAATTTGCACTGTCCATGGAGCGGACCTGTTTACATTTCACTGCCAGTTGTATACCCTGTATATAACTGTGTATGTGACAAATAAAACTCTTGAATCTTGAATCATCCAGACGTTGTCTCTTTCAGGAAGACCTTGCATTTTCCAACATGACAATGCCAGACCACATACTGCATCAATTACAACATCATGGCTGCGTAGAAGGATCCGGGTACTGAAATGGCCAGCCTGCTCTCCAGATCTTTCACCCATTAAAAACATTTGGCGCATCATAAAGAGGAAGATGCGACAAAGAAGACCTAAGACAGTTGAGCAACTAGAAGGGGAAACATGGCCTTGTCCCAATTTTTTTGAGATGTGTTGATGCCATGAAAATTAAAATAATTTTCTTTTCCCTTAAAATGATACATTTTCTCAGTTTAAACATTTGATATGTCATCTATGTTGTATTCTGAATAAAATATTCAGCATCATTGCATTCTGTTTTTATTCACAATTTGTACAGTGTCCCAACTTTTTTGGAATCGGGTTTGTACACCCAGGGTCGGCCCACGGCATAGGTGGTATAGGCAAATGCTTATTTACCTTAGACTTTATGCAAGCAGCTGTTCAGAATACTCCGTGTGATTTTGTAAAACATCATGTCAGTTTTTTATAAACACACATCACTTTTTTAATAGCCTAATGTTTTTACTGTACAGTTGTGCAGTTTTAAGGGGATATATGGCATTCTTAAAATGTATTTGCCTAAATTATTAATGATATTTATATACAGGTTTATTTCAAATAGCTAAATTTTGTAAAATTCACATTAAATATCTAAAATTCTCAGTTTACTTTAGTGTTTCTCAAACTCTTTCTGCCATTCCTCACTTTGGAGGTAGGTAAGGGTTCTGAGCCCCACCTGTCCCCAATCGCCCTAACAAAATGGTAATAAACTAGGCTTAAGTTTAACTGTTAAAAGGTATTTTATTAACATCACATTCACAACCTTTTCACGCGTACGTTTAAGATATTCTAGCTGACCCCAAAGAATTATTTTTTTAAGGCGACCATTACATTTCCCCTTATTGTTTCCATGGCGATGCATCATGCTTATCACGTGACTCACCGCAGCCAAAATAGTGCTGTATGACAGATGTATCGCTTTTAAGTTTTTCCTTTTTTATTCAAATTATTCACAAACTTGCTTACCATGTCATCAACTATCTGATATTCCGATTCTCAAATATGTGTAAGTGTGTTTTGCCGTTTAAAAACCTTTAAGCGCTGAGTGCGTCTGCCTCTGGCTCAGCGCCAGCCAAAGCGTGAAAACACAGTTTGAATCTGGCAGCTATGTCACGTCACTGAACATTCTAAATCCCATATATCCCGTACTCTCAGGGACACAGAAATAAAAATCCCATATGTGGGACCGCTCAAAAGGTTAATAGAGATGGGCATAAAAATGAAAACATTTCCTCCTGTTTGTCGACACCCCACTTGTCATGTCTATATTCCCCACCAGTGGGGTGCGCCCCACACTTTGAGAAATGCTGGTTTACTTCATGGTGAAACATGAATGTGCATAGTTTAGATCATTAGATGCCTATAACTATGTGCTAAATGGACACGTAGCTACATTTTATTGCATTTAACCACAGCGGGCGTAATTTTTTGTCTGGCAGTAGCAGCAGGTATGCGGTAAAATATAAATTTGGAGCCTGTACTCGTCGATTCTGGCACCCAAAAACACAACATGACATTTTGAGCTCAGACTCTGTGCTGGTTTGTATTGGCCGCCTCCAGTTTTCCCTTTGTTTTGCCTCCAGCTAACGCCGTGACGTAATTGTGACGTTGGCGCCAGAAGGGTCTATAGTTATACAGTTCTTATCTGTGTATCTTCTGTCATGTCATATTATCATGTATATTTATCATCCTTATTTTGTTCTCACAGAAACCACATTTATGTAAATATCCACGCAAACCTATTTATGCCTTGCAATTGGATGGTCTAACATTGCGATCATCAAAGTTCACTCTTGAGTAGCTGCCATTCCTTCTAACCAAAGAATTGAGTTGTTGAGTTGAGTTCCAACCATACCACTGCACGCAGAATATCCCACAACAGGTAAGCATCACAAGAGATCGCTGAGCACAGGTAAGCATCACAAGACATTGCTGGAGCATAGGTAAGGATCACAAGAGATCGCTGGAGCACAGAGAAGCATCACAAGAGATCACTTGAGCACAGGTTAGCATCACAAAAGATCGCTGGAGCACAGGTAAGCATCACAAGAGATCGTTTGAGCACAGGTTAGCATCACAAAAGATTGCTGGAGCACAGGTAAGCGTCACAAGAGATCGCTGGAGCACAGGTTAGCATCACAAGAAATAGGTGGAGCACAGGTAAGCATCACAAGAGATTGCTGAAGCACATGTAAGCATCACAAGAGATCTCTGGAGCACAGGTAAACATCACAAGAGATCTCTGGAGCACAGGTAAGCATCACAAGAGATCGCTGGAGCACAGGTAAGCATCACAAGAGATCGCTGGAGCACAGGTAAGCATCACAAGAGATTGCTGGAGCAGTGGTTCTCAAAGTGGGGTCCGCGGTCCCAAAGAGACCTGTTGCCAGGGTGTCCGCAAAATAATTTTAGAGCCCTATGAACAGAATCGCGGAATCCAGTTAGACAGGGAGTGGCCATCGGGAAAATTATTGATGGGCTTGTCATAAATTTGTCCGGCAGCAATTTGATATAAAGGCAGTTTCACAAGGGACACGGAAATCGCAAGTGTTTAGCTCATTTTCAATGCGAGACGCACGTAGCTAAAGCAGCAAATTGAAGGTGTTTTTTGTAGGGGCGAAGAGCGTGCAAGCACTGCTCATTTAGCCTACACAAAATTCTGCTGCTTGCGCTTGCAGAACTCTTCGTGGTGGTTATAATGTGGATCGCCTTACTGCGTGTATATTTATACAGGCCATATAACACCATTTATAAGTTATACGCAGTAAGGCGAGTAAAGCGAACAACATTATTTCCCGCTTTCTCTCCAGTATATTTTTCAGCTGTGCCTATATTTTTTTTTATGAAATAAAAAAATACGTGTTTGAGAAATGTCATGTCGGAGCAGGATTTGAGTGCATGACGTTTTACCGGTGCAGTTTATGAGTGGAGCTCTGCTTCGCTCACATGCTCTGGTAAGGTAGGCAGGATTTTTGCGTTCATTCTTATTTCCTGTCGCTGTACATGCTCTTTTATTGTATATGACAGTGTAAACAGCTCAATAACCCTTTTATTTAAAGCATTGATGTATGCCCTACACGAGTGCTCTCACCAATATGCTTGTGCTTTGTGGAGTTTTGACGTGTTTTATAGACTCAATATTGTTTCTTTTTCAAATGAACTCACTGCCAAGACCATGGGAATGTTGCTCCCCTTTCCTATCACTTAGCTATGGGAATCATTATTCTCAACTTTGGCTACAATGAAATTGTAGAGGCTCATTTGAATGTGGAGAATGACCTTAGAATCTGGCTATCATCCATCACTCCAAGAATGGACCCTTTTCACAGACTGTGATCAATATCGTAAATCCTGCAACCTTTTTTTATATTTCATTATTTTAAATTTGATGCACGTAAAGTAATAAAATAATTTTAATGTTAATGTTAGCATCACAAGAGATCGCTGGAGCACAGGTAAGCATCACAAGAGATCGCTGGAGCACAGGTAAGTCAAGTCACATCAAGTCACCTTTATTTATGTAACGGAGGCCAGCTAGTAGTTGCTGTGCGAGTAAACCTCACTCCTCTGATCTCAAGAGACGCTCTAGCGACTGACGCTAGAGGTTGCAGCCTTTACCCTCCTTGTTAGAGCGTCCGACTCTCATGCTGGCGGACCCAAGTTCGAGTCCCGCTTAGAGCGGGGCGGTTCAAACAGGAGGGGTTACATTTATATAGCGCTTTTTACAATGCGATTGTTACAAAGCAGCTTCACAGTGTTAACAGGAAAATAATGCAACAGAATTTGTACAGCCGCTGGAAAACACTGGTGAAAACAGTGATGTCATCCAGCTAATTTCAATTGTCATATAGTGTCAATGCGGGCAGATAGGTAATATAGTTGAAATTTAAGTGTCCCCAACTGAGCAAGCCAAAAGCCAAAGGCGACAGTGGCAAGGAACAAAAACTCCTTCAGGGCCAGAATGGAGAAAAAAACCTTGGGAGAAACCAGGCTCGGTCGGGGTGTCAGTTCTCCTCTGGTCGACAAACAAATAGTGTAAATAATAGTGATTATAATTCTGGTACATTTTGGGGTTTATTTGACACGCTCTCTGCAGACATTTCAGTGATGCGTTGGTCATGTCTAGACACAGGTCCACCTTACCGGCTTACTGCTGTAAACCTCGGGATAAACATTCCATTCTTGCCATTCTTCTTATGAACCTATTCAATATCATTGAGTGATCAAAGATCTATAATATCAACATATTTAATGTGTTGATATTAAATGTACAAAATAATTCAGGAATTTAGTCTGATTCAAGGGGAATTAGAATACTAAATCCTGACTGACAAAAGGAGGAGCTGGGGATGGAGGAGGGTAAATGAACTCTGGAGTATGCAATAGCTGCTGATAGTACTGAAGGATATATATATATATATGCTGTGATAGACGTCGTAGTCCTATAGGTAGACGTGATCAGCTGACAGACAGCTGATGTGAGTTTGACTAATGTGACCTGCCAGAACTGACACTATACGCTTGATTTAGTCTAGATTTAAGATTCAAGAGTTTTATTTGTCACATACACAGTTATATACAGAATATATATATATATATATATATATAATTATATATATATTATATATATATAATTATAAATAAATCAAGTCTAGTAGAAAACAAATAAAATAAAAATAAATAAAGAAGTGGAATAAAATAAGTGAAATAAACTCTGCAGTGAGTAAACTGTAGACTTATAAATATGTGGTTAACAGAAATGTACAAAGAAGTATAATGTGCAAACAGGTTTATAACAGGTTGTTACAGTGTAACAATGAGAACAGAAAGTGCAGTGCAATGTCAGTATATCGATGGTCACGTGATGTTAAGTGACTGAGTTCAGGAGTCTGATGGCCTGGGGGAAGAAGCTCTTCCTGAGTCTCTCAGTTTTGGCCATCAGGCTTCGGAAGCGCTTACGTGACGTGATGGAGTATAATGTGTTAAAAGCACGCTCAAGTACTGGGGAGCCAAACCATTTAGTGCTTTGTAAGTAATTAGCAAGATTTTAAAATTTATACGATGTTTAATAGGGAGCCAGTGCAGTGTTGACAGAACCGGGCTAATATGGTCATACTTCCTGGTTCTAGTAAGAGCTCGAGCTGCTGCGTTTTGGACCAGCTGGAGTTTGTTTATTAAGCGAGCAGGGCAACCACCCAGTAGAGCATTACAATAATCTAGCCTTGAGGTCATGAACGCATGAATTAACTGTTCAGCATTTTGCATTTAAAGCATGTGCCATAATTTAGATATATTTTTAAGATGGAAGAATGCAGTTTTACAGATGCTAGAAACGTGTAGGTTACTACTTGTGGAGTTTTTTTGTCCAATAATTAAACTTTTTTTTTTTTTTCTGAATTAAGTTGCAGGAAATTACTAGTCATCTGATTTTTTTTATATCAGCTATGCATTCCTTTAATCTTGTGAATTGGTAAGTTTCGTCATGGCAGGAAGAAATATAGAGCGGAGTATCGTCAGCATAACAATGAAAACTAACGCCATGCTTCCTAATGGTATCTCCCAGTGGTAGCATGTACAGGGTGAAGAGCAACCGTCCTAGCACTGAGCCCTGCGGTATTCCATACTGAACTTGTGATCAGTGTAACATCTCTTCATTTACTGCTACAAACAAATAACGGTCAGATAAGTATGATTTAAACCATGCTAATGCAATTCCACTAATGCCAATATTTGTAATTTACTAATTATGTAGGTTCAAGTTGCATTTTTTTTTTTTTAATAAGAGGTTTAATAATAGCTAACTTAAAAGTTTTCGGTACATATCCTAGTGACAAGGATGAATTAATGATATTACAAAGAGGATCTGGAAGCATCTCGTTTAGTAGCTTAGTTGGTATAGGGTCGAGCATACATGTTGTTGATTTTGATGATTTAACGAGTTTAGCCAACTCTTCCTCTCCTATAGCAGTGAATGAATGGATTTTTTTCCTGAGTGACACTACAATGCACTGTCTGATGCGATATTGTAGTAGATGGTTGCATAGTTCATAAAGTCATTGCAGCTGTGCTGTTTGCAAACGTCAGAAGTTGAAGCTTTATTTCTTGTTAATTTAGCCACTGTTTCAAATAAATACAAAGTACCATGGGCTGTGTTTCGGTGTGAACATCAGTGAGGATCTCACCTGGTCCACACACTGACGCAGTGCTGAAGAAGGCACATCAACGCCTCTTCTTCCTGAGACGGCTGAGGAAGTTTGGAATGAGCCCCAGCATCCTCAGATCCTTTTGCCCCACGCACCTGATCTGGGAATCACCCCCCCAAAGTTCTCCTCCCTTCATCTACCTCATTATATTGTCTCTCTGAGGAATTGGTCTCCCCTCTTACAGACTCTTTTTTTGCACACACTCTTATCATTTTATCATTTTATTTTATACCTGCACTGACTTAAATCTGAAATTGCACTATTGTTAGCACTATTTGCCATCGCCACTTTACCTCTATAATTCACTTTATCCATCTTTTTTTTTCTTCTTTTTTCTCGATCTTTCTTCTGTTGTTGTTACTGTTAAACTTTTGTTGTTATAGTTATTGTTTTGTTGTTGTTAGGCACCTAGGGTCTGAGAGTCATAGAATTTCAATTCTCTGTATGTATGTACTGTACGTATGGCAGAATTGACAATAAAGCTGACTTTGACTTTTGACTTGACATAGAGAGCATCCTGACGGGCTGCATCACGGCCTGGTTTGGAAACAGCACCGCTGGCAACCGTAAAGCTCTGAAGAGGGTCGTGCGAACTGCCAGCCACATTGTTGGAGGTGAGCTTCCCTCCCTCCAGGACATCTACACCAGGCGGTGTGCAAGGAAGGCCCGGAGGATCATCAGTGACTCCAGCCACCCGTCCCACAAACTGCTCTCTCTGCTGCCCTCAGGAAGACGTCTCTGCAGCATCCGATCCCGCACTAGCCGACTTAGGGATAGCTTTTTCCCTCAGGCTATCAGACTATTGAACGCTCAAAACTAATACTCTCTACAGCATACTCCCACAATATGGCATGCCACACACCGCACTCAACTATAACAGTCAACACTGGACTATATACACACACTTCATTTATCACCGCACTATCTACTGGTTATCACTGGATACATCCGATGCACACTCATGACATTCTGTATCCAGTTCACATACAATCATCATCATTTTATACGTATAAATGTCAATAATGTAGAACGTGTACATTCTGTGTATAGTGTTTATTGTGTATAGTGTTTAATGTGTACATTTTGTGTATAGTGCTTAATGTGTATATTCTGTGTATAGTGCTTAATGTGTATAGTACTTAATGTGTATATTCTGTGTATTGTGTTTGTGTATAGGGTCTAATGTGTATATATCTGTGTATAGTGTTTAATGTGTATAGTGTTTAATGTGTATAGTGTTTAACGTGGTGCTAACTGTATGCATGTACTTTCAGAGTATAATATGTAATGTAGTACTGACTCTAAGTATGTCCAATAGTACACTGTGTGTACTAACTATATGTATGTGCACATTGCACTTTTTTCTGTTTTTACCTGCTTAAGGTTGTATGGTTATGTTAACTGTTACTGCAATTGTCTGGAGCATGCTCCCAAGAATTTCACTCTCCAAGGCACATGTGCTTTGGTGATGTGACAATAAAACTGACTTGACTTGACTTGACTTGTTTGTTTTCTTCTAAGAGAGTGAAGAAATATAAGCATATCTAGCAGTTTTTATGGCCTTTCTGTACGCAATCAAGCTCTATTTCCACAAAATCTGAAAAACGTCCAGTTTTGTTTTCTTCCAGCTGCGCTCCATTTTTCTGGCTGCTGTTTTAAGGGCCAGAGTGTGCTCATTGTACCACGGCGTTGGACTATTTTCTTTAATCTTCTTTAAGCGCTGGGGAGCAACTGTGTCTAAAGTGCTGGAAAAAAGAGAGTCAATAGTTTCTGTGGCAAAATCGAGTTCCTCTAGGCTGTAAGGACCGGTTTTACTGCTAAGACAAAAGCTGAGATCCAACACCCTGCATTAAAACAATAAAACTCAATCTGAAGAGAAGATCTCACAGAGAAACTGTAGGACACCGCCCTGACCAAAACCCTCTCCCCCTCTCTACCTCCCTTTCCTCCCCTTCCCCCTGATTCAAGTCCCAGAATGCAGATATACTGCATATGATTTATCTTGTGAATCTATTGTTTTATCCCTTTCATGTCTGGTGTCTTTTTAAAGGTCATAGTGCGATTGGTAAAATGGTCTCAACATCACTGAAGTCACTGATAGGGTTAGAAAGATTGAAACATATGAGACTTGTGTTCTCTTTTTGAGTGGTCTCTCCAAAGATATCTGATCTTCTCCCCCAAACTAGGTGTTTGTGTTGCAAATAGTTACAACCCTTTGTTCTGGTCTGGGTATTTAAGGAAGGGTAGCAGGGCTGCCATTGGGGAACATTCTGTAGACAGAAGCCCCCATGCAGTGTTGTGTCAGTGTCATAAGAGACACTCACACACGCTGTATGTATTGTGCCAGATATGACTCTTTGAAACTATTTTCATATTACTTAATTGTATTTTATGCTGAAAGTTGTGTACCATGGATTCATGTTTAATTATGTTCTTTAAATTCTGTCTGGCCAAAATAAATGTTAATCTTGATTTATTCTGTATTTTTCATAAATCATTACTCAAGTAGTGTCGCATGAGGAGTTTTGTAGGAGTTTCCGTAAATCTTTCTGTCAGGGCAGATTCATACCGAGGACCCCATGACCGGAGCATGGCGCTAAGCATGAGGGGCAATCTGATTTCTGGGTGTCACTGTTATTATCAAGTTACAGCTCTCGTGACTATTGCTAAAATTACACTTTCTGTTATGAGTAAGCATTTGCGACTCACTTAAAGGTAAAATAGTTCACTCTGTAATCCTCTGTAATATCAGAACTGACTAATTTGCGTCCGTGAGGTAATGTAATTATAATCGCGAGCATTATCCTCTGAGCGACTCCGGGTCCCATGGAGGAACGAGTATTTGAAATTAAGAGATACTAAGAGAAATCAAAGATCTAAATTAAATCACAACTAAACTTATGATCAGCTGTTAAGTTACAAATGTAACAAATGTAACAAAGTTACAAAGAATTGGAGTAAAATCAAATTATTCATGGAGTCAGATTTAAAATTCGATGGTCATAAATTAAGTGAATCCAACAGAAGTGCTGAGAAGGCGAACACGCAGAAGTCCTTCGACCAGGCCGTTAGATTCCGTCCTTGGGCTAACGGATGGACCTTACAAAATGGTGACCCGGACCTCCGTGATCTCCAGGATGCGAGTGTCTTTTCAGCAAAGTATTGGGATTACAACAAGCAAGAGGTGATTTCCTTCTCTTTCTTCAGCTGTGATGGTAAGTCCATTTTTTTGCTTTTAGAAATGTTGGGAATATATTAAATACTGTATAAATCCGATGAAGGCTTGAGAATTAGACAACCAAAGTGCTTATCAGGAACATGAAAGCAACAGCGTAGAGTAGAAATGATATCCCTTGCTTTAAAATTCTCCTTGTTTGCATACGCAGCAAGAGAGGAAATTTTATTTCGGTACTCAAAAGAAGGCTGTAAATTAAAGGTCCAGTTACATTTGTTTATTTGCTTTGCTGCAACAACACAGCAAAGAAAAAGAACAAATGGCCACGTTAACGTGTGAACAAAATCTTACTGGAAAAGATCTCACTGCAATCCTTTGTGTGTAAAATGTGAAGGTGGACAAAACTGAGTCAGGACTGATGTCACAATTATAAATGTGCTGTGAAATATAGCGCTTTACTAGGGTCTTATTTCAGACATTGGAATCGCTGCACTTTTGTGTGCTTATTAGTGTCTCAAAAGAGACTGAGAAAATTAACAGAACAAAGATGAACTTTGTCTTTCTTCATCAGACCTGTCTTTGTCAAACCTTTCTTTTATATGCAAATAGATTCTCCAAAGAATGCAATTGATAATATCTAAAAATAAGAAAATTGTGCCCAATTCTATATTGTGTAGTCACAAAATCTTTAAATTGAGCAATGATTTGACCCGTGCGCTCAGCGTTTGCAGTTTATTGAACGTCCACAGCATCTAAGTTGATGACTGGTTTCCAGTTTGGTCTTGTTGCTGTCACACAATGATCCCGCCAGCACAGCAGGAGCTGCAGGGCCAATCTGAAAGATCAGGAGATTATAACAAATGATTCTGGACAAATGACTCAGCAGAGACCCTCTTGAGACCAGCAAATAAAATTATTTTTTAATTCATACTATTTTAATATAATATGATTTATATTATGATTATAATGTAAATTATATTGTAATGGCTAGGAATGGCTTTTGATCTCATGATGATTCAGCATTATTTAGAGGATGAAAGATTGTTGAAGGAGTAGAAGAAGGATCAGAATGTAGAAAGATGGGATGTGCATTAGGAACAAGACGGCAAGAGCACTATCAGTGTTGAAATGATGGGAAGGAGAACATAGATGGTTAAAGAAACTAATGTTAAGAAAGAAAACTGAAGTGAAAACCTAAAGAGAAAGAACTTCTTTACCTTCTATTTGTGCAAGAATCTTTAATGAGAAAAATTACAATGCCCAGTTAAATGATTAACCTGATTGCTGTAACTTGAATAGGCTGAATTCATTCAAGACCTAATCATTTACATTCCAATCTCAAACCCAGGGAGAGAGAGAGGTGCGAGCTTTCCATTGTGATGCAATGACAAACAAAGGGGTGCAAGTTTTAGCAACCTCCTCACTGGGAGCGTTAGATGGGATGGGATCTGATCGGAAAGTTATTTACCGGGAATGTAATGAAAAGCTGTGTGTTATGTTAATCTCAGACATTGACTCCACAGGATACACACCACAGAGATCCAAATGGTCAAGAGTTTGAAAGACACCATAAATACCAAAGAACCTGTTGCTCTAAACCCAGATCTGGCTTGTATAAACAGCATCATTCAAAGAGATCCCCAGGGGACCTGAGTGTGATAATGATCACAATACAGCAGATTGTGTAAACACAACTGCAACAACAGCTTAGGTGTGTAACGGGTCTGACTGCATTTACACACCAGCAGTCAGACCTGACCATTATAAATCAGTTTACTTGACCTTTTCCTTTACAGAAACATAATCATGATGATGATCCATGTCTTTGTAAACTAAAACAAATTCTCTCATAATGGCATAAAACCTTAACAGGTTAAAGCCATATGCAACAACTGTCTGGCTAAGGCCATTAAAGAAAAAATAAGATAGCACCATCTATCTTAGTGAAATTTGTGTAAAGGTCCAATATTAGACTGTGTTTCTCTCTGTGTTTCTCTCTCTGTGTTTGTTTTCCTTTCAGGCTGATGGCTGCCACTCTTCAGACCCAGACTCCACAAGGGTCTGGGCTGGCCGGCATCAGCCAGGATACACACACACAACTTAACATAGGAGATGGGAGTGAAGATACTTCATGAAGCCATTCACACCCCACAGCACACATAGCTACATGGCTTCCTAGTGTAAAAACTGGAACTAAATTATACAACACAGATTATGGTAGGATAGACACCACCCATCTCCTATACACAACATACACACACACACACACACACCTTTAACTCTAAAATCGTACAACATCTCTACCTGGAATAGATCATAGGACTATCCAGGGCAAAATCATTAATATAATGCAAATCTATCATACATTATTCACCTTCATACATATAGGACAAGGGCAATTATTTTCATAATTCCTTTTCAGTTAGGTTGAACAAGTTTATGGCTTACAGCCATGTCAACTTCCTATATGTATTCCATGTAAGGTGCATAAAACATGTGCATGGCTATCAACACACATCAATTGATTGACAATTAATTGATTAGTAAATTGATGGACAAAATCTTTATTATGTCCAGTCAGTGGTATTGTTGCAAACTGGGAGGGCCCCTAGTTTCCAACATATCACTAATGACAATGAAAATATATCTAAAAGAGTTAGATGCAGAGTGCAGGCATTTCTATCAATTAATAAAACAATTCTCAGTCAGACCTGCCTTACCTTATTGAGTGTGTCTTAGCCTGTACATCAAATGCACAGAAGATGAGTGCAAAGGCTAAAATAGAGATTTTAAATCTCTGTTTCTGTAAATCTCATTCTCTAAGTGATTTGATTGAAATATTAGCTTTCAGTAATGATTTGAAAGTAAAAACCAACTGATATAGACACTTTTATAATAACAATTATTAAATTGTGTAATTCCATGTTTAATTATGTGATATATTTTGATTATGCATACTTCTGGTAAATATACTTGTTATATTGATGTTTTGTTACCCTTCCTGTAATTCATCCAGACCACGTTTAAATTCCACTTCCATGTCAGTGGTAGTGAAGAATCTGGCTATCAAATGAGACCTACTCACTAAATATTTGACCCTGAGAAATGAGACCGTATTTACCACTCGCACTTCTGACATGAGTTTATCATGTGTTGTTATTCTTATGTTCTTGTGTTTATCCAACAACTCTCTTTTCCCATCTCACAATAACCAGAAAGTCATCAGTGTTCAATTATTGCATGGTTATTCAGAAGTTGTTCAGGTGTCTCACACACAATGGAGCTTCATCAGTGAAATGATTCCTTCACCCATGGAGATCTGACCTGCCTGGCAAACCAAACCTTCTGCTTGAAGGTGACCGAGGACTTCTCAAAGGGTCAGCTACCTAAGAATCCTGGGGAGGACAGGACACAGATGCTTCCTCAAAGTGTAAAGACACTTTCCACTGACACTTTCTGCTAATGGACACAACAGACTTGGGACAACAAGTCATTCTACAGACTGAAAACTATCACAATCAAGTGCAGGTGGAAGCAAACCTGACCAACAGGATCATAGATATCCTGTCCAATTGCGACAGCATCCAGTCAGCGCAGTACGCCTACATCTAAAGGGACTGTGCCAGAGGTGTGTTTTGCAGTGTTTTCATCTTCATGTTCAGTCTGTCTTAATGTTGTTATTTCAGGTGACTACTTGATTCCTGCACCCATGGACTTGTGCTGTTAACAAGGATCAGCACCATGAACACTATGGAAACAACATCCAAAATATGGAAACAGGGAATATCCAAATATGTCCCCTTGAAACTCATATGAATTTGTCCCAAGGGGCCAGGGTCGTCTGTAAGGACCGGTTTTACTGCTAAGACAAAAGCTGAGATCCAACACCCTGCATTAAAACAATAAAACTCAATCTGAAGAGAAGATCTCACAGAGAAACTGTAGGACACCGCCCTGACCAAAACCCTCTCCCCTCTCTACCTCCCTTTCCTCCCCTTCCCCCTGATTCAAGTCCCAGAATGCAGATATACTGCATATGATTTATCTTGTGAATCTATTGTTTTATCCCTTTCATGTCTGGTGTCTTTTTAAAGGTCATAGTGCGATTGGTAAAATGGTCTCAACATCACTGAAGTCACTGATAGGGTTAGAAAGATTGAAACATATGAGACTTGTGTTCTCTTTTTGAGTGGTCTCTCCAAAGATATCTGATCTTCTCCCCCAAACTAGGTGTTTGTGTTGCAAATAGTTACAACCCTTTGTTCTGGTCTGGGTATTTAAGGAAGGGTAGCAGGGCTGCCATTTGGGAAATATTCTGTAGACAGAAGCCCCCATGCAGTGTTGTGTCAGTGTCATAAGAGACACTCACACACGCTGTATGTATTGTGCCAGATATGACTCTTTGAAACTATTTTCATATTACTTAATTGTATTTTATGCTGAAAGTTGTGTACCATGGATTCATGTTTAATTATGTTCTTTAAATTCTGTCTGGCCAAAATAAATGTTAATCTTGATTTATTCTGTATTTTTCATAAATCATTACTCAAGTAGTGTCGCATGAGGAGTTTTGTAGGAGTTTCCGTAAATCTTTCTGTCAGGGCAGATTCATACCGAGGACCCCATGACCGGAGCATGGCGCTAAGCATGAGGGGCAATCTGATTTCTGGGTGTCACTGTTATTATCAAGTTACAGCTCTCGTGACTATTGCTAAAATTACACTTTCTGTTATGAGTAAGCATTTGCGACTCACTTAAAGGTAAAATAGTTCACTCTGTAATCCTCTGTAATATCAGAACTGACTAATTTGCGTCCGTGAGGTAATGTAATTATAATCGCGAGCATTATCCTCTGAGCGACTCCGGGTCCCATGGAGGAACGAGTATTTGAAATTAAGAGATACTAAGAGAAATCAAAGATCTAAATTAAATCACAACTAAACTTATGATCAGCTGTTAAGTTACAAATGTAACAAATGTAACAAAGTTACAAAGAATTGGAGTAAGATCAAATTATTCATGGAGTCAGATTTAAAATTCGATGGTCATAAATTAAGTGAATCCAACAGAAGTGCTGAGAAGGCGAACACGCAGAAGTCCTTCGACCAGGCCGTTAGATTCCGTCCTTGGGCTAACGGATGGACCTTACAAGGCTATCTGGGATGCTGAGGAGTTGAAACTGATGAGGAAGATTATTTAAAAAGCAATCTTTAGTGGCAGCAGTGATAGTTCTGCCATATTTGAAGCGAGGGGACGGCTTTATAGCCTTAGCTAAATTAAGTATACATGATACTAGGTAATGATCTGAGATGTCGTCGCTCTGCTGCAGAATTTCAACGGTATCAACATTTATTCCATGTGACAATATTAGGTCTAGGGTATGATTAAGGCGATGAGTGGGTCCTAACATGTGTTGCCTTACTCCAATAGAGTTTAGAATGTTTCTAAATGCTAATCCCAGTGCGTCTTTTTCATTATCTACATGGATATTAAAATCACCAACAATTAGTACTTTATCTGCAGCCAGTACTAACTCGGATATAAAGTCAGCAAATTCTTTGATAAAGTGTGTATTGTGCCCTGGTGGCCTGTATACAGTAGCCAGCACAAATGTCAAGCGGGATTTATCAATTACACTACATAATGCTACATAAAGCACCAAAACTTCAAAAGCATTATTTTTGAAACTAGACTTCTGAGTAATACTGAAGATATTATTATAAATGACAGCAACCCCTCCCTGAAAGGTAAATTCAGACGTGGCTCGTGTTTATAGCAATAATCTTGTGGGGTGGACTCATTTAAAGTAATGTAGTCGTCAGGTTTTAGCCAGGTTTCTGTCAAACACAGCACATCTAGATTATTATCTGTAATCATATCATTAACAATAAGCGCTTTTGGGGAAACGGACTGAATATTCAGCAACCCAGGCTTTATCATTTGATTATCTGTAATGTATCTGTTGTTTATTTGTTTGACATCAATTAAGTTTTTACTGTTGAATGGTCTTGATGGTATCTAATGGTCTTTTGTATTTACTAATTCGGGGAACAGACACAGTCTCTGTGTGATAATATCTAGGTGAAAGAGTCTCTATGTGTTGGGATTTATCTGACTTCTGTAACGGGAGACAGCTAGCAGACGGTCGGGTAAGCCAGTCCGTCTGCTTCCTGACCTGGGCCCCAGTTAGTCAAGGTTTAGCTTTAAGACTATATGCCAAATTACTAGAGAGAAGAGCAGCACCACTCCAAGAAGGATGATGCCGTCCCTCTTCAACAGGTCAGGTCTGCCCCAAAGGCTTTTCCAATTGTCTATGAACCCTATGTTATTTTGCAGACACCACTTAGACAACCAGCCATTGAGTGATGATAGTCTGCTAAGTATCTCATCACTCCTCTCATAAACAATCACGTCATCTAAATAAACTGCACATCCCTCAAGTCCCGACACAACACATCATCAGTCTTTGAAATGTTGCCAGTGCGTTTCTCAGTCTGAAACTCATAACGGAGTAAGTATATAACCTGGAAGATATAATAAAGGCAGTAATTTCTTGTGCTCGAGATGTTAATGGCACCTGCCAATATCCCTTTAGCAGATCAAACTTACTGACGAACTTTGCGGTTCCTACTTGATCTATGCAGTCTTTAACCCAGGGGAAGGGGAAAAGCATCAGGCTTTGTTACCATATTTACCCTTCGGTAATCCGTGCAGAGTCTATAAGAATTGTCAGATATTTTAACAAGTAAACACGGAGAAGCCCAGCTAGAACAAGAAGGTAGTCTCTAAAGCCTAAATTGGCCCATGGTAAAAGCATTGACGAATTGGTAATGCATCACCAAGATCCACATCATGTTCAATTAGATGTGTACACGATGGAGTATCTCAAAACAAAATTGGAAATCCATATATTATCTTTGTTAACTCTCTCTGCTGAATACTAGATAAATAAGTCAATAAATTATTCAAATTGAGCGAAGTTGCAGAATTTGTCAACCTAGGTTGCAACACACAATGTGCAGGGACTTCAAATTCCTCCCCCATCTCACCCATAGGTGCAATTCTGTCCTCCTGAGAAACTGTTAATACAGCTGCAATTTTAGATTCTGCATGATCACGCAAGAAATACGACTTCAATAGATTAACATGACAAAATTGCACCGATTTTCTTTCGAATCAGGAGTAGAAATCAGATAATTCAACTCTATATGGTCCCGAGAATTTTGCCTGAAATGGTGAACCAGGTAAAGGCAACAAAACCAGAACCTGATCGCCTGGAGAAAACTCTCACATTTCAGAGTCGTGATCAAATAATCGATTCATTTTCTTTTGTGTTCTCTCCAAATTGTCTCGCGTAACTTGACCAGCCGAAAACAATCTCCTCCTAAATCCACTCACATAATCCAGCAGGTTTATAAGAGGCTCTTTCCCCTTCAGACTGTCCCGTAAAACAGCCAAAGGACCACAGACCTTATGCCCAAAAAACAGCTCATTTGGGCTAAAGGGGGCTCTTCTTCCAGCTGAAAAAGCAGCTGGAAGAAGAGAAAAGCCAGGAACAGCATAATTACCAGACTCAAACAAGGGAACTTGCTCAAACTCTCCCTGAATAGACTTATTAGCTGCTTTTTCTTTAGAACGAGTCACAACACATGATGGAAACACATCTGGAAACTCCTCAGCAGCAACATCAAACAAACTGACAGTAGGTAGCGGAGCGATAATGAGTAACGAAACTACATCTGGCCACCCGCGCTCTCCGGCCAGATTATTACCCAAAATCACATCCACTCCTCTCACTGGCAGTGATAGGCGAATACCCATAATCACCTCACCGTTTACTAATTCAGATTTCAACACAACTCTATGCAATGGAACGGACATGCTTGTAAGTGTTATCCCCTGAACCAGTAAATTTTTTCCCAAACTCGAGGCTGATGAAAACGGCAAAGCAGACTCTAAAATAAATGATTCCATAGAACCTGTATCATGCAAAATCTTAACAGGTATATTTTCAGCCTTTCCTGGCAACGAAACGACCCCATTCGTCACAAACGGAACATAACTTGGATATAACCCTGTCCAACACTCATCCTGCCGGACAACCCGAAACGGTCTTCTTCAAAACTGCAGCGGCACATGGAATCAGGGATAGCTCTTGGAAGTCCCTTAGGCATTTTCTGTATATTTGACAAACAATCAGGTTTCTGAAAATTTGGCCTGGAATAATTTTCACTATAATTCCTACCCCTATTCACTCGATAATCACCAACACTTCTATGCGTTAAAACAAAATCATCGGCTAACACTGTAGCCTGCCCCGCAGTCTTAGGCTTGTTCTCATTAATATAGGTAGCAATATTCTCAGGAATAATATACTTAAGCTGCTCAGTGAGAATCAACTCTCGCAAGCCCTCAAATATATCCACATTAGAAGTAGCGCACCAATGATCAAAATGAGTAGCTAACTCACAAAGGACTTCGACATCGGTTTGTCGCTCACTTTTTTTCCAAGTGCAAAAACGCAATCGATACACCTCTGGGACTAATTCAAAAGCTTTCAAAACTGCGGCTTTTACCTTCATATAATCCTTATGATCCTCCCCTGAAAGCGCAGTATATTCCTCTTTAATCGTTCTATTTGTAACTGATAATTTTGAGTCTGATTCTAATCTGTGTTCCTGTTTAAGTTTTTCATACTCAATTTCACGCTGTTTCACTACCAAATCATCAGTGCTTAGTTTTGCCAATTCAATTTCCTTTTCCTTCAGTTCTTTCTCACGTTCCGTAACCTGCTTAAACATTTCTTTTTCATGCGCCTGCTGTAACGACACAATTTCTTTCCGCTGTTCAAACGATAAACTACTCATCGAAATATCAGATTTCTGTGATCCTACATCAAATCCACCCATTGCTGTTTCCTGCACACCAGTCAGCACGCCACAATCAATCAATTTATTTTTAACCAACGCTCTCAATTCATATTTTCGTAAACATTTATCAATCCCAACCATCTTATAGCTCTCTACAATCCCCCATAATTGCTGCTTTGAACACAAATGTAACGTATTTTCTGACAGGAAATTAACAAACACAACAAACACTAACGACAATATCAATCACATAACAACCTAACGCAGTAAATGATAAATAAAAAACACCTATTAACTACCATCAAACATAAGCAACCCGGCCCACAACAAAATCTCCCCCTAACTAATCCCGAAACCCCCACTAACTAACTCAACCCTAACTCTTCTGTATCTTCCCAAGAGTTGAGCCTCTTTAAGCAACTAATACCACTGGTGCAGAGCTGAATTATTGGTCCAGATCTGCAACCATGGCCGTGCACTCAACCCAGGAATTCACAAAAAAAAAAAAAAAAAAAAAAAAAAAAAAACCTACCCGGGGAGAAAACTAAATTATGTGCCACATTGATTTACCTGTTCGAAGCAAAACACGAACAAACTGCGCTACCAAACATGAGCACACCTGATTGTCTTTACTAATTACCACTCCACGTGTCCAAAAAACCCCCCAAAAAATGGACGAGCCCCCATATGTTACAACCGGCTCACAATTGTAACATGAACGAGAGGCGAAATGGACCAGCATGTAGTGAAAAGAGTAATTTATTAAATGAAACAACATAATCAACTAATTTGACCATCAGTAATCAGTATTAGGGAAAGTCAGTAGTGAAAGCATGCATGGAAATGAACTGTCAGCTTGAGACCTGAATGGATGCAACCAAATTAATATAACAAACGAAAACAACAGAATATCAGCCGCTCAGTCAAGTGCAGTCACATCGTAGCTCTCCTTGCAATCATAGCGCTGCAGTTCTTATAAGCCAGAGAACGAGCTTCAGGTGGGAATTACCAAGGAATTACATCTGGAGTATTTTGAGTCATACTGATCAGTGGAGTATAGTGTCCCATCACAAAAAAAAACCTCTGAAAGTATGTGGCTTGGTTTTGTTCTGTATGAATTCCAGAATTCTATAGTACGATGTGATGAGATAGTGGTAGTTCTTTCACCTGACCATGACCAAAAAAATTGCAGCTACTGACCTGTGACATGTTTTTGCACAAGGAGTTACCCCGAAGTGCTGATGAAGCCGACGAGCTGGATGGCGCCTTGCATGGCTGACACCGCCGTCGGTGTATGAATGAGTGAATGAATGGGTGAATGTGAGGCAATATGTAAAAGCACTTTGGTGGCCATGGGTCTGTTGAAAGCGCTATATAAATGCAGTCCATTTACCATGAAACGTATTCATGTGCCAGGGAGTCTTCGGCAACATAAACTCTCAATAAGATCTTTAGGTCCTTTAATCTTGTTAGATTTTGAGTTATTTGCAATGGTACATGTTGTGTTCCATTGAAAATTTTGAGCAGTCTACCATTTATGTCCTTCAAAGATGAATGTTGATGTCAAGGACAAAGGTCCATGTCTTCTGACACTCTTAGCTAAGTGGGTGAGGAGATGAATGTTGTAAGATGAATGAGACTTCTTGTTTTCCATAAAGAGACCCAGTTAGAAGAACAAACTCACAAAGAGCCATATGAGCCTTGTCGATGTTCAAATGTGAAATATGTGAACTAGTTAGCAGATAAATAGCAAAAGATACTGATGGTGGAAATACTATCCAGTGGTGGAAATACTGTGTTGGGATTAAACCCATCAGTATAAACAGAGAGATTAGAAGAAATGTTCTCCACTCACTTCCTTTCCATTTTTGACATTCTCTTACAGATCGTAGCAGTCGTGTTCTCTCACTAGGTGGCCGCACCGATTTCAAACGTTTGTCTATCTCTTTCAAGACACTTGGGTTTTTGACATTTACTTCTGCCACTTTGTTGTCAAACCACAAGCCTGTTATTTGACGCACTACTCCAAGAAGGACAGTATGTAGATAGTCTGGAACAAAACTTTCTGCCATGTCAAAACACTGTAATGTGGTCAAAAGACTTGGCCCTTTAATTTACAGAGGCCAGTTCTGCATCATGGATCATGCCCTCATGTGTTCTCAGATTAGGAATGGGTACTGAGAGTGGATAGACTCTGGTAAACCCTTTTGCATTCTCTCTCCAGAATGAGTACAGAAATTACAGCCATGTACCCCATTGAACTGGTTGATATTTTGCTCTAGAGCCCTTGCAATAGAGTCAAGTGTGCATAGAATGGCAGCAACTTTAGAACATTCATAAGTTTTTGTTACAGTGTTGTACCACACAACACCTGCGGTTTCTAAAGTTCTGCACTCTTCAATGAATGGTTTTAGAAAGCTTATCATTATTGACTTGGTTTGCCCCAAACCACAGTGCAGGCACCAACACAAAGTTGTTCTGTTCAGTTGCAGCTACCTCGTTTATGGTACACTGAATAGGCCACATTGAATAACTTGAGGAGTTAAACACTGGGACAACATCTGTATTCTATGTCAAAGATATATTGCTTGGTCTGTCAGCATTGGTATTCTCTTATACAATGTGCCATCACTGACATCTTGGATGCAATCAGAATTGTTTTTCTGTGAGAATTTGTCTTTAAGGTTGTGATTTTCAAAAAGATTTTTAATTTCATCTCTCAAGGGTGCGTACATCAAGTAAATAACCTTTACTCAAGGAATTACAGTTTTACAATGTCTCCATAAATTGCAATGTGTATTATTATAATAAATAATAATTAAAAAGACTAATAAATAAAGATGATAAAATAACTGAATTAGAGGTTATATTGGCTGATATTTATTTCATTTGATATATTTAACCTATTTACCTGAGATGACTGGCTTGCAACATCACTTTCCCTGATATTTCTCCTAATACTGCCCAGCAAGCAATTCTGCGTCTAAAAGACGTCTAATAGCCATCAAAGCACAGCCCAGACATCTAGGCTAAAACAAGGCTGAATTTGGGCTGTCAGTGAAAATCTAATAGATGTCTAACCATAGCCCAAGAATAGACTAGTCATCAAATAGACAGCTAACGAATGACTACATAATATACATCTAATAGACAACAAAATGATGGCTAAAGGATTCTTTTCACTCAGATATAACAGGTTCTCAAAAATGACAATCCATTCAAACAAATTAAATATAAAGGTTTTATTTAGAAAAAGAACATTAACAACATAGACAACTTCAAAAAAAAGATCAAAACATAAAAATTACCAAATAAAATATTAAAAATATTTTCGAGCTGCTGCGTTTTGGACCAGCTGGAGTTTGTTTATTAAGTGAGCAGGGCAACCACCCAGTAAAGCATTACAGTAATCTAGCCTTGAGGTCATGAACGCATGAATTAACTGTTCAGCATTTTGCATCGAAAGGATGTGCCGTAATTTAGATATATTTTTAAGATGGTAGAATGCAGTTTTACAGATGTTAGAAACGTGGCTTTCAAATGAAAGATTGGTATCAAAGAGCACACCCAGGTTCCTAACTGACGACGACGACTTGACAGAGCAGCCATCGAGTGTTAGACAGTATTCTAGGTTACTACTTGCAGAGTTTTTTGTCCAATAATTAAAAATTCAGTTTTTTCTGAATTAAGTTGCAGGAAATTACTAGACATCCAATGTTTTATATCAGCTATGCATTCCGTTAATCTTGTGAATTGGTAAGTTTCATCAGGCGTGAAGAAATATAGAGCTGAGTATCGTCAGCATAACAGTGAAAACTAATGCCATGCTTCCTAATGATATCTCCCAGTGGTAGCATGTATAGGGTGAAGAGCAACGGTCCTAGCACCGAGCCCTGCGGTACTCCATACTGAACTTGTGATCGGTGTGACATCTCTTCATTTACTGCTACAAACTGATAACGGTCAGATAAGTATGATTTAAGCCATGCCAATGCAGTTCCACTAATGCCAACATAATTTTCGAGTCTATTCAAAAGAATGTTGTGGTCGATAGTATCGAATGCAGCGCTAAGATCGAGTAACACTAATAGAGAAATACAACCACGATCGGATGATAAGAGTAAATCATTTGTAACTCTGATGAGAGCAGTCTCAGTACTATGATACGGTCTAAATCCTGACTGGAAATCCTCACAGATACCATTTCTTTCTAAAAAGGAACATAATTGTGAAGACACTGCCTTTTCCAGTATTTTTGACAGGAAGGGTAGATTTGAGATCGGCCTATAATTGACTAATTCTGTAGGATCAAGTTGAGGTTTTTAATAAGTGGTTTGATAATAGCCAACTTAAACGTTTTCGGTACATATCCTAATAACAAAGATGAGTTAATGATATTAAGAAGAGGATCTATGACCTCTGGTAGCATCTCTTTTAATAGTCTAGTCGGTATAGGGTCGAGCATACATGTTGTTGATTTAGATGATTTAACGAGTTTAGCCAATTCTTCCTCTCCTATAGCAGTGAATGAATGCAATTTTTCTCAGTGACACAACAATGCTCTGTCTCATGTGACACTATAGTAGACGGCTGCATGGTTATAATTTTCTTCCTAATATTATCGATCTTACACGTAAAGAAGTTCATAAAGTCATTACTGCTGTGCTGTTTACAACCATCAGAAGTATAAGCTTTATTTTTGGTTAACTTAGCCACTGTATCAAATAAATACCTAGGGTTGTGTTTGTTTTCTTCTAAGAGAGTCGAGAAATAAGCAGATCTAGCAGTTTTACGGCCTTTCTGTATGCGATCATGCTCTCTTTCCATGAATTACTGAAAAATCTCTAATTTTGTTTTCTTCCAGCTGCGCTCCATTTTTCTGGCTACTGTTTTAAGGGCCCGGGTGTGCTCATTGTACCACGGCGTTGGACTATTTTCTTTAATCTTCTTTAAGCGCCGAGGAGCAACTGTGTCTAAAGTGCTGGAAAAAGAGAGTCAATAGTTTCTGTTGCAAAATCGAGTTCCTCTAGGCTATCTGGGATGCTGAGGAGATGAAACTGATGAGGAAGATTATTTAAAAGCAATTTTTAGTGGCGGCAGTGATAGTTCTGCCATATTTGAAGCAAGGGGACGGCTTTGCAGCCTTAGCTAAATTAAGTATACATGATACTAGGTAATGATCTGAGATGTCGTCGCTCTGCTGCAGAATTTCAACGGTATCAACATTTATTCCATGTGACAATATTAGGTCTAACGTATGATTAAGGCGATGAGTGGGTCCTGACACATGTTGCCTTACTCCAATAGAGTTTAGAATGTCTCTAAATGCTAATCCCAATGCGTCTTTTTCATTATCTACATGGATATTAAAATCACCAACAATTAGTACTTTATCTGCAGCCAGTACTAACTCGGATAGAAAGTCAGCAAATTCTTTGATAAAGTCTGTATTGTGCCCTGGTGGCCTGTATACAGTAACCAACACAAATGTCAAACGGGATTTATCAATTACACTACATAATGCTACATAAAGCACCAAAACTTCAAAAGAATTATATTTGAAACTAGACTTCTGAGTAATACTGAAGATATTATTATAAATTACAGCAACCTTTCAGACGCGGCTCGTGTTTATAACAATAATCTTGGGGGGTGGACTCATTTAAAGTAATGTAGTCGTCAGGTTTTAGCCAGGTTTCTGTCAAACACAGCAAATCTAGATTATTATCTGTAATTATATCATTAACAATAAGTACTTTTGGGGAAAGGGATCGAATATTCAGCAACCCGAGCTTTATCATTTGATCATCTGTATTATATCTGTTGTTTATTCGTTTGACATCAATTAAGTTTTTACTGTTGAATGGTCTTGATGTTTTTTGTATTTACTAATTCGGGGAACAGACACAGTCTCTATGTGATAATAGCTAGGTGAAAGAGTCTCTATGTGTTGGGATTTATCTGACTTCTGTAACGGGAGACAGCTAGCAGACGGTCGGGTAAGCCAGTCCGTCTGCTTCCTGACCTGGGCCCCAGTTAGTCAAGGTTTAGCTTTAAGACTATATGCCAAATTACTAGAGAGAAGAGCAGCACCACTCCAAGAAGGATGGATGCCGTCCCTCTTCAACAGGTCAGGTCTGCCCCAAAAGCTTTTCCAATTGTCTATGAACCCTATGTTATTTTGCGGACACCACTTAGACAACCAGCCATTGAGTGATGATAGTCTGCTAAGTACCTCATCACTCCTTTTAACAGGGAGCGGACCAGAACAAAAAACTGCATCTGCCATCGTACTTGCAAGTTCACACACCTCTTTAATGTTAATTTTGGTGATCTCCGACTGGCGAAGTCGAACATCGTTAGTGCCGACGTGAATAATAATCTTAGAGAATTTACGATTAGCTTTAGCCAGCACTTTTAAATTTGCTTTGATGTCAGGTGCTCTGGCTCCCGGTAAACATGTGACTATAGTGGCTGGTGTCTCTATTTTCACGTTCCGTGTAATAGAATCACCAATAACTAGGGCACTTTTAACAGGATTCTCAGTGGGTGCGTCACTGAGTGGGGAGAACCTGTTTGATGTTCCAATCGGAACGGAAGAGTGGTTTTTTGATCCGCGACTATGCCGTCTGACCGTCACCCAAGTGCCCTGCTGCACGGGCTCTACAGCCGGAACCGAACAATGTACAACGTTCACTAAGCTAGTCGCATCCAGAGCAGTGTCTAAAGCTGTTACATTCTCACTACTCTCAAATAAAGTCTGGATGCGTGTCTCTAATTCTGAAATCTTCTCCGTCAGCCTGACTATCTCCTTACATTTATCACATGTGAAGCCCTGTTCGCCAACGGAGACAGATACACTAAACATGAAACATGCGGTGCAGGTGACAATGACTGGAGAAGAAGACATGGCTTACCGTATTTGTTGATTAATCCAACTTACCAAAGTTGTTTGATGGAGTCTATTTACTAATCCAACTCACCACAGTTGTTTAGTGAACTCAGAAAACAGGAAACCCGGGTGCAGAGATAGCAAGCTAACAGGTTAGCGAAAAGCTAACGTGTGATAGTGATTTAGATTAAAAGCTAGTGATGTCAGCTTTAATGTGGTAGGCAGTTTTAGACAATATATAAAGATGAGTAGGTTATAATTAGCAGTTTAAACAACAGAGAATTATATCAAATAAAAATCCAAAAAGAGCAGAGCAGAGCACATGCGAGCACAGCAGCAGTAGCAAACAGGGTAGACAGGAGCAATCGAAGACAGGAGCAATCAATCCAAGCAGGAGCCTTGGAATGAACACGTCAATACGAAAACACAGATACTTACGAAGCCAAAGAATGTCCTTTAACGTTGCTGTTGTCCGTTGTTGTTCTCCTCCTCATGTGTAAAACAAAAATTCACTCAAAACGACAGACATGTTTATGGCGAGATCTGGCGTTGCCAGTAGAACAGGCTGCAGTTGCCATCTAGCGGTTGAGAGTTGTAATTGCATATATCTACGATATTATTTGACTGTCTTACATTTTAAGTTAATGTTATGCGGGACAGCAAAGCTAATACTAATTCAAATGTTTACAAATGGGTGGGCTAAAAGCAGACTACAGGTAGCCCGTCCAATTCAGAGCTAAATCGTGGCTACAGATCAAACATTTCATGAAATGACACATCTTGTAGATATTATTGACATTGCGACCATGATTTGATATCAACCGTATCATGTGCTACATGGCCAAAAACTACAATTAATCAGTTTTGACTTTTGACTATACGTGAGCTACAAATAGCCGGTCTGTATAGGAGCTAAAACGTGGCTACGCACAGCCTACACATAGAACATGTGAAAGAAATGAAACCTAACACCTTGTAATCACTGTTGACTTTGCTTTCATGATGGAATATCATACATCTTACAAGTTATTTGGGCAAAAATTACATGTAACCAAATTCAAGGTTATTTTGGCTAAAAGTGGGTTACTCATAGCCGGACTATATCGGGTCTGTAGTTAACCTAGACGGTGAAATGACGGCTATTGCTTGCTGGCCACACACACACACAGACACACGCATGCACGCGGAGATCTTGCAGCGCTCTCACACCACATTATATTTCTAAGCAACAAAGTCTTAATATTATTGTTTTTAAAGTAATTAAACTGACAGCTTCATTAGAGAGATTCTACACTAGCGCAGGTAACGCACACAATATCTCTTTCTCAAATTGAGCATCACAAACATTAAGGACAACTTTAAATTAACTTTTTAACCTAGTTTTAACAGCTGGGTATGCATTACACAATTTTAATGCACTTCACGAAGGCAACCTGCTTTCAGCAGGTGGTACTTTGCCTCCACCTCATGTATTAAAATCATGTAATGCACACCTAGCCATGGATTAGCCCTATACATTTATAGGGTTATAAGTTACAAAAAGTATTAAATGAAGGGGTGACAATAACTGTGGTATACATATACTGTATTCCAATAATATATTTACATATATTTATAAATTCAAATTCATATTTTTCATATAATTCATATAATATAATTTTTTCATATAATATGAATATAGTTATTTTATTTTAATATAAGATTAGAATTTTGAATGAAAAGCCAAGAGGATAAATTATGCCAATATACACTCACCTAAAGGATTATTAGGAACACCTGTTCAATTTCTCATTAATGCAATTATCTAATCAACCAATCACATGGCAGTTGTTTCAATGCATTTAGGGGTGTGGTCCTGGTCAAGACAATCTCCTGAACTCCAAACTGAATGTCAGAATGGGAAAGAAAGGTGATTTAAGCAATTTTGAGCGTGACATGGTTGTTGGTGCCAGACTGGCCGGTCTGAGTATTTCACAATCTGCTCAGTTACTGGGATTTTCACGCACAACCATTTCTAGGGTTTACAAAGAATGGTGTGAAAAGGGAAAAACATCCAGTATGCGGCAGTCCTGTGGGCGAAAATGCCTTGTTGATGCTAGAGGTCAGAGGAGAATGCGCCGACTGATTCAAGCTGATAGAAGAGCAACTTTGACTGAAATAACCACTCGTTACAACCGAGGTATGCAGCAAAGCATTTGTGAAGCCACAACACACACAACCTTGAGGCGGATGGGCTACAACAGCAGAAGACTCCACCGGGTACCACTCATCTCCACTACAAATAGGAAAAAGAGGCTACAATTTGCACAAGCTCACCATACTTGGACAGTTGAAGACTGGAAAAATGTTGCCTGGTCTGATGAGTCTCGATTTCTGTTGAGACATTCAGATGGTCAGAATTTGGCGTAAACAGAATGAGAACATGGATCCATCATGCCTTGTTACCACTGTGCAGGCTGGTGGTTGTGGTGTAATGGTGTGGGGGATGTTTTCTTGGCACACTTTAGGCCCCTTAGTGCCAATTGGGCATCGTTTAAATGGCACGGCCTACCTGTGCATTGTTTCTGACCATGTCCATCCCTTTATGACCACCATGTACCCATTCTCTGATGGGTACTTCCAGCAGGATAATGCACCATGTCACAAAGCTCGAATCATTTCAAATTGGTTTCTTGAACATGACAATGAGTTCACTGTACTAAAATGGCCCCCACAGTCACCAGATCTCAACCCAATAGAGCATCTTTGGGATGTGGTGGAACGGGAGCTTCGTGCCCTGGATGTGCATCCCACAAATCTCCATCAACTGCAAGATGCTATCCTATCAATATGGGCCAACATTTCTAAAGAATGCTTTCAGCACCTTGTTGAATCAATGCCACATAGAATTAAGGCAGTTCTGAAGGCGAAAGGGGGTCAAACACAGTATTAGTATGGTGTTCCTAATAATCCTTTAGGTGAGTGTATATGGAGGGCACTGTACAGTATTTAAACATGATTGTCTCTCTCGCTTTTTCCCAGAAATGCATTCTTTTGTGCAGGAGCTCAAATGTACAGTGGGAGAAATGAAGATGATGTGCAGTTCAAAGCAGAAGCCTGATGCACTGCAGACCTCATATTCTCAGAACATTGGTTCTCCAAGTCAAGAACCATGCTCTGCTCAAGGAAGTGGGCAGGTAAGTGTGTCCTAATCATACAGTTGTATTTTATTCCATTTTCTGTCTGAAATTTCCAATTCTGATTGACTAGAAGGTGTGTTAAAATCTACCTCTTTTACCATAAGTATTTGAATATGAACTATTTTAGGCCCTACATACCTGCAAGCATCTGACATTGATGGAAACACAATTAAAACACTATGAATGACTATTCACAGTTGTATCAGGAAATAATTAAAAACATTAACAAAAGCAATATCAAAAATACAAGAATCCTTGTCCAAATTATTCTAAAAGGCATTTTGGTAACACTTTTTACAGTGTCCTTGTTACATGTTACATGTAGTTACCATAGTAATGTATAGTAAATTCCTATAAACTGTGCACAATTATATGCAACTAACCTAAACCAATCCCTAACCAAATTCTAACTCTATAGTAAGTACATGTAGTTAATTATTACTTAAATATAATATATTAATTAGTACTTAAATATATAATTACAATGTAACATGGACACCTTAAAATAAAGTGTAACTGACATTTCTGAGCCATTTTGTTTTAGATTGTAGCAGACTATAGTTTGTCACTGTTGTGGTCAACTTTAATAAAAATTACTGTTTTAGTAAAAAAACAACAACAACTGTTCTCTGCTGTTCCGTGCTAGGATTGTCATTTTGGGAGAGAGGATGCGAATAAAGAGAAGCCAGTTTGATAAGATCAAACCCCAGGATTTAATTTTTTTTTTTTTACAAACAAGCTTCTCCTCATAACCTTTGGGCAAGAAACCCTTGCCACTCTTTAAAGAGTCTAGATAAGACCCTATTCCTCGTCTGGGATTGTGCAGAGCCTCTGAAGCCCTTCCTTTGAAACTGCATTGATTTGAACCTTCAACCGTTGGTTGCCATTGAAGTCCATTATGTGGAGAAATCCTGGAATGTTTTCCTCAAAAAAATTAATTTCTTTTCCACTGAAGAAGGAAAGACATGAACATCTTGGATGAGATTGGAGTGAGTAAAATATCAGGAAATTTTCATTTTGAAGTGAACTAATGCCTTTAAGTCCACTTTGCCTTTTACATTCTTCACATTTTAATAATAATAAAACAATAAAATAAACACTTACTTTTTTAATAATTAAAGAATTGATTAAACTGTATAAATATGTAAAGCAGCTTTAGTATCATATAAACCATTTTCAGATGCTAAACGAGTTATATTTTAAATATCAAAAAGATTAACCATATCAGGATGATGTTACATATCTGTTTCTGTTGTGTTTTTGTGTTGGTCACATGTTCCTTTGTCTTAGTTTCCCGCCACTTGTCTGTTTCCTTGGTTACCCTCATTAGTCTAGTTCTGCTCAGCTGTTTGGTTAATCTTCACCTGTATCACCTGTGCCCTTCGTTTATTCAGTCTTCTGTGTTTGTATTTAAGTTCCCCTTGTTCAT
Organism: Paracanthobrama guichenoti; assembly: GCA_018749465.1. Taxonomy (NCBI): domain Eukaryota; kingdom Metazoa; phylum Chordata; class Actinopteri; order Cypriniformes; family Gobionidae; genus Paracanthobrama; species Paracanthobrama guichenoti. The sequence goes on from CM031955.1 coordinate 13,895,136, forward strand.
ACACTCCTTGTTCTGGTCACTGTTACCTCATCAGTCTTCAGTTTATGCCAAGTAAAATTCCTTGAACTGCATCTCCTGCCTGTTCCTGAACACCACACCTGTAACAGATGACCGGACCCAAACCGAAGATGGCAGAGGAGCACTTTTTGACCATCTGGCAGGGTGGCCATCAGCTGGAGTGGTATGTGGAGGAATTTCTAGAGTATTCCAACTTGGTGAGCTGGAAAGATCCGACGGTCAATGCTTGTTTCCGGGATGGACTGGATGATTTGTTTTTCCAAATGTTGTCCCCTGAGCTCTGCAATAAGTCTGTTGCAGACTTTATGTTCTCATGCTCAAAGGTTCTAATTTCCTTGATTCGGTCGCTGAGATTATCACTGAGCATCATCCAGTACATACCCGCAAGCCAGCGGACTTTCCAGCTCACCCGATACCAGAGCCCTCTGGATCCACCTGAGGCTCCTGACCTGCCACAGCCGCCCAAGCACTGGCACCACCCTGGAGGCTTCTCAGCCTGTCAAGTCCCGGTTCCCCTGCCTTCTAAGACTCCAGGGTGCTCGGTTGGGCTTTCTACAGTACAAGGACGCGCCTGCCGGTAGGGGGAGTAATGTTACACATCTGTCTGATTCTGTTGTGTTTTTGCGTCTTCACTCATGCTCCTGTTTCAAACCTGTATGAGTTTTTCTTCTGCTGAACACAAAATAAGATTAATACAGCTTTATTCAGAACAACATGAGCATGAATGATAACAGATACTATAGAACGCGCTATATATATATATATATATATGTATATATATATATATATATATATTTCAGTAAAGTATTACCATAACTTTTACCTGAATTTAAGATTTCGCCTGAATTTAAGATTGTTTAAGAAGGCATACTATATGCCTTTGAAGACAGTAACTGAAATGGAAAGGGTTTTTTTTTTTTTTTTTTTTTTTTTTTTTTTTTTTTTCAGACTACATCCAAAAGCAATTCAGTGTCCACATCTGATATAAAGGCAGTCATAAGGACCAAGCTCAACAATGAGGACAAGCTGATAAAAGAGACTTCCCTGAAGAATAGGGAAGTAGATGAGTTATTTGCAAATAAACACTTTAAATACATTTAGTATAACCCCAGTCTGTTATTTAAAGCTCAAAGAAAAGTAAAATCACACTTATTGTTTGTGGCAGGCAGGCCTGGGTCATCACTTGTCTTTCTTGCTTAAACTTCCCACAATATATTAAAACATGCTCAACTGATTCATACTCCTGACACTGGCTGCACATTCCTGTAGGATGTTTTCCCATAATATGGAGAGTACCGTTGAGGTTACTATGCTCTATTCTTCTGCTTTACTTGTTTCCTACTCTTACCATTTATCTCTTGACAGACCCACTCTATTTTGTATAGAATGCCTCCCTTTTGTTTCATTTGTCACAGTCACAGCAACAGCCACCAACGCACATGCATAGTCACCAGATCTCAACGCTCCGCCCACTTGTTCACAATCCCCTGAATACTGATCACCTGCACCTCAACACAGACACTATATAAACTCACACTCCCTTCACTTCAGTGTCTGGTCTTGTCATGCGTACCTGAACTCCTTACCTGCTACTCACCTGAGAATCCACTGTCTTCCAAGTCTTCCTTGTCTCCTCGTTCCTCGTGTTTTCCTTTTCCTGCAAACGACAACCTCCATTATCTTCAGCTTAGTGACTGTCCAGAAGTGCTTCTTTCAAATACTCACCTGAATATCCATTGCAACCTGTGTTCGTGTCTCTGTCAATAAATTATCACTTGAGTTCACCTCATCCTCTGCATTTGTCTGTGTCATGATAGAAGACCAGACCTCATGCATGGTTGAAGCTGTTTGATCTTCATTGCAACGTCATCCATCAGCACTTCTCCCACTGTCCCTACGGCACCCATGCACCCAGCACCCCCTGCTTCACCAGCTGCCTCTGTCAGTTCCATGGCCCGACCAGCATCATTCTCCGGCACAGTGGGTTTCTTCTCCAGTGCTCACTCTACCTGGAAGTCCAATCACAACTCATCCCCACCGAATGTGCCCACGTGGTGTTTGTAATCTCCTTGCTCTCAGGACGAGCAATACAGTGGGCGCAACCACTCTGGGAATCTGATGCTCCCGTAACTGCTACTGTCGCCTCTTTCTTCAATCACTTCAGGGAAGTTTTTGTTCAAAGCACCTAACGTCTAACGGTTCACGACCAGCTCTACCACATTCGCCGGGGAGAAGAGACTGAGTCTGTATGCCCTTTGATTTCGAACCCTAGTGGCTTGCTGAACCAGTGCTTCTAACAGCCAGTCCCTCCAGAAAAGCACGATTATGCAATTGCATAATCCGCCAAAGTTTGTATATTTATGCAGGGGCCGCTTTTTTTTCCAAAATGCGCTGCATAAATTGCGTATTTTGCTTTTTTTTTTTTTTTTTTTTTTTTTTTTTTTTTTTTAAACGCAAAATACGCGTGGCTTGCATGATTTCATAATTCCCGCATTTTCGACGCAAAAAGTTACATATCTTAGCAGAAAGTTGAAAAATGTTGCGTTTACTTCACACAAGAGCAGCCATTTCCCTGTATTGTGTACAAGTGTATTCGATGTAAAAAAAAAAATAAATAAAATCCATCTCCAACTGCCCTGCAGAAATGTCCACGGTACATGGGTCCATTCACAATACAGAGGCAGCTAAATGAGGTCACCTACCGGCTCAACCTCCCAGCACAGTACCGTATCTCACCTTCATTCCATGTGTCCTTGTTAAAACTCCACACTGATCCCTTGTCCTCTCCTTCCACAGATCCTGGTGCTGCGGTACCTCCTGACATCGTGGAAGACGAAGCCATCTACCGGGTGCAGGCGACCCTGGACTCCCGACGATGGGGTCCCTGTATTCGATACCTTGTTGATTCAATCACCTGCACCTCATCACAGACACCATATAAACTCACACTCCATTCACTTCAGTGTCTGGTCTTGTCATCTGTACCTGGACTCCTTACCTGCTACTCACCTGAAAATCCACTGTCTTCCTCGTTCCTTGTGTTCTCCTTTTCCTGCAAATGACAACCTCCATTATCTTCAGCTAAGTGACTGTCCAGAAGTGCTTGTTTCAAATACTCCCCTGTAGGGCTGGGCAAAAAAATAGATTTTTCGATTAATCGTTTTTTTTAAAATGTGGTTGCTTCAAAATCAATTCTCAAAGGCCACAAGTCTTTTTTTTTTTTTTTTTTTTTTTCTCCATATTTATTTCCTCTAACATTGAACATAAGATTAACCTATATCTAATTACTAGTCTTCTCCAGTAGATGTCACCAACTTATTTGCCTTGCACGATGTTACAAAGGCAGGAGAGGTGCGCTTGTCATTCATTCAGTGCTTAAATAGTGGCTTCCGGGGCCTTGTTGCCTTTTGTAATGCTGAGGTAAAATGCTGTGTAATACTACAAATCTGCGGAACCATTTGATGAGGCATCATCACCCAGACGTTGCAACACCCCCACAGCCAAGCACACAAATGCTAAAAATAGATCACATACACGTGAATGCTTGCCTTGCATTATGATGAAACTTGAGCGTTCACTTAAGCGTGTCCATTAGCCATTATAGATATTCAATAGACAGGGCAAGACCAATAATTAAAACCTAATAGCTTACATTATAAACAGATTTCCTCAAAAGTTAGTCCACATAAGTCAGCACGTTAAGGTATTGTTCGTTACCATGGAAACTACTTGTGTCCAGATATGAATGCACTTCTCGTGAATGAAAAGTAACTGCACACATGACGGGCGGGCAAAATTTAATGATTTTTTTTTCAAATCATCCATGAAAATCATCCAATATCCTTTTTTTTTGTTTTAGAATAAATATATCAATAAAAACTAAATTGTATAAAATATTTATCAGATTTTTTTTTTTTTTTTAAGAGTAAAGTTGCAAAATTTTATTGTATTTAACAATTGTATGCATTTGAAATGTAGAGATGGGTTCTGTTTTACCCAAGTGTACCTAAAATAAAAAGAGTTTAATATACAGGTTTGTGACTCTTCTTTTCTTTTTAATTACCCACTTGTAAACTTATGTTCACTGTTCTTATTTATAAATACCTATAGTACTTGTATTAAATCTTGAATCGAAATCGACTCAATTTGAGATCTTGTGACTCGAAATTGAATCGAATTGGAACATCTGAATCCATTGCAATCTGTGTTTGTGTCTGTAAATACATTATCACTTGAGTTCACCTCATCCTCTGCCTTCGTCTGTGTTGTGACATCATTATTCCACCGCTGCTGTCATTTATCCATTATTTCATTCCACACTATGCTCTTTCCCTCTGATCTGGTTAACTTTTATATTGATTTCAACACTTTCCTTTTTTTGCTAACTTATCTGCCCTTTCATTGTCCAGAATACCTGCATGAGCAGGGAACAACATAAAATGCAATATTCTTCCCTTGCCTAACTGTTGTATGAATAAAATATCATAGATCAAGCCCTGATTTATTGCTGTACCTGATTTAATGCATGCAAGAGCAGATGCAGAATCACTACATATTAAACTATTGGCGCTGCTTTCTACAATCCACTCTACTGCTTCCAAAATGGCAACTAACTTTACAGCATACACACTTAATCAGATGTTCTTTTACGAATATCTACCTTATACTTAGGCACAGTAACTCCTAAACCAGTTGTATTTACTTCCTTAGATCCACCTGTAAAGCTCTGAATACAGTTCTTATACTTGTAATCCCTATATCTATAGTATTCTACATTCTACATGAGAAATGTTGCATTTATTTCACTCCAGCTGTAATGAAGTATGCAAACACAGCACGAGCGTCACTGCGGGAAGCAGAAAGTGTCTGACTTCACGTCTCTGTTTGCAGTTCCTCCCGCCTGCATGCGGCTACTCTCTCCGATCAGTTGCATCCAGCCGCAGCCGATGTCGAACACACCTAGCTTCTCCAGAGCGGCTGGACGAGCTCTGATGACGTCACAAGTTGTTCCATGATTGGCTGTTTGGGGGCCAGAGGAGAACTGGCCCCCAACTGAGCCTGGTTTCTCTGAATAATATTCTGAATAATAAATGCATTTATTTCCCAACCAAGCTACTGCAGTCCCAGTGCTCGTCTTCTCATTAACAGCATTTTTCTCTTACTGATCATATTTCATACCTGTTGAATTTACATTTACTGATAAACACCCTTATGGAAATTAACCATGGTTTTATTATAGTAAAAATGTAGTAACCATGTTTTTTTCGTAGATTGATTACCATTTGTTTTACCACAATTTTACTACTGTGGGATTACAAATTTAAGAATCTGTTTAAAACTAATTATTCTGTTATTAGCCAAAGTTTCCAGGCCAGTTCCTGTTAGCCAGATTACTGAGATTCTCACCTTTTGTTTTTAATGGCTCTTGGAACCCCATTTGTGAATCATCAGAGTGATTGGATTAGCATCTGTGAATCTGAATGACACTGTTATGCTGATTCAATTAGAACTGGTGACACTCTAATCTCTGGGGCGTGTCCCTTTACCTGAACACAACATTTCATTGCTTTGTTTAGATTGTCTCCACCTCATTTGCGGTGTAATCCCTCCCCCTGAAATGTGGATAAATTACAGTGTATACTGTTTTGAATTAGACCTGATGACTGCAGCTACCGACAGCACGTGTTCTCAATAAAGAGTAATGTCTGCTTGAAATATATCCAAGAGTCTTGGTCTTCACTTCGTAGTTTCCAACACTACAAATATAATTTTTTTGTTTTATTTGTAGTAAAACCGTGGTTAATTTTTGTGAGAGCTTTATTGGATAATAAATGAAATAATAGATTAAATAATAGACTAAATAGATGAATGAATGAGCAATATGCCTTAAAGAAATGTAATGATGTTAAACATTTAATGAATCTTAAACATTAATGACAAGACACAACAAGAACAACAATAAACTACTGAGGACAACAAAACATCTGCTGTGTTTTTCAAACTGTGAGTGCATTCATTGTGTTATTTATCGGGTAAAATAAAGATCAAAATGTTTGGTGAATCAAAACTTGAATGGTTACCAAATGAATCTGATTCAGATTTTGAAAGGAGTTTAAACCGCAGTAGATTAGGCCTATGTGAGTAAAACTCAAAATGGCACTGACTGGTTATTCACATGGAAATTTGTAACGGTTATGAATTGTGTTAAGTGATATTTTATGTAATAAATGAATAAAACCTGGTAGACACAAGCTGTGCTTCACAGTGTGTTTTGGTTTTGTTTCCTGTTCATACGTTTCATGTCTTTTATTTTGAAGTTGATCACAGTCATGTGACACATTGTTATCTTGTCATGTTCTTCCCTAGTCTCTTGTGTCATGTTGTCATTGGTTGATCTAGTCATGTGGGTTCTTAGTTCAGTTCTGTCATTGGTTCATTGTCTTGATTGTTCACAGGTGTGTCTGGTTTAGTCATTAGTCCTTGTATATATTTATGCCCTCATGTTTGCCATGTTCCTTTGACTAGCATTGTTATGTGTAACCTGCTGTTGGCGAATGTCTGTTTGTGTGTCAAGTCCTTGTTTGCTTTGTATATGTTTGTATTTATAACTGAAGAATACGTTATTTCAGACATACCATATAACAAAGACATTTTACAATCAAAAGCTATGAGTTTGAAACTTAAATTATGAAATTGGTTTCAAATTAGGCTACTCTTTATGCAAAAGACTTAAAGCTGGATAATTGAGAGTGATTGTAAGTGTGATGATCATCTACTAAATGAGCAACAGCGACCACAATTCACACCTTCAGTCAGTGAAGCCGCTCCCACAGCCGTTCATGAGAGTTTAAATGCTGGGAATATTCCCATCTTCCCACAGGAGAAGAAGAAGCAAGCAGGAGGAATTACTCCAGGAGAAACTACTGACATACTATTGTAAAGATGGAGTTTGAGGAAGAACCCTGCAAAATAAAAGATGAAGAGACAGAGGAACAAATAGGTTGGTGTTTTCCTTCATTCTCTTTAATGAGGAACATTAAGATGAAAATTGACATAACAATACATCTAAAACTTGACATAAGTAGACTCAGTAGTAAACTAGATTTGTGCTAAATTAAGAATTAACTTTATTTCTATATGTTTATATGTTGATTTTAGACCTGATGGAAGTGAATGAAGTCGAACAGCATCATTTAAAAAATTGTGTAAATGCAGTCATTTCAAAGACAGAAGAGAATTTCACACAAAAACAAGCTGGAAAAGCTGGAGTCGAAGGATCTTTTACCTGTTCCGAGTGTGGAAAGAGTTTTATATGTAAAGGACACCTTAACAGACACATGCGAATTCACACTGGAGAAAAACCGTTCACCTGCTCTGAGTGTGGAAAGAGTTTCAGTCGCAAAGAGGACCTAAATGTGCACATGAGATCTCACACTGGAGAGCAGCCTTATACATGCTCTCAGTGTGGAAAGAGTTTTATATCACAAAGCGTTCTCACCAATCATCTGCACCGTCACGCTGGAGTGAGATCATTCAGCTGTGATCAGTGTGAGAAAACATTTGTGGTGGAATCATACTTAAGAAAACACCTTAAAGTTCATGCTGGTGTGAAGCCTCACGTTTGTTCTTTTTGTGGAAAGAGTTTTTCACTCCTGGAAAATTTAAAAGTGCATGAGCGTATTCATACTGGTGTGAGACCTTATATGTGCTTTGACTGTGGGAAGACCTTTATTACATCCAGCGACTTAAAAATACACCAGAGAACTCATACTGGAGAGAAACCATACAAATGCTCTTCATGTGGGAAGAGTTTCTCTCAGTTAGGAAACCTGAAAACTCATGAGAGAGTTCATACTGGAGAGAAGCCGCACCACTGCTCTTCATGTGGGAAGAGTTTCACCCAATTAGCTAATCTACGGTATCATTGCCTGAAATTGCCTAAAATTAGCAAATGTTCATGTTCAGATCCATCACTCACAAATAACATAAAGTAACAATTTGACATTCAGATTAAACAAACTGAAATTTGTTTCATTGATCTAAGTTTGAAGTTTGATCATTTGGCAGAGTCAGATCGAGGACATTTTGGCAGGGTCAGTAGTAGTTCATGAAACTAGTGTTGCTGTAAAATGTTGTGATTTATGAAGAGATTAATTTGATTCTTTGAGTTAAACTATTTTCATTTAATTGTGCTTGAGCACAAATAGAAATTATGCATTGAGAACAAATTGAAATTGACTTGCTGTTGTGGAAAAAATAAACAATAATTATCATGGTGAGGCTGGAATTGAAAAACACAAGCTAAGTGTCTTTTATAAGCTTTTATTCTTGCCAAGAAGGTACATTTTGGTTGTGCAGTCAGAAAAGACAGCCCCCAAAAACCAACTCGTTCTTTTATACTCTCATTTCAGTGGGGGAGGGCTTCTTAGTCAATAACTCAAAAACATTTCCTTGGTTAATGTTATCTTCAATTGTGACACCTTGAGTGAACACAAGGTTTCCTTTCTGAGAAACTTGTTCAAGGCTACAGACAAATGAACATGCAAGTTTTATAGAGAACAGTAGGTTATCAACAGAAGGTTATCAAATTAAAATGCGTTTTACAGAAAACTAGAATTCCCATTATATTTAACAAAAACATCTTCTATAAGCTTGAAATAATTAAAAACGCCTCATGGTTTGATATAGTTTGTTATGGTCAACATTTTCCATACACTCCCTTATCTGATTACATATCACACAAACTTTTTTCAGAGTTTATACTTTTCTAAATCCATACATCGTTATTTAAATTCACTAGGATTTAATACATACCATTACTCTTGATTCATAAATGATTGTTTTTGCTAGACATACACATCTCTACTGGTTAAAAGTTTATAAAGTTTCTTATAATTTTAATATATTGTTTTAAACAATGTCGTAGTTTAATATTACCTTCTGTATGACCAGCTCTTGCTATGAGAATAGCCTTAGCTGCTGACATGGCATTAAGTCTTTAGCATCCTACCCTACCATCCTACTTTCCAGATAATTTATGGACATGGCACATCCTACCTTATTTTAAACTAACTCTGAACCAATTTAGGTAATTTTGGAGAACTGGTATATTTCATAATGGATCCATTGATCCAGACCATTGACTCTGTAACCACACTAAGCTTTTCAGAATTTTGCATTAGCACTAGCATACTTCAGAGATTTTCAGGATTAGCCAGATTTTCTTTTTTGCCCTGTATTGCTAGCTTTAATCAGATTGCATGAGAATATTCAGATTGTAACATCTGTGGTTGTAATGTTTGCATTAGGATTTTAAAACCCTCAAGTTTCTTCAGTAATTTTCCCTAGATTATTTATTATTTTTACTTTAATGTACTTAGTGAGAGTCCCTATATTATTAATAGATTTAGATGTATCTGTCCCCATACTTTAAACCTAAGTACTTTAGATGTGCAATGCTTGAAGTGGAAAAAATAAAGGCACTCACCAAAGGGGGCGGGGTTTTGTTGGGGGTGTGTGGTTATGGGGAGATTGTGCTACAGGTACCGGCTGGCACCACGTAAACCTATGCTCTCTCTGGAAACAGGAGAAATAAATGAGACAGGACAAACTCTGTGTCCGTTTACTCGCTCAGCAGAAAGAGGACGAGAGGATTTATTAGACATTCACAGTTTAAATCCTCCTCTGTTACAAACACTCAATGTTCACTATGAAATAAACATGACTTCAAAAAAAATACAATTTGTCTTTTTTCCCCATCTTTCAGCAAATACTGAGTTATAAGTTTTGTGTGATTAAATAAATCAAAATGACAACAACCACTGTTACCCTGTAAGTTGTCTCTTTCCAACTCAGAATAAAACATAGCTTATGTTACCACTTACATATGGTTCCTAAATGCATTTTCCATTTCCAGCTAAAGTCATTTTTTCCTCTTCCCAAAATGCATGATCTGACAGATTTTTTACTTATTTTTAACCACTTTTAAAATATATCACATTTGTTTTTAACATTAGCTTTTAACCATTACATAAACTCAGTTTTTAACATTAGATTTTAACATTTTACACAACCTCATACATTTCAAAAGTATTAAGACTTTACAAAAATGTTCAAGGAGCTAAGAATAAAACTCTATCCAACATGACTTTGGTAGCAACATTGACAGGCGTGAAAATGCGACTACTACATATATGCCCACATATTCATAAAACAGCCTTACTAGCGGACATTAAAACATTCAGCGACATGTTAGCATATTACAAACCCGATTTCAAAAAAGTTGGGACCATGTACAAATTGTGAATAAAATCAGCATGCAATGATGTGGAAGTTTCAAATTTCAATATTTTATTCAGAATACAACATAGCTGACATATCAAATGTTTAAACTGAGAAAATTTATCATTTAAAGGGGAAAATAAGTTGATTTTAAATTTCATGGTATCAACACATCTCAAAAAACATGACAAGTTGCTCAAGTTTAGGAATAGGAATGTTGTCCCATTCTTGTCTAATACAGGCTTCTAGTTGCTCAACTGTCTGAGGTCTTCTTTGTCGCATCTTCCTCTTTATGATGCGCAAAATGTTTTTAATGGGTGAAAGATCTGGACTGCAGGCTGGCCATTTCAGTACCCGGATCCTTCTTCTACGCAGCCATGATGTTGTAATTGATGCAGTGTGTGGTCTGGCATTGTCATGTTGGAAAATGCAAGGTCTTCCCTGAAAGAGACGACGTCTGGATGGGAGCATATGTTGTTCTAGAACTTGGATATACCTTTCAGCATTGATGGTGCCTTTCCAGATGTGTAAGCTGCCCATGCCACACGCACTCATGCAACCCCATACCATCAGAGATGCAGGCTTCTGAACTGAGCGCTGATAACAACTTGGGTTGTCCTTGTCCTCTTTAGTCCGGGTGATATGGCGTCCCAGTTTTCGAAAAAGAACTTAAAATTTTGATTCGTCTGACCACAGAACAGTTTTCCACTTTGCCACAGTCCACTTTAAATGAGCCTTGGCCCAGAGAAAACGCCTGTGCTTCTGGATCATGTTTAGATATGGCTTCTTTTTTGACCTATAGAGTTTTAGCCGGCAACGGCGAATGGCACGGTGGATTGTGTTCACCGACAATGTTTTCTGGAAGTATTCCTGAGCCCATGTTGTGATTTCCATTACAGTAGTATTCCTGTATGTGAAATCAATGATTTCTTCACCTTTACCAAATGGAACTTTCATTATTTCCTCATCCTTTAATTTCAATGCATTCTTAGCAATCAAATCTGCTTTCTCATTACCCACCACCCCAGTATGAGCTGGAGCCCAACAAAACTGTATATCAATTCCCATTTTCTCTCTATTCTTAGCATTATCATGGCTATTTATTTAAATAAATCATCTCTTATAGTTTCAGTTGAATTTAAACTATGGAGTGCTGCAACAGAGTCAGAACAGATGATTATTCTTTGGGGTCTTACTTCTACCCATTGCAATCCTAAAATGATGGCTACTACTTCAGCTGTAAATACAGATAATTTATCATTAATTCTTTTGCATATGGTTACATCAAACTCTGGTATGTACACTCCTATTCCTACATTATCATTCCTCAAATCTTTAGATCCAACAGTGAATATTGGTATTTAATGATAGTATTTCCGCTTAACATACTCATGAACCAAATATCCAATATTATCAGCATTCCTTTCAGTCCATTCTTTCTTTAGTTCTAAAAGTTTCAAGTCTACATTGGGAACTGGAAATATCCATGGAAGAACATTACCCCATACTATGTTTAGACCATACTCAAGTCTCTTTAAACCATATTCTTCCACTACTGTATTAATATTCCAACCAAATCCTTTACCTTTATGTTGTTTCAAATACTCCCAACAATCACTTAAGACCTCTGAAGCAGGTTGTTATTTCCCATATCCTTTTAGCTTAACCCAATATGTCAGCAACAGCTTTAACCGTCTCAAGCATAATAGTAGTTCTTCAGTTTCTACAAGTAATGCATTAGTAGGAGTTGTTTTAATAGCAACAATACTAAGTCTAAGAGCTCTAAATTGTATTCTGTGTAGAGTATGGACGGTGCTCATAAATGATCGATCAGAATCAATGCTTTGATTATGAAAAGTGAATCAACAGGACCGGCCCCGTAGAGTCTACGGACTGACAGTTTAACGGCTCTAAAGAACACAAACCAGCTTCCTGCATCCCTCTCTCTTCTGCATTCCAAAGGACACCCTAATAAAACCGCCCCCTATCCTCACACACTCACACATACCAAAGAACACCCAAATGTGCTATGTGACTTTTAACTTAGTTATTTTTCATTTTAGGTGTGCTGTGTTCCCTGTATGTATGCATGCTTTTTGTTATAACCATTTTAGATGTGTTTGATAGGTTAGAAACTTATAGTCAGTAGATGCTTAATGAAGAACAACGTCAATCCTCACCTTTCCTTTAATTCATAAGTTAAACTCCCCATGCTTGGTCTCGAAATCTTTGTCTCTCAATTTGTAGACCGGCTATGTGCGTTTTGTGGTACTATGATGCATCAAACTCTTTCTTTTATGCCAAAACCCCAAAGTCTGCAAACTTAAGAAGGCCATAAACATGTTAATGAGATGAGACTCGAAGACAAAGGGAGATTTCCTGCTTCTCAGTTCCTTCGCTCTGATTGGCTGTTCCGACAAAAGAGGCGTGCCCCGTGATTCCTACTCTCTTGCTTTTGCTCTTACTCTTGCTTTTACTCTCTCCTGTTGCACTCTCTTGTTGCTGTTGCTCTCTCTCTCTCTCTCTCTCTCTCTCTCTCTCTCTCTCTCTCTCTCTCTCTCTCTCTCTCTCTCTCTACTCTCACTTCTCTTCCCACTCTTCTTCGGCGCGGATTCTCGGACCGCCAGCGCGCCATTTTCCAAAAGGACATTACCACACAAAGGAACCAAATTTGAACTTCCCGCGGACTCCAACGGATCCGCCCTGCAAGATTCAAAACACGGACCGGATCGCGGAATTCCTCACACGCACGCATTCGCGACCAGGCACGAAAGAAGCATATGCAAGTATCCCTTAACAGTCGTTATAGAGTTTGAGCTTATACCAACAAGTTGGTCTGATTTCTTGCTTGTTCTCAATAGGTTATTGTCGGTAATACCACCTGTTCTTTGTCTCTCTCTCTCTCTCTCTCTCTCTCTCTCTCTCTCTCTCTCTCTCTCTCTCTCTTACTCTCTCTCCTTCCTTCTTTCAGTTAATTTGTGTATGTTTGTTTATTGTTTGTTGATTATTAAAATATATATATTCACACGTGGTTGTACCTGAGTTGCTCATCCATAGGTCCCTTTTACGGTGAACCGACCCTGTTACAAATTAAAAAGAAAGATACTACCAAAGAAGTCTTGTCTAAAAGTTCTTATAAGGGAGATAGTTGGTGGACAATTATCCGTCCTTTGAACTCAATTCTAGAATTAAAGAAAATCCTACAAGCTGAATCAAGCCATAGATATTAATAATTGTTATAATCCGTTATAATTAACTGTTAATATCCAAATTCCCCTCTGTGCCGATTTATGTATGTTTGATCGTAACACGGTTAAACGCATGCATAAATCCCGCACAATTTCCCCTTGGGCTAGATTCGCTACATCTGTCTATTTTTTCCAGGACACTCTTAGCTGCTGCTCCATATACCATACACCCATAGTCAATACATGATCGTATTAAGGCCCTATATACATCCAGTAGTGACCGTTTATCTGCGCCCCAATCATAACCCATAACTGATCACATAAGATTTAATACTTTATAACATTTAGTTTCAATCTGTTTAACATGAGTCTTCCATAAATATCTCTCATCAAACCATAATCCTAAATATTTGAACTTTTTAACCCTTTCCATACTTTGACCATACAAGTTAAGCTGTATATTTCCTAATTTTCTCTTTCTTGTAAAGAGCATATAACATGATTTAGTAGCTGACATCTTAAATCCCCAGTCATATGTCCATCTTTCAACTTTTATTATAGCACTCTGAATATTATTTATGATATGTCTAATATTTTCCCCTCTTTTCCATATAGCCCCATCATCTGCATATAATGAATACCCAATACCTGTACCAACATTCTCAAAGATGTCATTTATCATGATGTTAAACAAAATTGAGCTAAAAGAACTACTGCAGAATACCATTTACTATATTAAGATCATTTGACATCATCCTCTCCAACTTTGACACGAAATGTCCGATTTGGTAAAAAATCTAAAATCCAGTTATACATCCTACCACCAATTCCCATTTTATTTAATTTGATCAGTAATCCTTCTCTCCACATTGAGTCATATTCTTTCTCTATATCAAAGTACACAATAACCATGACCTCTTTCATACTAATTGCTTTTTCAGCTTCATTACTAACTTTCACTAATGCATCTATTGTAGATCTACCTTTGTGAAAACCACTTTGTTGTGCACTAATCAATCCTTTCTGTTCTAAATAATATGCTAGTCTACGAACTATTACCTTTTCCATCCATTTACACAAGTGAGATGTTAATGCTATAGGCCTGTAATTTCCTGCATTGTCTGGGTTTTCCCAGGCTTACTAAAAGGCAGTATCAGAGCATTTTTCCATTTATGAGGCAATACGCCTTCTCTCCATATCTTATTAAACAGCCTTTTGTATAATTTCCATAACTTCATTTGGTAATTGTCTAAACATAGCGTAACAAAGTTGTTCATGTCCTGGAGCAGTATATCCGCTGTTCTCTAATGCCATTTTCAACTCATGTGTTGTGAATTCCATGTCTAGTACTGATCCGTCAGTTTCCTTTTTCTTTAATACATCGGAAAATTGTCTTATAGTATCCTCTTTTCGCTGTTTATGTATTTCATCTAAATGACTTCCACTGTATACTTGCAAACTTCTAACCTAATAAATCAGCTTTCTCCTTGTTTGTTATTGCTAAGTATTCTCCATCTACCAACACATGGATTTTAACAGATTTTCTTTTCCCAGTCATCTTTTTAATCATTGACCAAACATCATTCAGATCTATTTCTCTACCAATAAATGAACAGAACTGCCTCCATGCAGCCTTCAGTGAGTACTTAATTACTTTCCGTGCCATAGCTTTCTTTCTTTGGTAATCGATCTTTGGTAAAATAATTTCTTTCTTTTATTGCATTTATACATTCATTATTCCACCATGGAACCATTTTTCTTTTTCCTTTTACTATGCTTTTTCGTATACTATTTGATGCAGCATTAATAATCAAGAACATCACTGCATCTGCACAGCTATCTACAGTACATCCCCTTCCATTGATATGCTTTTATTAAATTCCATGCAACACACTCTAAATTTCTCCCATTCAGCTTTAGGAAAACACCATCTCTCTATCCTGTAACCTTCCTGAACATGTAGTTCAAAATTAATTGTGCATAATATCATATAGTGATCACTCCCTATGTTGATGTTACTCAATACTTTCCATTCAAATAAATTACTCATATTTCCAAAGGCTAAAGTAAGATCTGGGCATGATACTGCATTTCTTGTAATATCTACCCTAGTACCACTTCCATCATTAAGACAAACAAGTGATCTTTCATCCATTAATTCTTCAACTACTTCTCCATTTTTATCTGTATGATCGCCTCCCCATACAGTATTATGAGCATTAACATCTCCGCACCATATTTCTCTTCTGCCAACACCTGAAATATTTTCATTGATAAGTTCTTGCATGGATTGTAAAAATTGACTAGCTTAATGCTTCTTCTAGGACTACATATTTCTATTACTACACATTCATATTTATTTGAGATGTTTATTCTTCTATATGCTAGAGTATCTTAAACGTTATACATCCTCCACCTTGTGATCCAATTCTATCACATCTAACACAACTATACCCTATTATGACAAATTCCAAGTGTGGTCTTAACCATGTCTCTTGAATACAAATAATATCAGGACTAACATCCATATCAGTTATGATTTTTGAGTTCTTGCCCATTCGCAATTAAACTTCTGGCATTCCATTGTAAGATATGAAATACCATAAGTATGTTAATCACCCTGAGACAATCCATCATAATTATTAGGATTCAGCATCTCATGAATCATTTCCGCCTTAATATCTTTTATCCCCATCAGCTCTGTTGCTGCCTGATTCTGTCACTTTCTCTGTTGCTGCATTGCCACATTCACAGTCTTACATATAAAAGACACAAAGCTGATTTTATCCACAATCATTGTACCCTCATTAATCCTTTTGCAACATGTGTTTATTTCTATTTGCTTTTGTTGGAATCTCAACTGGACATCTTCCTGCAGGCTGATTTATGTTGCTTGCTGCATGGGTATCATTGGTTCTGGCTAGATCACTTTCCTTAATTGTTTTTAACAGCATCAGCATAAGACACCTGATTTATTATTTTGTACTTCTGTACCTCTTTAGCTTGTTTTTGAACAGGGCAACCTCCAAAAGCAGCACTACGTTCACCTCCACAGTTGCAACATCTAATCTTTGCATCTTTACCACATTTACCATATTCATGTTCCCCTCCACATCTAGCACATCTCAACTTTCCTTTGCATTGACCTGCAGTGTGTCCCATTCTTTGGCACTTGAAACATCTAATTGGTGCTGGGGATATATTCCCTAATGTCATAACTCAAATAACCCATTCTTATTTTCTTGGGCATAACATTTTCAAACTCAAGAAGAACTGACAGGCTATCCTTTTTCAGCCCATTTCTTGTTGTTTGTAACCTTCTAGCTTTCATCACTTTACCTCCTTTCAATTCCTGTATTATCTCTTCCATCGTCATTGTCAATGGTACATCATACATCATCGTCAACACCTTTCATATTAGCTGCATTTCCTGGGATATGAACACTGATTCTCTCTCCATTCAGCATTTCTGCACGAAGGAACTTATCTCTTTGCTGTTTATCTTTACTAAAATCCGTAAGCTCCTGTTGCTTAAGTATGTGGCAAACTTAATTTTCCCCATTTCTTTTTCAATAGCTTTCATTGGCATTAATGGGTGAATTAATGGGTTTCATCAGCATTACTTTCCATTCCGTTTCTTCATCCTCTTTTCTCACACTTGATTTTGCAGCCTTTCTTTTTTTATCCATGTCCTCCACCTCTAAACCTAAAGTTGAACTTCCAGAGCTATTACTCCTATCTTTCCTCTTTCTAGTTACAACCTGCCAAGACATACCTTCACTATCTCCATCCGTACTTTCAAGCCCATAATAGTTGCATCCACGGTACAGTTGTTGCTAATCCCGTCAAACTCAGAGTCGTTCAAAAAACAACACTAAAACAAAACAAAATAAACAACAAAACAAAACTCTTCAAAAAACTCGATGTTTTGAATCTCCCTCCACTTCCTGGATCAACACGGTGTGCTGCTCGTCATGCAACTTCAATCAACCCCTTTCTATTTACTATTCCACCAACCTGGAAACAAATAAATGAGACAGGGCAAACTCTGTGTCCGTTTTTCATCTTGCTCAGCAGAAAGAGGACAACCGCAAAGCGGACCGAACTGACGTAAAGCCCCCTGGAACACAATAAGCGCCACGCTACCCCCTGCTGGCGAGCTCCACAATTACTGCTGACCTCTATATGAAATATTTTAGTGAAAGGATGGTGGAACCAGGTTAATTCCCCCTGAACAAATATTCAAAAACATGAATTATAAAATTACAGAAAATACCACAAATGTGGTAACACTTTAGTGGGCATCACAATTGTTTATTCAATCATTCAAGAATGTCCATATTTTAAAGCTCTTTCTAACTTGTACTCAGCTTTAAAACTCACATACAGTATAGTCCTTATAATTTATTCCCTTAAGTGATTATCTATTATAAATTCTACAACTAGTCAAAATTTACCACAATAAATACAATAGAACGTGATAAATTGTAGTAAATGTAAAAAGTAGTGGTCATCATGAATTTAAAAAGCTTGCAGGATGATGGTTTCATCAGTCCTTTTAGTGGCTGTTTTAGATCATGAGACTGGAGGTAAACGGCTCCAGCTAGCCTACTGCTCAATAAGTGACAAAATAACGCCACCATTTTCCTATTTACATGTTGTGATGTGTATAGTCATAGCGTGTACAAATCACAAGGTTACATGAGACCGCCATCTTATAAACAAATACATACTGGGGACTATATTCTCAGAAGACGAAGCACTGCTACTTCTACGGAGTGCGGAGTGATTTGCTCACAGCACCCGAGAAGCCCCGCGATGAGGAGCAGAGAGTTCTCTCAGAGTTGGAGTCAGCAATTATTAGATAGTTTACAATCATGGGTGTTCACTGTATTGTAAAGAACTGTGACAATAAACAGGGGGAAAAAGGGAATACCATGATATTTCATTCCAGAATTTCAATCCAGAATGCTAACCTGATGAATCTATGGCTGCTTACTCTGAATGAATATAGATTCAAACACACCTGTAGTAATCATCAAGTACCATCGTGGTTTCTCCGAATATTTAACCAAGGACGACTATTTAAAAGAAAAATGGAATTTGGAATGGAATATCTGAAGGATACGGCCATCCCATCAGTGTTACAGACAGGACAAAGTGGATCACCTGCGGCTGCGGTAAGTGTTCTGTTATGTTTTTAGATGACTAGCCTACTGTAACAGTGTCATTTGCTAGATCTAATGTAACGCTAGTGAGACTATTACATGAATAGGGTGGTCACTACTGTATTGCAATTGTTTCCGTGCTCCATGTATTGTGTTGTCATGAACGCGCTCTGTCACAGTAACAAGAGCAGTGCTAGAGGTAATTCGGCATCTTGTCTATCAACTTCCAAAGTTTGTAACTCCTCGTCTGTGTATTCTGTCTCAAAACGATTCTGGATTTTGGTTTGATACCAAGTAAAAAATATTCTGACAATTCCTCAAAGTCAGTCATGATCAACAGTCACGTTCGTTACTAGCTACCTAGTCACGTTGGTTTTGTTGACGGAATAAAGCAAGGACCGGTGCTTCTCAGGTGTTGCGAGCAAATCACTCCACAGAAGTAGCAGTGCTTCGCCTTCTGTGAATATAGTCTCCAGTATGTATACATTTATAAGACGGCTGTGTCTCATGTAACTTTGTGATTTGTACACGCTGTGACTACCCACACAGCAAAAGGAATGAGGTATTGCGGTTTCCGCAACGTACCCGCAAAACGTACCCGTATCGACGTCCACTTGCGTGCAGTGACGATTCCGCAACGAAGGCGAATCGCGGACTCACCGTGGCTCTGCGCAGCATCCGCGATTAAAACCTTCCCAGACAGCAAGCATGTTTGGGCCACATGTGGAGGGGGAGATAAAACTTTGCAGTCTCACTGAGCAGATCATTTATATGATGCCATCTGTAGAGATAAATGTCCAAGTCAAGGCTGTTTATCTGGCACATATGGCCCAGATATGGCATGGCTGAACAGATGGGCCAAAATGTGACCATATTTGTTTTGCCATAACTTTAAAATCGGCAGGAAATGTTCTCTTGGTTCAGAACTCATTTTGAGATATATGGCCCAGATAACAATGTACACACGAGGACCACATGTGTTTGAGCTAAGGCACAAAGTGAGAAACGCTGCCTTGTGGTAAACCTTTGGATTATACGTGGGAAAACACAGGAAACCTGAACTCAAGTGCGGCTGACATCCGAGGTTCCACGTGTTATGCATCTTCTCTCCTATTGGTGGAATGAATCTGACTGCTACTACGGCGCGAATACGACCTCGGCGCAGGTGCCATTTTCTCATCTGCTCTCACGCATATCTTTAGGTAAGTGATGTTTTGGCATTTTAAAGTTATTGTACTGAAATATGTAGCATTATGTGTCAACATTGCATGTTATTAAGCTTTTAGTTATTTGTTTCATTGAGGAGGGTGTTGAATTAGCCTCAGTTTAGTGTATTTACGTAACGTTAGCATTCTGCTGCTGTGCTGTTTTTGGCTAATGTATACATCAGCATTGCGTTTGCTGTCGTACGCATATCGAATATCATGTGTAAAATGTGTTTATGAATTCAGGTGACGTGTCCCTGTGTTATTTTTCGTCAAACCGGTAATTTGGCTTGGTATTTTTACACCGATGGTGGGAGAAAAGCACTGATATATTGTATTAGAGCAGCAATAAAATCACAGACTAACCTTAGTAAATGCTGAATATAGATAAAGTGAACACTATCGTAATCCATACAACCCCAGTTATAAGTATAACGATTTGGGCTGTATAAGAAAAATTATGTTTATTAAACTTTTTAAACTATATCAATCATTTCCTGACCATCATACATTGGATTCATCAACTGGTGTCATATTACAGTTTGTTTTAAATGGAGACGCAATTGTTAGGTACAGGAAGGGACATGTTTTGTCCTCTTTATGTTGTGGCCGCTACATAGTAACTTTTGGAAACGTTAGTGTGTTGTGCCCATGAGATCTTTTGAGGGGAACAGCATATTTTTGTTGGCGTCTATGAGCTTAAAGCGATGGTTCACCCACAAATTAATTCTGTCATTTACTGCCCTCATGTTGTTCCAAACCGTAAGACATTTGTTCATCTTCAGAACAACGGTAACCTCAATTCAATGGAAACCTGGTGATGTTACTGATAAAAGTGACAGTAAAAGTACTTATATCGCTAGAAAATTTTTCTATTGTGATTAAATGCTGTTCTTTTTATTATTATACTTTTTATTCATCAATGAATCCTGAAAAAAAATATCTCAGGTTTCCAACATTGATAATAAATCAGCATATTAGAATTTCTGAAGGATCATGAATGAAACTGGACATTTTTAAGTTCTTGGGATGTTGAATTTTAAATCAAATCTAGATTAAAAAAACATTTGTTGAGACAAACTTTAAAGTTGGCTTGAGAGAGCAACCAGAAAGTTTTAAGTAGACATTATAGCTTTATGTCAGACATTTTTAAGTTTTAAGTAGTTTTAGTTAGGTAGAAGTTTTAGATAGATATGCTGTGCAGTTGCTAAGGTACTTGACCAGGTTGCTAGGGTGTTGCTGTGCAGTTGGTCAGGTATTCTGGGTGGTTGCTAGGGTGTTGCCATGCGGTTGCTAGGGCACTCTGAGTGGTTGCTAAGGTGTTGCTATGCGGTTGCACCATCCCATCATACCAGTGAATTGGCACAACAGCAATGCCCTTGCTTGCTTGAAATTCAATTAGATGAAAAGGCATCCTTAATGTAGAAAGAAAGAAAAGGGACATTTATTCCTCATCAAAAAAGGAATAACATGGACTAAAGCATGCACAGTGTACAGTGTATACAAATAAGCAAGTAAGATGAGCTGAAAGTTAACCTGAATGGTGGATTATGTACAGTCCATGGTATTGAGAAAGGTGGGACATGTGGGACATGGAGGAGGGGTATGGCCACAAAATCATCCCTGTACAGCAAGGCTACACATTTCTGTCACAGCACTGACACTTCAACTGACTTCAGCTCGTCAGATGCATCATTTACAACAAATATGTTCATTCTGTCGGATTTGAAGGGGTAGGTATAGAATGGAGACTGCTGGGAAAATTCAGTGTAAATAGCGTACATACATTATTATTTTGGATAATGTTTTTGATAAGGCAGACTTTATCCCCCACCAGAAACATGTTGTCCCCTGTAGTTAATTTGATGGTCCACCTTTCACAATGCGCATTTCCCCATATTGCGCATTGGGCCCACAAAATGCTCCCTTTTCAGTGTAATGTCTGCATCAGCAACCAATTTGGTAGCTGTAACCTCCGAAAGGCGACGAATGAGCTGAGCTAGAGGGAACTCAGATTTTCTAATGAGTTTTTTTATTTTATTTTCCCAAGGTGGTTCCCATATGGGAACACTAAAAAAGAGTCCAGACAGTCATGCCTCTTCACCTCGTCTGCCAGGTAGACCAGACAGTGGACATTGTACACAATCTGGTCTGTCCCAAACAGCTCACCAAAATGGTTTACAAAAGATTTTAGCATTTGTCCAGCATAGTCAGCAAGGTTGAGATGTTCAGGGCTTACCAACATGGATATAGCAGTTGACAGGAGCATGAAATTGTAGTACATGTTCTGGTCCAGGAATCCCGCCAGCACCAGAGGGCCAGTGTACAGTAAGAACTGTCGGAATTCAGTCGCCTTCCAACGGTCCAACTCCCTAAGTGACCGTGGTCTCTGGGTAAACTCAATTGGCACGTAGGGCCTCATTGACTGGAGTTTGCCTGACATCCTGTCTACTATTAATGCCGGCAGCCTTACTGTTACCGGACCCCGGAGCCAGGTCTGGAGCAGTTTCCTTACGACGCCCCAACACACTAGATGCATATAATCCAAGGGAAACTGTGATACCATGCCAACCTTGAGGTTTTTAAATGGATGTGGCCCCTAGTGGAGGTGTAGTTCATCAACCATCAGGTCGAATGAGATGTCAGTTCTCTGGGGGCGCTCTGGTCCAGGGAACGTCATATGTTGGTTCTGGTATTGGTGTAGGCACTTATCTAATGGTAAGCATTATGGGCCGTTGTTTTTTTTCACAAAGGCCCATGCAGGGGCATCACAAAGCAAATCCCAGCCTCTAGCTTCTGTAGTTCATTGACAAAATCAGATAGGAACTCCGAACTAGGTTTTTTTGGTCCACAGTACGCCTCAAATGACCACAGGTTCCTTCATGGGGATGGTAACCAGTAGGCCAAGGATGGGCCACAGCTTTACAGTGGAACTTTTAAATAAAGGTAGTCAGTGTTTTGGTATATTTGGTTATAGTGGCCTTCAAGGAGGAAAGGATGCCAAATTCATGGTAGCCTTCTTCTGAATAGCATAATGCGTTTTCGTCTTGAAAAGTGTCCTACCATCCTTTGGCAGATTGGGATGGGTTACATGGAGTATACTCAACAGTGCAGTCAGGGCAACGATGGAAATGCCAAAACTCACTGCCCAGTTGGCAATGTTATCGGAAACTGATGTTAGGTCATCATCATTTTCAGAATCCGAACCTGTCCCATCCCCATCACACCAATCAAAATACACATCATCAGAATCTGCCATAAATTCCTTGTCCTTTTCAGTAACAACTTGCACCTCTGGCATTGCATGTGCAGCTGAAGAGGGTGGGCCAGTGTTCTCAGAAAGAACTCTGCCATCTACCCCATTCCTGTCATGTCCATATCAGTCATGTCTGTCCTAATTTGATGAAGCCTTTTTTGAACATCTACACTTGTCCTTCGTCTTAAGTTTGATAAAGAGACAGGCACAGTCTTTCTATTCATCTTTGTTCTAAAAGAGACATTTCAGGAAGACAGGTGTTGCAATCAGGTGTGTAAAATTGATAATTGTTTCTAATGTTGTATTTAAATAAATACATTGTTGAATGGTGGTGTTGTCCGTTTCATTGCTACAAACTACACAAGAACAGAAAAATAGAGCAACATTGAACATTTTGGATGCACTTCTTTATTCGGCCCCAATGAATAGTTTTGTGGTGTTAACATGTTTTTTGTGGCCTATCTGCTTGGCCTTGACATTTCCTTTGTTAGTTTGAAAATAATTATATTAAGTTTGTATTCATTTAACAATAATACATTTATCCAAAACAAAAGATGGCATTCATTTCATAGGAAGACCTAATATTTGTTTGATGTATAACAGGCCTTGTGATTTGAAACACTGGATTGGATTTGGAACAATATTATGTCATGAGACACTATAGTATTATTTTAACCTTTAATTCAAACCTGTCAGATATATACAATAGCCTACACTTTTAATGATGTGCACAATTTTGTGATTATTTCTTGTTCTCTGCACTTGCTAACACAAACTGAAGGAAGACTTCTATAAAAGCCATTGGCTGTTGTTGTAGGACAATCAATAATGCATTGACATGGGAACAGCTGTATACCGACACCTGCTGCCATAGATATGTAGTTAACTGGACTTCACTACAGTTGTGTTCGACATCAGCTGCGGCTGGATGCAAACGATCGGCGAGAGTAGCTGCAAACGGAGACGTGAAGTCGGACACTTTCTGCTTCCTGTAGTGAAACTTGCGCTGTGTTTGCATTTGCATACTTTATCACAGCCAGAGTGAAATAAATGCAATATTTATCATACACAGATGTTTCAGAGAAATTTTCATTAAATTCTTTATGATGCATAATACAGCATCTGTTAAATGTAAAATAATAGTTCAACATTAGTGGAGGTGAAGATTTTAGATTAAACATGCGATCACTCATGCAGTGAATCCAGCCAATTGTGGAACAGCTGTGTCGTCTTCAGAGCTTGTGCAGCCTGGTGCAGCTACTCTAGAGAAGCTGCACCTGCTGTATTAGCCGACTGCTCTCGAATTGCTCTCGCGGTACTTTGATGACATACGTCACTGTCACGTGGTGCCGGTGCTGTCTCAAGTCAGACAACATTTCTAACAGGCATGCACTGCTTCAAGTCAGCCGCGATCGGTCTGCGCATCCCTGTATTAAGTTGAACAAGCCTTACATATTGGTGCTAACACCTCCAGCTGCATGTGACAAATGAAATTAATATAAAAGTCATTAGGTGTTGTTGGCTCAGTGTTTCCTCTATGCCTGTCACGTTATCAGAAATAGGGCAGACGCACAACAGAATTTCTGCTATGTACACCGTGCACCGCTGCTCCTTCAGCCGTTTATGTAAAGTCATAATTACACTCTGCACAGTCTCTACTGAACTCGAACAAACTGTCATCTGCTCTCTGTCCCCGGGTGAGCAACTGGAACAGTGACAGGAGGTCATGACTCGTGAAGTAATGGCAACCAAATTAACAAAAGGGCGAGTACTACTTGTCACTCAATCATGGGCAAAGTAACAAACAGTGACGAAAACTGCGACATGAAATCACGTGGGTCCCGTGAAATATGACAGCTACAGTTTATTGGAAAATAGCATTGTGGACACTGAATTTGATTAATTTCCTATCATACGCCAGACGAGACAAGAAGCTAACGTTAGCGAACGCTGCAGGCCCTCTGCCTGTGACTCCCCGGTGCAGGAGACGCTGTATTAATGTTACTGTTTTAAAACTGTTTCCCGGTTAGTGGGGTGCATATAACGTTAGCACTCAAAACCAACATGAAAAACGTAGCTAGTAATGTTCACTCAGCGTGTAGTTTTGTTAAACTGTGTGTAAAATGTGCTGTGACGTTAAATCAAGTCTATTTGCTGGGTGGTTTCAAGGTAACGTTAATATTCGGTAGCTAACATTAGCAGATAAGCCTGTACTTTTTGACGTTCAAACAGGCGCCAAAGCTAGGCTAGCGGTGGGTGCGTCAGACAGAGTTATGGGATGCACAGAGATGAAAATGGTATGTATGGAGTCCCAAAAAGTCCCAAAAATATCCCCCAAAAAGTCGGCGTGTTCCTTTAATACTTTTGGAGTGCGCTGGTGAACGCACCTACAATGAGTCGCATGCCACTTAATTAAACAATTGGGCTTCAGTCATATTGCACAGACAATTGATCCGTTATAAAAGCGAAAAGTAGCAGTACGCAAGAAAAAGTGCAGGTACGCTTAAGAGTAAAATGTAGAAGTGCTGGTATTGCGTACCGGTGAGTACTGCCCCACTTCGAGCGCTGCTTTAGACGTGTCTTTTATACCTTACACAGTGGTCGTCACCTGTGTCCTGCCTGCACAAACTTGTACAGGTCTTTTTCTGCACAAACTTGTGCAGACTTATGTACAAACTTATACAGATTCTTACAAACTTGTTAGAAATGTTTCACTAATTAGTGAAACCCTCAGGTACAACAGAAATGTTGTCTGAAAATGTCAGTCCCTATTCACTATAATGAATTTCAAAATCAGTCTCTTCGTTTTCCTTTTTCTTTGTTCTTTTGAGATCCTGGTGATGACAGTCCGGGCTCCCAGCCGTCAGTCCTCTCATCCCTTAATTTCTGGGGTAGAGGCTAACCTTTTTTTTCAGTTAGGATGGCCAATCACCAACGCTGTAGGTCAAGATTAATTTCACCAAACTGTCATGGAAAAAATAAACTTTAATAATTATCATTGTGAGGCTGACGAGTTCAGTCTGTGGAAGCAAAATGCACTATATATTTTTAAGTATACTTTATGTAGTAAGTATACTAATATCAACGTTCCAGTAGTAAACTTGTCAGTGTGCTATTTCAATACTGCTTGGGACTAAATGTGGCCCACTTTAAAAGTATATAGTGTAAATTTATTATGTCATCCACTGCTGAACTTGGCCCTGGTGTGTCCTCAGGGATGGAGGCAATGAGGACGAGCTGCCTGCTCGTCCTCATTGCCTATCGGTGCATCCTTTGAAGGCTGCGTCGGCCGCGCACTTCAAGGACGCGGCCTTCAAATGATGCAGCCCTTGAATTGAAACACAGCTTGTATGTCTGCGGCATGTATCGTCTGGTGTTTTAATACATGTTGATGTATTCCTCAGACACAATCATCGTTACTGCAGAGAATAAAATAAATAACCAGAGTCACACAAGAGTTCAAGAGTTATATCTCCCATCATTAGTAAAATTTCATATTTAAAAACATATTTCATATGTTTAATACTTACACATTTTACACGTTAAACATTCCATACATTCAGAAGTAAGTACATAGTAACATGTAATTACGTCAGCGTTTTCAATGGCCAAATTAATTGTATTTTGTAAATATAAACACCTTTTGATTTTGATGGCTGCAACACTCCAAAAAGATTTAGGGAATCCAGAGAAATCTGACAAAGCATCAATAAATGCAACACATATCTCTGTAACGCAAGAAGAAAGCTATACATCAGATCAATGCAGAGATGCCGAGTTCATCTCAGATGATTCAAATAACAGTGGAAATGTGTGCTGTTGTTAGAATGCCTGTCCCAACACCTCATCCATGAGGAAAAACCATAGCCAAGTTTCCCACTCCCTCTCTTGTCCCAGGACACTTGCAGTCCAAAGGCAGAAAAAATAAACATGCCTGTAACAACAAACACAACAGCACAATACATTTCAGCAAAGATGTGTCTATTAACTTGTATAATTTTTATTTTTTGTCCCATTTTTCTTACCTGCAATGCAGGGGTACAGTCTTAAGAAAATTAAAAAACATGACGCAGCACAAAATACTCCAGAAATCATATTTCTGGATACTGGAAACATGTGTAAACACAATTGGTGTCACGGACTCAGCCACGCCCTCTGCTCCAGACTCCCACGTTCCGCCCACTCGTTCCCATTCACCTGAGTACTGAGCACCCGCACCTGTTTCCCATCACTGAAGCCTTTATCACCAGCCCTCTCCCCTCACTCAGTGTCTGGTCTCAGCTCACGCTATTCAGACTGTCCCGCTACTCTGCGCCTCCTGCAAGCCTTCGCTAGCTCTACTTCCGGGTTCCCAGAGATTCCACGCTCCCAAGTCCCTTCGTGTTGTCTTCCGTGTTCTCCACTCCAGCTAAGCCTCGCACCTCCCCTGTGTTTACACCTGTTCACTGTTTCGCTGCCTGACTCCAATAAACTTGTCACCGCGCACTAACCTCTGTGTCCTCCAGTCTGTCATGACAATTGGCATGACAGACTATTGCCTTAGCTACAGGTTGTCATTTTGTTGTTGCTATAATACACGAGAACTTAATTCTACAAATACTACAAATGGGTCGTTACCTCCAATCCACACTGGCTGAGTTTTTCGGCCGGTAAATAAATACTCATTTGCTGCCCTCATTTTAATAAAGCTGTCTGCTTCTTGCTCCATAAAACAAAACAAAATATTACATCAGATCACCTAAGGAATGAAGCCGCGCAGTGGTAACGCAGGGGTCAAGTTTACATTAAGAAATAAAGACCCCAGGCTTTTAACACGTTTTGTTGGTTATTTGAGTAAAGTAAAACACAATACTTACATTTATAAGTGTATTCCTTGGCCTCAGGACAGGCTGTGAAAGATCCACTTGTTCTGGTTCTATCCTTCGCGGCCCGGGGAGAAGGACGGTAGGTAGGGTTGCCAGGTCTCTACAACAAAAGTAGTCTAAAACTCCCAATGCGATTTTCTCAATCGAGCGGCTGAATTCTTCACTGGATTTGAGCATTTGGGGGTGTTGGAGCGCCAAAATCGTACTTACGGGGGTGGAAATCAACCCGCGGCAACAACTTAAAAGTAGCGCAATTCGGCGGGAAAATCGCAGACTTGGTAACACTGACGGCAGGCCGCATTTGAAGGCTCCTTCGAATTGGGACAGCCTTCGTCGCGCTGCGGTGACGCAATCGGCCTTCAAATGCGGCCTTCGAAGGATGCAGCCCCCGAATTCGGACACAGCTATATAAAGCAATGTCAGCCATTTTCTGCTAAACTACGGTGCGCAATCATGGACAAAATAATAAACGTCTGCAGTGCAATAACCACTAGGGGGCACTAAAACGAAAAATCACAGGAAGTGCTTGAAATTCTAAGCTTTGGACATTGCTTAGAGTAGCACAAGCTAGAATAGGGAGGGGATAGAGGATAAGGAAGTTTTTTTTTTTTTTTTTTTTTTTTTTTTTTAAGTATTCTGTTCAGGTGTGTCTTGTCAATTTACTCTTTTGCCCATGCATTTAAGCCCTGTTTCAGTCAGTCCCTTTGTCTGTTTGTCCACAAAAAGTTGTCTTTTTCCTTGCTATTCAACTATTGTGAATATTAGCAGATTCAAAGATTTTCCAAGTCTCTTCTTTGTCGTGCACTTGATCTACAGCCACACGCCTTGACAATTTTGTCCAATGACTTGTGTACATTATTTAGGTATTTTATTTTACATTTTTGTTAGGCAGTATAATTTTTGATAACACTTTACATCTTGGATGGCACGTTGTGGTTGGCCTGCCATCTGTCTCTCTTCCTACTATTTGTTTTGCTCTCTAACTGTAGTGCATTATTGACGTATGATCGTCAAACGTTGCTGAATATTCAAACCTCTGCTCTCGCGGACAAAAAGGCTGATGCGGATTATTTTATTTATGAACCTTATGGGTCTGTGCCCTTGGATGTACCGGACTGTATATGTCGCTGGCCTCTCGATCTTGCACGGAGAAAGCGAAGGAGGAAATGTGGGAAACGGGCTGGGATCTCCATCCGACAGAAAGTATACCTGCGGACCAGCTTTGAATCTAGCCTCACGTCCTCGACATAGACAGGTGGATTTTAATGGTGTGGGGGATGTTTTTCTTGGCACACTTTAGGCCCCTTAGTGCCAATTGGGCATCGTTTAAATTGCCACGGCTTACCTAAACATTGTTTCTGACCATGTCCATCCCTTTATGACCACCATGTACCCATTCTCTGATGGCTACTTCCAGCAGGATAATGCACCATGTCACAAAGTTTGAATCATTTCAAATTGGTTTCTTGAACATGACAGTGAGTTCACCGTACTAAAATGGCCCCCACAGTCACCAGATCTCAACCCAATAGAGCACATTTGGGATGTGGTGGAACAGGAGCTTCGTGCCCTGGATGTGCATCCCACAAATCTCCATCAACTGCAAGATGCTATCCTATCAATATGGGCCAACATTTCTAAAGAATGCTTTCAAGATTCAAGAAGATTCAAGATTCAAGATTCAAGAGTTTTATTTGTCACATACACAGTTATATACAGAATATACAACCGGCAGTGAAATGTAAACAGGTCCGCTCCATGGACAGTGCAAATTCACAGTTAAAAACACAAGGAAGAAATTATAATAGAAATAGGATATAAAAAAAAATACTCTATATATATATATATATATATATATATATATATATATATATATATATATATATATATATATATATATATATATATATATATCTATATCTGTAGAATTATAAATAATCAAGTCAAGAGAAAAAAAGGTAACAAATAAGGATAAAGTGGAATAAAATAATTGAAGTAGACTTGCAGTGAGTAAACTGTAGACTTATAAATATGTGGTTAACAAATGTATAAAGAGTATAATGTGCAAACAGGTTTATGACAGGTTGTTACACAGTAACAACGAGAACAGAAAGTGCAGTGCAATGTCAGTGTATCGATGTTTATCCTGAAGTGAAGTCACGTGATGTTAAGTGACTGAGTTCAGGAGTCTGATGGCCTGGGGAAGAAGCTCCTCCTGATTCTCTCAGTTTTGGCCATCAGGCTTGGAAGCGCTACCAGATGGTAGCAGCGTGAAATGAGGGTTTGCAGGGTGATTAGAGTCCTTGATGATCTTGGTAGCTCTACCTTTGCAGCGTTTGGTGTAGACGTCCTGCAGAGACGGGAGAGCTGACCCTGAGATACGCCGGGATAAGCGCACTACTCTTTGCAGGGCTTTGCGGTCATGACTGGTGCTGTTCCCATACCACGCTGTGATGCACTGAGTTAAAACACTTTCTATCGCCCCTAAATAGAAAGTTTTCAGGATAGCTGGTGAAACCCTGAATTTCCTCAGCTGGCGCAGGTGGTACAGTCTTTGCCTGGCTTTTTCACCTGTGTCTGAATGTGAGCAGTCCAGGTCAGGTCCTCGGAGATGTTTACTCCCAGGTACTTGAAGCTGCTCACTCTCTCTACTGGTGACCCGCTGATCATGAGGGGAGTATGTCCGTTGCTGTCTCTTCCTGAAGTCCACAATCATTTCTTTGGTCTTGCCAACATTCAGAGAGAGACAGTTGTCCTGGCACCATGATGTTAGATGCTCCACCTCGTCCAAGTATGCCGTCTCATTGTTGTTGGAAATGAGGCCCAGGACAACAGTAGTATCATCAGCAAATTTGATGATAGAGGTGGAGCTGTGTGTGGACAAACAGTCATGCGTGTAGAGAGAGTAGAGCAGGGGCTCAGGACACAGCCCTGTGGAGCTCCCACACTCAGGGTGATGGAGGTGGAGGTGGACTGGCCTATTCTCACCACCTGAGGCCTGCCAGTGAGGAAGTCCTCAATCCAGTGGCAGAGAGAAGGATTCAGGCCGAGATCCAGGAGTTTGGAGGTTAGCTTGGTGGGAACTATGGTGTTAAAGGCTGAGCTATAGTCAATAAATAGCAGTCTTACGTAGTTCCCACTTTTGCTGTCGATGTGAGTGAGGAGGAGTGGAGGACATGAGAGATGGCATCTTCAGTCGATCTATTGGGACGATAGGCAAACTGAAGAGGGTCCAAAGTGTCAGGAATGAAGGCGCAAATGGTGTTTTTAATGAGTCTCTCAAAGACCTTCATGACTATAGACGTGAGAGCCACTGGACGATAGTCATTTAGGCAAGAGGGTTTACTGTTCTTAGGGACAGGGATGATGGTGGATTTTTGAAGGAGGTGGGGACCACAGATGTAGCGAGGACTCATTAAAGATAGATGTAAACAACCCGGTGAGCTGATCAGCACAGGACCGCAGAACACGACCTGAAATACCATCCGGCCCAGCAGCTTTCCTGGCGTCCACACGCTTGAGTGCTCTCCGAACTTCATCCTCCGAGACAGAGATCACGTGATTGTTGCTGCTCTGAGTAATTTCCTCTAACGCGCCACTTGGCGGAGTCGCGTTGCCGCGGTTACAGTCAAAGCGAGCATAGAAAGAGTTTAACTCGTTCACGAGCAACGGATCAGCGTTCACCTCTGCAGAGGATTTAGATCCAAAGGAGCAGATGGACCTCAGACCTTGCCACATGCGCCGCGAGTCGTTGAGTTGGAAATGAGACTCCACTCGGTCTTTATAACGGAGTTTTGCGGCTTTAACTGCTCGTCTGAGAGCATAGCAGGACGATCTGTATTCATTCATATTCCCTGAATGGAGACCGGCGTTGTAAGCAGCAGTGCGTGCGTTCACTGCAGCGCGGATTGAATTGTCCACCCACGGTTTCTGATTTGAGAAGGACGTTATTGTTATTGTTTGCGTGGCTTGCTCTGTAAGCGTGTTGATGAAGCAAAGCGCCACGTCTGTGAACTCACTGACGTCAGCTGAACTCGCTCGGAACATGTCCCAATCCACATCGCCCAGAGCTGCCTGTAGCGCGGTCTCTGAGTGGGGTGACCAACGCTTAACTTCCCGCCTCACCGGGGGTTCCTGGAGGAGCTTTTGTTTGTATTCGGGAGTGAGGAAAATGACGGCATGATCCGATTTGCCAAACGCTGGAAGTGACCGCGCTTTATAGGCGTTCTTAAACGGAGAGTAGCAGTGATCCAGTGTGTTTGCTCCTCGTGTGGGGCAGGAGACGTGCTGGTGAAAGTTTGGCAGGACTTTCTTTAGGTTTGCTTTGTTAAATCGCCCGCGACAATGAATGCCGCGTCGGGATGTTGGTTTATGACGCCGCTGGCAACATCATGAAGGCCAGATAAAGCCAGCGCTGTGTCTGCCTGCGGGGATGTAAACGGCGGTCGCGACAACCGCAGAAAACTCCTAGGCAGATAGAATGGGCGGCAGATGATTGTTAAATGTTCCAGATGAGGTGAGCAGGACCGCGAGAGAATGGTGATGTTCTGGGATCGCACCATTTCTTGTTGATCATGAAACACACTCCACCGCCTTTGGATTTACCGGCCTCGGCTGTTCTGTCCATCCGAAAAACAGAGAAGTTCTCCGACGGCGTCACAGCTGTGTCCGGGACCGCGGGCGTGAGCCATGTTTCAGACAAACAATAGATATTACAGTCTCTCATGTCCCGTTGAAAACTTATCCTGGCTCTAAGATCGTCCATCTTATTATCCAAGGATTGAACATTTGCTAGAAGAATGCTCGGGAGAGGAGGTCTGAATGCCCTTTTCCTCAGTCTGTTACGGATACCAGCGCGTTTCCCACGGTGTTTCTTTGTTCTACGCCGCTGGCTCTGGCCATTGTTCAACTCGGCGTTCGAAGAATCTCAGATGGCCACAGAGGATCGGGCGAAAGTGTCCTGAAACAGTCCAGTGTAGAGGTAACCAATGTCCAAAAGAGTTTTGCTGTCGTAGTAGATCAATGCAGATGATAAGTTTGTAAAAACTGAGAGTAAAAGAAAGTAAAATAGTAAATAAAAGCACAGTCTTCGCGGAGCGACCTGAACGGCGACCAAACACAGCGGCGCCATTTTGTATTTTAGCACCTTCAACAGCACCTTGTTGAATCAATGCCATGTAGAATTAAGGCAGTTCTGAAGGTGAAAGGGGGTCAAACACAGTATTAGTATGGTGTTCCTAATAATCCTTTAGGTGAGTGTATAATCTAGGAAAACTATCATATGTACCAGGGTGGATATTCCCAGGATCAGACAAAATAATCACATTACATATAACTCTGCTTACCACAAGTAGTGAAAACTTCTTCCAGTTATATATATATATATATATATATATATATATATATATATATATATATATATATATATATATATATATATATATATATAATATACACATACAGACACACATGCTTTTTTACTCCAGATGTAGTGTTAAAACACCTGAACTCCAATGAATGAACTCCAAAATTCCAAAATACAACACAGCCAGGGGAGTATGCCATAACACAAACTGTAGTAAGAGTTAAAAAATGAACTCCAAAAATGTTTTACACTTTCTTGGCTAACTGTGTCAAAGGGCAGCAGACAGATCCAGCAAGATGAGTACTGACTGTCTAAACGATTATTTGAGCAAACATTTGCATGTGGATAATTGAGTGATTGTAAGTGTGATGATCATCTGCTAAATGAGCAACAGCGACCACAATTCACACCTTCAGTCAGTGAAGCCGCTCCCACAGCCGTTCATGAGAGTTTAAATGCTGGGAATATTCCCATCTTCCCACAGGAGAAGAAGAAGCAAGCAGGAGGAATTGCTCCAGGAGAAACTACAGACATACTATTGTAAAGATGGAGTTTGAGGAAGAACCCTGCAAAATAAAAGATGAAGAGACAGAGGAACAAATAGGTTGGTGTTTTCCTTCATTCTCTTTAATGAGGAACATTAAGATGAAAACTGACACACATCTAAAACTAGACACTAGTAGACTCAGTAGTAAACTAGATTTGTGTTAAATTAAGAATGGACTTTATTTCCTTGTTTTTCATGTGTCCTTTTTTAATTTAATTCATTGTTGA
The DNA here is from genome assembly GCA_018749465.1 of Paracanthobrama guichenoti. Classification (NCBI taxonomy): domain Eukaryota; kingdom Metazoa; phylum Chordata; class Actinopteri; order Cypriniformes; family Gobionidae; genus Paracanthobrama; species Paracanthobrama guichenoti. The sequence continues at coordinate 13,929,256 of CM031955.1, forward strand.
TTTTAGATCTGATGGAAGTGAATGAAGACAAACAACATCTGTTTCCAAAACCTCATCTCAAAAATGAAGATGGAGATGCAGTTGTTTCAAAGACTGAAGAGAATTTCACACAAAAAACAGCTGGAAAATCTGGAGTTAAAGGATCTTTCACCTGCCCTGAGTGTGGAAAGAGTTTCACATATAAAGGACACCTTAAGAGACACATGAGGATTCACACTGGCGAGAAACCATTCACATGCTCTCAGTGTGGAAAGAGTTTCATAGATAAATCACACTTTAAGACACACATGATAATTCACACTGGAGAAAAATCGTTCACATGCTCTCAGTGTGGAAAGTGTTTTGTTCAGAAAAGGTCTCTCAATGTTCATCTGCACCGTCACTCTGGAGTGAGATCATTCAGCTGTGATCAGTGTGAGAAAACATTTGTTTTGGCAGCAGACTTAAGAAGACATCTTAAACTTCATACTGGTGTGAAGCCTCACGTTTGTTCCTTTTGTGGAAAGAGTTTTTCACTACAGGAACATTTAAAAGAGCATGAGCGTATTCATACTGGTGTGAGACCTCATATCTGCTTTGACTGTGAGAAGACCTTTATTACATCCAGTGACTTAAAAAAACACCAGAGAACTCACACTGGAGAGAAACCATACAAGTGCTCACACTGTGGAAGGAGTTTCACTCAGTCAGGAAGCCTGAAAATACATGAGAGAGTTCATACTGGAGAGAAGCCGTACCACTGCTCTTCATGTGGGAAGAGATTCACCCAATTAGTTAATCTACAGTATCATAAGAATAAGAAGAATCATTGCCTTAAGCTGCCTAAATGAGCAAATGTTCATGTTCAGAATTTGTTTCATTAACCTAAAAGGGTAATTTTCTCAAATTAGTAGTGAAGTTTGATCATTTGTCAAGGACATTTTGGTAGGGTCAGTAATAGTCCATGAAATTAGTGTTTCTGTAAAATGCTGTGATTTATGAAGAGATATGCTTTGTTTCTTGGATGAGTTATTTTCATTAATTGAGCTTGAGCACAAATAGAAATGATGCATTGAGAACATTTTGAAAAGACTTTCTTGCATTTAAATTTATTTTTTTGCGTTTAAAGAAATTGCATTTTGAGACTAAGAGAAGTCAAAAGTAGCACAAGTTGTGTAATTTAATGAATAAATGTACTACAACATTTACAACATTAAACACTGTGCCACATCGAGCAAGTGTGTAGTAATCTCGGGCAATTCTATGATTTTTTTCAACTGGGGTGCACAATTTATACAGAGGGGGCCAATCTTATGTTGAAAATGAAACTGTGAGTGGACATCTGTCCCTTTATCCAGCATTGACCTCCAATGACTTGTTTTTGTACTCATTTTAACTTGATGGGTTAACGCTGCATTCAATATTGCTCATCAGTTCCATAGTGATACAGCAAAAAACTGAACACTGCAGATTTATTATTTATTTATTTAAACAGGCTTCCTCTCATAACATGGACACACACCAGTGAAAAGACGTAACTGTTTAGTAAAAATCATTGTGTTCTGTGTCTATAGTTTACCTGTTTAATTTTAATTACCTGTCATATTCTAAGCTGATTTTGCGTAGTCTTGATCCTCAGAATAACTTTAACGTGTTTCTAGGTTATTATGACAATAGTTTCGGACTCCAGACGGTGCCATTACATTGTGTATGAGTAAATGCTATAGTTTTAGCAACACATGTAGTTAGTTCAACCTTTGATTTGCAAACAAGGCAATGTATAATTTGCACACATTCACACGTTTAATCGACGTCTGATTACAGCGATCAACCCTCATCAATATTCTTTCAGCTTCTCTCTGAACTGAATTGATAGTTTAACAGAGCTGGAAATATAGAGCTCATTTCTGATCACAACACCACTTTAGAGAAAATTATCTTTCGTTTTGTTTTTTATTTGCCCTCGCCAAATTAATATGGAAATTCAACGAGTAATAAAAATGTTATAATATTTTTTACAGAGTTTCATAAACAAAACATCAATGTGCACAAGAGAATACAATATCTATTCTATTTCATTCCGGGGTTTAAATAATATTGCTTCCTGTATGTTGCGTTCATTCGTTTTTGATTTAATACTGAAAGCTGAAAAATGAGAAAACAGCAAATGTATTATTTTTCATTTTTTCAAAAAAAAAAAAATTAAAAAACAAGAATTCGGCTTGCTTTTATATTTTTAGGTTCAGAGATTAGATTCAGAGGTTCAGAGAGGACAGATTCTTAAAGTGTGTATGACAAATAAACTCTCTCATCAAACAACCGGACTAATGCTGTGACACACATCGCACTGGGCAGGGACTAGAAAGGGTTTTCTTCTCTAGAAAAATATGAATATTAGCTGATTATGTCAGAAATATGAATGTAGGTTATCTCGCATCTGCACCCTGACACACAAAATCTGTGTTACAATAAAGCTGCTTGACCCACTGGACAGCACGCAGATGCAGTTACATGTAGCGAAGCGCATCAGTATATTTAAATGTAAATATGCAGCAGGCATAACTTTTATTTCAGACAGGACACAGAGTTTTGAACAAGGGATGAAGCTGAACAAAATAAAGCCACAGAACTGTTGTGCGGCTGACTCACTGGACAGTGCTGTTCATGAATGAACCTGATTCTTTGAACGAATCGGTTGAGTGAATGATTCAATGTCCCGTAGACATCCACTTGCTTCATTCCTGACTCAGCGTTTTGAACGAATCGGTTGAGTGAATGATTCAATGTCCCGTAGACATCCACTTGCTTCATTCCTGACTCAGCGTTTTGAAGGAATCGGTTGAGTGAATGATTCACTGACTGACTATTATTAAGACAGTTTCATGCTGCCACTACTGGGGGACTTAATACTGTCATAATCTAAGTAGGCCTACCATTTCATTTTTTCATTAATTTCATATTTCAAAAGGCTATTCAAAATATTATATTTAAGTCTTTAATCTCATAATATTATGTAATTTTAATTACTGTGTAAATCCTCCGAGCAGCATTAAAACTAAATGCCACTTCAGAATTCAGATGCAGCTTCTAGTTGATACTGATTTCATTTATAACAGCCATATCAGCCTTATTATTATAATTGATTTTTTCATAAAAGATGACAAATATATTTAAAAAGATTAGAATAATTGCCCTCATAAAGGTAAAAATGATTATAAGCTATTATCAAAAAAAAAAAAAAAAACACTAATAGAATAACAACCAAACAACAGATGCGCTGTGATAGTAAACTGACATTGATACAAAATAATGTCATTTGTATATTTTCATATCTATCATATTTAAGCTTCATCCCTTGTCCAAAACTCAGTGTGCTGTCTAAAATAATAGATGTGACTGCACTTCTGCATATTTACACTTAAATCCATACTGGTCTGCGCTTCGCTACAATGTAACTGTATCTGTCGCTGTCCAGTGGGTCACGCAGCTTTGAAGTAAACTGGTGATGGGTAATGTGGGTGCAGATGCGAGATTCACATTCATATTTCATATTCATATTTCATATGAATTCCTACATTCATATTTCTGAAATAATCAGCTAATATTTCTCTAGCACGCAGGTTGTCGAATCCATGCCTATAGAGAAGAAAACCCTTTCTAGTCCCTGCCCAGTGCAATGTGTGTCACAGCATTAGTCCGGTTGTTTGATGAGAGAGTTTATTTGTCATACACACTTTAAGAATCCATCCAGGAGCGGAACTACATCATCAGGTGGATTCAACACATTTAATTTATACCAAAGTGCTGAAGCAGCCAGATTGTTTGCGACCAAGACTCTCCCCCTAAATGATAACTGAGGCAAGATCCATGACCACCGTGACAAACGGTCACACATCTTATCATACATTCCTTCCCAGTTCTTCTGAATATAGTTCTCAGTTCCTAAATAAATACCCAATATTTTTAGACCTTCTTTACCCCATTTCACACCTCCTGATAATACTGGTGACTCTTCTTCTGACCAATTCCCTAAAATAAAACCTTCACTTTTCCCCAGTTTACCTTTGCTAAAGAGGCATTTTCATATTTCTTCAAAACTTCTTCTAAAACAATCACATCTCTTTTGCTTTTGATGAACACTGTAACGTCATCAGCATATGCAGAAAACTTAAGTTTAGTTTTTTGTCCTTCAATTAGCAAGCCATCCAAATGTTTCCCCAATTGTCGAAGCATAGGTTCGATTGCCAAAGAATATAGCATTCCTGACAAAGGACAACCTTGTCTAATACCCCTTCATACTGACACTGGTTGACTTAGACCTCCTCCAACCTTCAACATTGTAGAAACACCAGAATATAACAGTTTGATCCATGAAATAAAAAAATCACCAAAACCGAAAGCTTTAAGGGAACTAAACAAATAAAAGTGACTGACTCTATCAAATGCCTTTTCTTGATCAATTGCAAATATTCCAACATTGTCACCATCCCTTTTAGCAATATCTATGATATCGCGAACAAGAAAAATGTTATCCATTATAGTTCTGCCAGGAATACAATAAGTTTGATATTCATTCACTATATGTTCTAAAAACAATTTCAATCTATTTGAAAGAGATTTTGCTAAAATTTTATAGTCGGTACACAAGATTGCCACTGGTCTCCAGTTCTTTAAAAAACCAAGATCACCTTTTTTTGGTAACAAAGATAACACGGCTCTCCGACAGCTTGTTTGCAGCTCTTTTTTTCTGTAAGATGATTTAAATACATCGAACAAATCATCTTTTAATAAGTCCCAAAACTGTTTATAAAATTCAGCCGGAAGGCCATCAATTCCTGGTGCACGTCCACTGGATAACTGATTAACAGCCTTTGTTATTTCACCAATGTCCATTTCAAATCCAGTTGATTCCTCTGTGCATCAGTCAACTTTGGTAAATCTTTAAAAAGGTCCTCCATACATCCAATGTCACATGGACCATCCGAAAAGAGTTCTGTATAGCAGTTAATAGCCATTGATCTCATTTCTTTAGGATTAGTTGTCACAGTTCCATCCGATTTCTTTAGATGTAGCATTGACTTCCGCGCTCCTTCCCTTTTTTCAAAACTAAAAAAGAAAGAACTTGATGCATCCATCTCTCTCAGCGAGAGGAAACAAGCTCTTATTAAAGCTCCCTTAGCTCGCTCATGGAAGAGAGAGGCTAAGGCCTTCCTTTTTTCATTCAGTCTTTCAATTGATTTAATTTCATTTTCCAAACCCATAATAGTTTTCTTAAAAAGGAAATTTGCATTAGCGGTGTAATTTTGACAAAAGATCCTGATGTGTGCTTTTCCTACATCCCACCAATGCACAACATCATCAAAATCAGTCTTTTGCTCTCTCCATTTTGCCCAAAAAATATGAAATTTTTCACAAAAGAGAGCATCCTGCAACAACTTTACATTAAAATGCCAATAGTAACTATGACATCTTGTTTTTTGTAAATTAAAAACGATCATACATAAATGGTGATCTGAAAAACCACTGGGGTGAATACAGGCCTTTAAAATTCTATTACACCAGTCTTTATTAACATAAAAACGATCTAACCTGGCAAAGCTGACAAGTATATTGCTTCTCTACCGGATGTTGTGATCTCCAAACATCACACAAATCAAAACTGCTGTAGCGAATATCGAGCCCCAGGGGAAATGGTGCGGGATTTATGCATGCGTTTAATCGTGTTACGATCAAATATGCATAAATTGGCACAGAGGGGAATTTGGATATTAACAGTTGATTATAACGGATTAAAACAATTATTAATATCTAGGGCTTGATTCAACTTTTAGAAATTTCTTTGATTCTAGAATTGAGTTCAAAGGACGGATAATTGTCCACCAAATATCTCCCTTTTAATAACTCTTAAACACGTTTCTCTGGCCAGGAGAAATATCTTTCTTTTAATTTGTAACAGGGTCGGTTCACCGTAAAAGTGACCTATGTATGAGCAATTCAAGCGCAATCACGTGTGAATATATATATTTTAATAAATCAACAAACAATAAACAAACATACACAAATTAACTGAAAGAAGGAAGGAGAGAGAGGGAGAGAGAGTGAGAGAGAGAGAGAGAGAGAGAGAGAGAGAGAGAGCAACGGTGGTATTATCGACACAACCTATGAGCACAAGCAAGAAATCAATCCAACTTATTGGTATAAGCTCAAGACTTTATAACGACAGCTTAAGGGATACTTGCATATGTTTCCTTGGTCGCGAGTTCGTGCGTTTAGGGGAATTCCGCGATCCGGTCCATGTTTGAATCTTGCAGGGTGGGTCCTTTGAGTCTGCGGGAAATTCAACTTTGGTTCCTTTGTGTGATGAGATCCGTTGGAAGATGGCGAAGAAGGCGAAGGGAAGAGCGAAGAGGGCAAGAAGAAAAGGAAGGAGAAGAGCAAAAAGAAGAGACAGAAGAAGCGTTTGTAGCCCGTCTTAAAGGGGCCTGACGGGGCACGGCTCTTTTGTCGGAACAGCCAATCAGAGCGAAGGAACTCAGAAGCGGGAAATCTCCCTTTGTCTTGGGTCTCGCCTCATTAACATGTTTATGGCTCTCTTTAGATAACCAGACTTGGGGGTTTTGGTATGCAGACTTTGGGGTTTTGGCATAAAAGAAAGAGTTTGATGCATCATAGTACCACACAACACACCTAGCCGGCCTACAAATTGCGAGACAAAGATTTCGAGATCAAGCATGGGGAGTTTAACTTAAGAGTTAAAGGAACGGCGAGGATTGACGTCATTCTTCCTTAAGCATTCGCTGGCTATAAGTTTCTAACCTAACACATCTAAAATGGTTATAACAAAAAGCATGCATACATACAGGGAACAGCACACCTAAAATGAAAAATAACTAAGTTAAAAGTCATATAATCTATTCGGTTGTCCTTTGGTATGTGTGAAGGTGGGGGCTGTTATTTATAATAGTCTCTGTCCTGGTGGAGGCTGTTTTGTGTTCTTTTAGGGCCGTTAACCTGTCAGTCTGTAGACTTCACGGCGCCGGTCTTGCTTGAGTCATTATAAATAATCAAAGTATTGGTCCGTTGATCATTTATGAGCACCGTCCATACGCTACATTGCTTATTATATTATTTAAACATGAAGCAGAACGCGGGCATGGTTCTTCTCCATTCCTGTCTAAGGTAAAATCTGAAGTACAATTCCAGTCACCACCTAAAACTAGACAAGCATTTTTATCGTAATTCCCCATGATATTCTGGCAATTTTTAAAAACCTTTATCCTTTCTGCACCATTGTTGGGTGCATAAACATTAACAAAGACAAATGAAAATCCCATCAAATTAGCATGAACAGACAAAATTCGGCCCTTCTCTATTTCATCACTTGATTCAAAAGCTATGTCAATTTTCTTCGAGAACAAAATAGCAACACCACCTTTAGTATTAGTGCCATGACTTAAAAAAATGCGGCCTCCCCATCACTTTTTCCATTCTATCTCATTAACTATGTCACTATGTGTCTCTTGATGTCCATATCCTTATTTTCAATATACTCTTTCAACACTGCTCTTCTTCTGCCATCCCTTCCTCCATTAATATTAATTGTTCCCATCTTTATACTTCCCATTAAAAGAAAATAAAGATCAAGAAAGAAAAAAAGAAGGGTTAGCAAAGAAAAATACAGAAAAAACACCCCAAGTGATTTAATCATTAAGGAGTTGTTAGGCCTTTTTCAAGGGACATTTTTCTTCTCAATTTAGTTACAATTTTTTTTTATCTAAATCTTTTCCGTCTACTCAGTTCATCATAACTGGCTGTCTGTTGGATTTTTACAGCTGATTGCAAGAACTTTTTTGCATCAGGAAAAAATTCACTAATCTCTATTGTTTTTCCAAAGGTCGCATCCAGGAAATCATTTACCTCATTCACAGTATACAATTGGTCTTCACCAAATTGGGAAAGAAAATCAGACTCCTCTGAAAACTTATCATCATCCTCTGTGTCAACCTGCTCCTCAGCATCATTTAACTGGGATAAGCAAATCTGCCCAGCATTCTGTGCATCATTTGTAGCAACCTTTGGTAACTTAGAACAAAGACTCTCTTCGTCTTCATTATCCCCATCATCACCATCTACACACGGATTACGTCTCTTTCAGTAGGCCTACCAACTAAACTGCCATTTGAGTTTACTTGCTTCTGATTGCTCGTCCCTTCATTTGCATTGCGTCTTTATTTTCCCCATCAATTGTTATTGTGTTTAGTTCCTCTCTGATCTCAACATTTTCACCAATATGTACACCAGAAATAACTTCAATATTATTATTTTCTAGATGTACTTTGTTATGTGGGCAAGCAATCTTTTTATGTCCAACGTCTCCGCATTCGAAGCATTTCAAATTTCCGGTACTCGCGTAAATCATGAATGATTTACCTTCATGTTTGATTCGGAAAGAAATATCTAGCGTTTGTTGATCAAGAAACATAAACACCTGACGTCGAAAGGACAACACGTGTTTTAATGCTTCATTCCTACATCTCAAAGGAATCATTTTCACCTCGCTGGCCATTTTTCCAAACCTCATCAATTCCTTCTCAATGTCACTATTTAATATAAAGGGGGGGACTCTTACAGATTGCGATACGAGCGGTGACACAACAGTAAACGCTCCATTTACCCAAACTCCGGTTTCAATTAGTTTACTCACCAAACTTTCATCCTTAAGGAAAACCACCACCGCTTTGTTCATCCTTGACGCTGAAATTATATTTCCATATCCAATCTGTTCACCAACAGCCACAAGCACGTCTTCCACATTAGAATCCGCGTCAGGTATACACCTGACTCCATGGCGGAGCGAGAGTGAGGCTACACCCCCACTCGGGTGAGCCTCCATCTCAGGCCTCCGCCACGAGGCCGAAAAACTAGCGAGAAATTTACACGCTTGTATGATACTCGAAATTAAGTTAATACAATTATACACAAAAAAAAGAAAAACATAAAGGAAGAAAACAAGAACAAAACCCACCTCACCCGTTTCTTACTCTCAGAACCCAAAACCCCCAGCATGCAAAGCGAGAGAGAGAGAGAGAGAGAGAGAGAGAGAGAGAAAGTGAAGTGAGAGTGAAGTGGATGGAGAACTTGTACAGGAACTTTGCTCATCTATCTTTCTGAGTGGCAAATCTCTCAATGACCCTTGTGTTGAAATCTGGAATGTCCCGTGTGAGTTTTTTCTCTATAGAGAGTATAGCCAGAGCACTGAGGCGATCTTGTGCCATTGTGTTCCTAAGGAAAGTTTTTCCTTAAGTTTTCTCTTAAGTAGAGAAGCACCTCTCTGATTCTGCTGTTGTCATTGGTGTGGTGATGAGGATCTTGAGAAGACTTACAGTTTCAGTGAATGTGTCTTGAAGGTTATTTTCCATTAGAACCTGAAAGAGAGCCAGTGCACCACTGCAACCCTGGAACTCCTCATTTTCGTAAATCAGAGAACAGTTCTCTTTTAAATCTGGCTTTGTCCAAAATGGGATAGGCATCCACTGTGGTTCCTAGTGCTGAATCTGGGAACTGTCTGCTGTATTGTGGGAACAAGTCTCCTTGCAACAGAGTGGCATGAGATGCTTGGTGAAAGAAAACCTCTCCTTGGCATGACTCATAATGGTATCACATACCTATGAAATGATACATAAATGTAGAAAAGTAAACACAGAAAACATTTTTCAGTTCAACAACACAATAAAATCAGCATAGTCATAGCAGTTACAATTTTGTTATGAGCAAGTAAGTTTTATTAATTATAACTATAATACACACACTAGCTGTCATTATCTTATTCACTCAGTCTCACACACTCAATTCAATAAGCTTTATTGGCTGTCTCTGTCACTCTAACTCACTATACACAACAATTATCAAAAGCATTAATGTGAAGAAAAAAAAATCATATAATTTCTACATTCTCCAGCAGATAGATATGATAATAATTTTAGATAAAACTGTATTAAAACATGTGCTATTGTTGTGTTGGGCCTAGTCAATGTTATCTAGATTCATCACAATTAAATTCTCTAGTCTAACATGGTGGCGACATTGCGATATTTATGATAGGTTCTATTGTGCCCAGCCATGTGGATTTATGTTTTTATTGTTTAGACTGCATAAGCATGTTTTCAGCCAAAATGCAAAATCATAGCCTACCTGATAGCCTGTATGCTGCGAGTGAACCTCTGGGTGATCCCTGCGATGAAGAGTCTATGTTCCTCTTCTGCAGATGATTAAACAGCATGTCTACATGTGGGGTGATTTTGTGGAATAACGCCAGGAGGAAACAGAAAACCTCATCTTCCAACATTCTCATACAACCCCCGGCCTCTCTCTTCGATATGGCATCAAAGTCTCCTCTGTCTCGAATAGTTTGGAAGCACTTAACCAGTTCATCTTTGTGCTCGTAAATGGTGTTAAGAGTATGACTGTGGAAGTTACATCACGTTGTTGAAGCACCTGGAAGTCGGTGTGCCACCACTTCATCCAGCACTGCCGTTCGTTTGAATGACTTGGAAAAAAATGTAGAAAACCCCTCAATGTCTGAAAAAAACTGTCCGATCTATGGGGTGTGGGATGTTGCCTGCTGCATGATGAGGTTCAACTGATGCGCATAGCAGTGAACGTAGTATGCACTCCCGTAGACGTCTTGCACTTTACGCTGCACTCCACCTGTAGCATCTTTCATCACTGCGGCACCATCATAGGCCTGGGCAATTAATTTTCTCTCTTGTCCCGCAGGAAGGATGGTGCTCAGCCTTTCCAATAATGCAGTGGCAATCGTACCAGCAGTTGCATTTGGAAGCGCAATAAACTCATTAAAGCGTTCTTGAATGTTGTTGTGGCCATCTATGTACCGCAGCACAAGAACAAGCTGACAATGAGTGCAGATGTTGGTTGTCTCGTCTGCCTGAATGGCAATATAATCTGACTGTTTCACCTCTTCCAGAATGCAATCTCTGAGAACTGACAACATGCAGTCTAACAATTCATTTTGCACGGTCTTCGAAATGCCTTTAAAAACAGTGGCGTTCTCCAGGTGCACCTCCAACTGACGGTCGATTGAGGCCATGAGATCAATTAGACCCAGGAAAATGCCAGGGTTTTCTGATGCGTCACTCTCATCGTGACCACGCAAAGCAAATTCAAAGGCACCACAAAATTTCACAGCATCAATGATCTTTGACAAAATATGCCGATTCCTGTCCACCTCCTCGTTGTGCCTTCTTATGGCAATGTGGTGTCCCTCATCTAGCTGTGTGGCTATGCTAATTCGGCCTAGCATGGCTAACTTCACAGGGTTGTCCATATGCACTTTTGCACGCTTATGTTTCTTGACATATGTTTCAGGTCTGTCACCCCTGTTTGTGTCCACGAGCTATCACACGCACTTGTTTTAAACAGTAAGCAAGGGAAGCAAAAGATTGCATTGGCATAACCACAGCTAGTTAGCCAAGCCTTCCGATCGAACCAACCTCGGGAAAAGCTTCTCTTGTAGGTTTTCTCCTTTTCTTGCGCCTGTTGGGTTATATTCACTTCTCGGACCTTCTTGTCTGGTCCAAGTTCTTTTATGATGAGTTTTTCCGCAAACGTACTTCATTCGAAGGGATACAGGTGTAGAGATTTAACTGAATTTGGGGCTAGCTCAACTCCCACGACTACATTAGTGCTACTCGAAGTCGCCCGCGCCGCCATGTCGTGAATGTCTTGTGGTGCAGCAGGTGCACTGCTCTAATCTTGGTACTACGGTGATATTTCCAGAGCCCCCAAACCATAAAATTCGACGACGATGATTGGCGAAATATAACCATTTAACCTAATAATATAATTTTTTGTGTAGCAATCGGGGAACCATTGGCTTAAATTACAGCACTGAAGGGCTGAGCGAACAGGAGCCCAGGGAAGACAGCCTATTGGCTACTGTTGAAGTGTTTATTGCATCAATATTGCATGAATAATAAGTATTTTATTAGAATTTAACTGTATGATTATACACTATTATTTATATCGTGCAGGGGTCTGCAGGAGACTGGAAGACCACCCCTCACACTGCTGGGTGTTAAGTCCATATATGGATATATAGTGCTGGACTCAAGCCAAGTTAAGACATATGGGGGAAAGATAAACAATGACGTAGTGTGTTTGGAATGTCTAGGAACTGCCTATATAATGGGGGATTTCCCTTAGTCGTGAGGAGATCTGCAGATCGACTCGGTTTCGTTTGAAAGAATAAAACCTATATTCTGGCATCAAAGACTGAGTGAAGTGTTATTTCCAAAGAAGAGGAAAACGGCAGCATTTAATCCACAACACTACTACACCAACATGATAAATGTAACGATGCTGAAAGTGAATGCAAACACAGCTACAAGGATCATCGGTGCCTCTCTCCCCTCCATCCTGGATATTTTCCTTGCACGATGCTCCAGCAAAGCAAACGCCAGACTGCTCAACAGCTTTTTTCCCCAGGCTGTGAGAGCCCTGAACTCAAACCCCCCCGCCCCTCCCTGAGACCCCATACAAACCCCCTTCCTCCTGAAACATACAAACAAACCAAAAAAAATTAATAATAATAATTGCAATTTGAAGAGTGCAATTATTAAATTGCCTAAATTATTATTTATTGCAATTATTAAATTGCACTCAATTTGAAGAGTGCTACACACAGGTGAGTGGGCCTGTAAAAAAAAACAAAAAAAAAACACCTGTAGTAACACACTCTTCTCTATGCGCACTAGACACTTTCACACACTGCTGTGTGTACATAAGCCCACAAAAGACTCTATAATATATGCATGTTTACATGCTCATGCACTACAATTATCTTGCACTGTTCCCCAGCCATGTATAGGTTAACATTTATATTTATATATAGTATATTTATAGTCAAATCTGTCAGTAGGTTAGTTATGTATAGGTTTATATTGTTTTACTTCATAGTTGTATGTCTGTACTTATGTAGCACTGTGGTCCTGTGAGGCACGACCTTTCGTTCCCCTGTATGTCCCCACATGTAGAGGAATGACAATAAAGCTAAACTTGACCTTGACTTGACTTGAAATATCCTTCTGGAGAGTTCTATACACATTCTAAAGTAAAACAATTATTAGCACGTAATTAACACAGATTATGTTTCTAAATTAGATATTATAAAAAATTAAAAAATAAAAAATAATAGTAATAAAAAGCACCAAAATGCAAGAACGATTCTGCATTCATTAGTGTAAGTGGCGATTGATAGTGTATAATAATATATAATGTATAACGTTAATGAACTTACAATAACAACGTGGCGCTGTGGACGCTCGCGCAGCCTCTCGAGGAGAAATGGAAACAAACACAGCTCTATGGCGGCATTTTAATGCCATTAATAACCGAGCGCACAACTCCAATCTCCTCTGCGCGCAAATCAAGCCCTCACGTGCTCGGACACGACTCGCATCATCATTCCCCACACTCGCGCTCGACCTTCTATTTTACTTTTGCAAAAACTTTTTTATTTTTGGCAGTCGTGGACTTATTTCATTGTAACCTCAAATGTCATTGTTTAATTCCCATTTTTCCTGAAGTCAGTTGTGATTGGACGATTAGACATGGCTTCACCAGGACCAGATGCAAGTGAAAACTTTATTGACTGACTGATTGATTGCATTATTAATATAATATGTCCTTTAATTAGATTTAAATATGTCAAAGCTGATTGAACACAGGTGAGAATAATTTAATTTACAACTCACAAAAAAACCAAAAAAAAATCGGACAAGAAAATTTTTTACTCGGACAAGTGTATGACAGATTTATTTGTCCGAAGGACAAGCACGTGAACAGGCTTAATGTCGATCCCTGTGAGGCAAAAGAAAAAAGAAAAGTGGCTGGTAAAAAGTCAGGATTTTTAAATCCACCTGCCACAGTGGCTGATGGTCAAAAAGGTTCATTTCAGGCCCTGATTGTTAGTCTACATTGCCGTCATCATGACATTATTCCCGGACAGAACCTAAATAAAACATTTTATTTTTAGTTTTTACGAGTCACTTGGCCTCGGAAATTTTCCTTATGAAAGGTGTCACTGCAAGCTGATCCTTTTTGCCTCCCTTTAATTTGAATAAACCCATGCACATATTGGGCAATTTTGAAAAGTGCTTTGAATGTAGGGAAAACATGACAGGCTAGCCTACAACACTGGACAAATTGCCTTATCCGATTATTGAAAAATCCTAGGCTACTGAATTTGTTTCCAAGTGTGCAAATATGTTCTGCTTAACTGAAAGGCACATTTTTTGCATTGTGCTTGTATTTTCTGTTTTAGATGCTATTACACAACAGATGGGGACAGCCGCCGTCACCCAGTTTACTTTTGCCCAGGCTGTGCAAAAGTGTCTTCGCTATGCACCAGACTGGGCAGGAGGGACAGGACGACAAACCAGTCAGACATCAGAGGACATCGAACTGTAAATAGGTTTAAGAAAATAAATCATGAAATAAGAATAAAAATGAAATTCATTTCTTTTTACCTTAAATCGTGTAGTGTCGTCAGTGTTTTAGGCTAGGCTATAGGCATACAAGCTTTCAAATGTTCCATCACTTTTTTAACATCCTGGCTGTAGATAAAGCAGGATATTCATTATAGGCCATTTAATTTATGGCATTACATTTTGGTATGCCTAGCAATCATTTTCTATGGCTTAATAACGACTGAAATTCCTTTGAAATCACGTTGATCCTCAGTTCAGTTGAAATTTGAACACTGTTTCAATATTCCTGATAATTGAAATACTATTGAAATTACGTTGATCTATAGACAGAATTTCAACGTTGTTTCAATATTAAAACAGGGTGCAAAATGATGTTGAATCAACATCAGATTTTGATGTTGATTCAATGACTTAATGTTGACAACAAAATGTTGATTTAACATAGTTTCCATGACTGTTTGCTATCTGGGTTGTCACTGATTGTGGTAAATTGTTAAATAAATTGACTCAACTGCTGAGACGGTGTCGTTTATATTTTAAAAGGTTTTCTCCAAATTTGAAATGGTCTGTTGAATTGTAGTTGAAATATTAATGTTTCAACAAAACTGATCTAGAATCATCATCACATTGTAACATTGATCAAACAATATTACCAAAGATTATTTTTATTAATTTCAATATTGATTCAACATCAGTGATGTAGAATCAATCATAGTGTAATGTTGATTCAATAATATTATAACTGATTTTTTGTTGAAATCTCGACATTATTTCAATATTAACTGAGGCTGCAAAAGTGATGTTGAAAAAATATTATTACCATTGATTTGTAGTTAAAATATCAGTATTGCTTCAACATTAACTGAGTGTGATGCTAAAGCAACATTACTTTATGTTAATTCAATGTAATTGGTGTTGATGCATCAACACTGACTCAACACTGACTCACTGACTTTCAGTGATTACATGCTATCTGGGAATTATTACGTCAACTAAAGTACATTTATCCATTATTTTATTTATTTCTCATTGTTTCAAAATGCTTAAACATTTAAGATGTACAGTAAATTATATCATTAATAAACCCCATTCCCTGATTTCGGTACATTTTTATATATACATGATCACTGCAGCATATTTGGGGTCAAATGTACTAAACATGTCAATTAGCAAGACAGTGCAATTCCAGAAAAGCACAGATGGAAATGGAAAGTTCTGTACGTGATCTACCGACAACACCCACATTAAAGAACGCAGACGCAGCCAGACCATTTTCATAATGACCAACACAATTTTCCAGTTATCGTCTGGTCTAAGACACGCTTCCTTTTTTGGGGGGGTGGTAAATAATGGTGCAAACACCAGTAAATTGACCAGCGCAAACCTTAGTAAATCACATTGAATGACTCACTCAAATACTCTCCTCACATACATTTTGGTGTCTGAAAAGGAATCTGCTACAAATGCATATGCAATAAGGTCAGCTGCAAAAATAACCCTGCCCATGCCTTTTCAGCGCTAATTCTTCATTGCGTGTCTTTAGTAAATCCTGACAGAAGTTTTTTAAATACCCAAAGATGTCAGGCTTTGTTTGTCACCCTCGGCGGTGTCCTTAAACCAGCTCATCCTGATTTGATTGCACTTGGGCAGGTAGCTAATATTAATATCTAAACTACAACAAAATAAAGACATTTCCAGGAAAAAATACTCTGAGACTTGTTTTGAAAGATTTATCAAATCAAACCAAAGAATGGTTTTGGTTCACTCAAAGTTTCAGAATAATACAAAGACAATAATTCAAAAAGGCAAAAATTACAGAAAACAGGCTTTACCCGAAGCGTGGCCATGAAAAACAGTGAACAAAGCTTTTTATACTTGGACATATTATGGGGCTGTAAGAAGCTATGGCTGTCATTATAATGCAGAAATTCCTTATTAGGTAAGCTACTGGCCTTGGACTATAGCAATCATAATATTTTCAAGGGTTACCACGAGTTTGCAAAAAGCAGACACACATCTTGTATCATCTTTTCTTTGCAGCGGACACTTGAAGGTTTAAACCTTTGTTAAACCCACACTCACTTCATATAGCAGCCAGTCTTTTTGACCTTCCCCTTTTTTAGGGACCATGTTGCCCTGAGTTTAACATCAGGGCAAAACAGTTATTAATATGTTAAGCTCATTGACACTTCTAAACAAGAAAAATAAAAAGCCACACTCACACATAACATGCAAACTTTGTATTATACTTTGTTTCAAGAGATTCAAACTTCTCTTGCAAGTTGAATATTTCACAATCGGCTTTATAGCATAAATCAGTCAACAGTTTGTTGTTTAATCTCTCCATGTGTCTGATGACTCTTATCATCTTCTTGCATCACCAGATCAGTCCTCCACTGGAAGAGCCCTGGCATGATTTCTCCTTTCTTTTCTCCCTCTTCTGGGCCTTTTGGATTTTCCTGGCTTGGTCTTTCTGGAGTCGTTCAACTAGAAGATCATCCACAAACAATTCAATTGTATCTCTCATATTTTTACACTCATTTAGGAGAGATCTTGTTTCTGGGAATTCACCAGAAGAATTTAAATTCACTTGCGGGCCATTTGGGGCCTGCACAACAAAGGCAATGCTTGACCAAAATGTCACCAGATTCAAACTTCATTACTAATTTTAGCAGATTAACCTCTTAGATTAAAACACTCTGTTAAAACAATCTGAATGTCAAATTATTTGTAAGTGCAATTTTTGTAAATCATGGATGTGAATGTGAACTTTGCTCATTTAGACGCCTTCGGGCAATGCTTTTTCTCATGAGCTTGTAGACTAGATGATTGAGTGAAACTCTTCGCACATGAAGAGCACTGGTGCCGCTTCTCTCCAGTATGAACTCTCTCATGATCTTTCAATGTTCCTGCCTGAGTGAAACTCTTCCCACAGCGTGAGCACTTGTACGGTTTCTCTCCAGTATGAATTCTCTGGTGTGTTTTAAGTGGTCGGATGTAGTGCAGCTCTTCCCACATTCAAAGCACACAACAATGTTATTAGTGTTACTCGATCTTAGCGCTGCATTCGATACTATTGACCATAACATTCTTTTGAATAGACTCGAAAATTATGTTGGCATTAGTGGAACTGCATTGGCATGGCTTAAATCATACTTATCTGACCGTTATCAGTTTGTAGCAGTAAATGAAGAGATGTCACACCGATCACAAGTTCAGTATGGAGTACCGCAGGGCTCAGTGCTAGGACCGTTGCTCTTCACCCTGTACATGCTACCACTGGGAGATGTCATTAGGAAGCATGGCATTAGTCTTCACTGTTATGCTTACGATACTCAGCTCTATATTTCTTCACGCCCTGACGAAACTTACCAATTCACAAGATTAACGGAATGCATAGCTGATATAAAACATTGGATGTCTAGTAATTTCCTGCAACTTAATTCAGAAAAAAAAGAATTTTTAATTATTGGACAAAAAAACTGCAAGTAGTAACCTAGAATACTGTCTAACACTCGATGGCTGCTCTGCCAGGTCCTCGTCGTCAGTGAGGAACCTGGGTGTGCTCTTTGATACCAATCTTTCATTTGAAAGCCACGTTTCTAACATCTGTAAAACTGCATTCTACCATCTTAAAAATGTATCTAAATTACAGCAAATCCTTTCAATGCAAAATGCTGAACAGTTAATTCATGCGTTCATGACCTCAAGGCTAGATTACTGTAATGCTCTACTGGGTGGTTGCCCTGCTCGCTTAATAAACAAACTCCAGCTGGTCCAAAACGCAGCAGCTCGAGCTCTTACTAGAACAAGGAAGTATGATCATATTAGCCTGGTTCTGTCAACACTGCACTGGCTCCCTATTAAACATTGTATAAATTTTTAAATCTTGCTTATTACTTACAAAGCACTAAATGGTTTAGCTCCCCAGTACTTGAGCGAACTCTTAACGCATTATACTCCATCACGTCTAGTGCGGTCTCAAAACTCTGGCCAGTTGATAATACCTAGAATATCAAAATCAACTGCAGGCGGTCGATCCTTTTCCTATTTAGCGTCTAAACTCTGGAACAGTCTTCCTAGCATTGTTCGGGAAGCAGACACACTCTGTCAGTTTAAATCTAGACTAAAAACGCATCTCTTTACTATGGCTTACACATAAAACATTATCAATTTCTATTATTCAAATCAGTAAATGATGGTTAGGCTGCATTAACTAGGTCAGCCGGAACCGGGAACACTTCCCGTAACACCTGATGTACTCGTTACATCATAAGAAGAATGGCATCTACGCTAATCCTAGTCTCTCTGTTTATCCCGAGGTTTACTGCATTCAGCCGGATCCGGGCTGTATCCAGATCAGATGGTGGACCAGCGCCTGGACATGACCAACACATCCCTGAAATGTCTGCAGAGAGCATGTCAAATAAACTCCCCCCGTAAACGCTGCATTGACATGACATCCTCATTAAACCCGTCTTCGGCGTGACAACTCCAATCTTTCGAATAATCTTACGAATATCTATTTACCTAATATGAATTAAGACCTGCAATGTTGCCAGAATTACAATCATACACTGTTTGTTCGTTGGCCAGAGGATAACTGGCACCCCGACTGAGCCTGGTTTCTCCCAAGGTTTTTTTCTCCATTCTGACCCTGAAGGAGTTTTGGTTCCTTGCCACCGTTGCCTCTGGCTTTTGGCTTGCTCAGTTGGGGACACCTAAATTTCAACTATATTACCGATCTGCCCGCATTGATGCTATATGATACTTGAAATTAGCTGGATAACATCACCGTTTCACCAGAACGGCTGTACAAATTCTGTTGCATTATTTTCCTGTTAACATTGTGAAGCTGCTTTGAAACAATTGGACAAACTAGATAAACTAGACAAATCTAGTTTAATACTAGTATAGTTTAAGATGTATTGTTATATGTCAGTTTTCATCTTAATGTTCCTCATTAAAGAGAATGAAGGAAAACACCAACCTATTTGTTCCTCTGTCTCTTCATCTTTTATTCTGCAGGGTTCTTCCTTAAACTCCATCTTTACAATAGTATGTCAGTAGTTTCTCCTGGAGTAATTCATCCTGCTTGCTTCTTCTTCTCCTGTGGGAAGATGGGAATATTCCCAGCATTTAAACTCTCATGAACGGCTGTGGGAGCGGCTTCACTGACTGAAGGTGTGAATTGTGGTCGGTGTTGCTCATTTAGTAGATGATCATCACACTTACAATCACTCTCAATTATTCATGGTTTAAGTGAATTAAGGGTTGATTGCTGTAATCAGACATCGAATAAATGTGGGAATGTGTGCATAATAACTATACCAAAATGCATTTAAACTGCATTTATTTCATACTAATTATACTACAAATACAAATACTATTTACTGACATAAGGCTTGAGACTTACTGATATAAATATTATAATTAAACGCAAGTTGGACATTAGCACTATATCTGGATAACTAAAGTACATCATGTAAAAAAATAGTTTTTCCAACTTTAAGTAAACCAAAAGTACAATTGCATGGGATTTATATTAAGTACATAAACATGTAAATGTATTTGTAGTATACTTAGCATAATTGTATTTCAAATACACTTTAGTATATTTATTTTTCACTAGCGTAGAGACAAATGAATAGTTTGCCATTCAGATGTGATTTACCTAAAACTATAGTTATTTCTGTCACTAAAGACTAGCATAATTTACAGTTGCACATTCAGAAAATGTTGTAAAATAAAACCATCTAGATAAAAATGTGTAACATGGTATATCTGTCATTTCAAAACAAATTTCCTGGTTAAACATTAAAGCACACTAGTGTGATTAGGCACAAATAATGATTTTCACTCAAAAACTGAGGTACTTAAGCTCAGATAAGGCCTACGATTGATCAGTTCCTAAAATAAATGCAAAACTTATCCTAATTGAAAGAAAACAAGCTGACAAAAAGATTGAACCCAATATTTGGTGATAATCTAGCATAATGAGAGAATTATAAGCAGTTTTATGCTGGCCGGTCATTTTCAACACAGCACAAGGGTTAACTTTGAAGTGCTACCTATTGTATCATCACACTACAGGTGCTGGTCATATAATTAGAATATCATCAAAATGTTGATTCCATTCAAAAAAATGAAACTTGTATATTATATTCTTTCATTACACACAGACTGATATATTTCAAATGTTTATTTCTTTTAATTTTGAATATTATAAATGACAACTAAGGAAAATCCCAAATTCAGTATCTCAGAAAATTAGAATATTACTTGGCCAACTGAAAAGTATGAACATGAAAAGTATGAGCATGTACAGCACTCAGTACTTAGCTGGGGCTCCTTTTGCCTGAATTACTGCAGCAATGCGGCGTGGCATGGAGTCCATCAGTCTGTGGCACTGCTCAGGTGTTATGAGAGCTCAGGTTGCTCTGATAGTGGCCTTCAGCTCTTCTGCATTGTTGGGTTGGCATATCGCATCTTCCTCTTCACAATAGCCCATAGATTTTCTATGGGGTTAAGGTCAGGCGTGTTTGCTGGACAATTAAGAACAGGGATACCATGGTCCTTAAACCAGGTACTGGTTGCTTTGGTACTGTGTGCAGGTGCCAAGTCCTGTTGGAAAATGAAATCTGTATCTCCATAAAGTTGGTCAGCAGCAGGAAGCATGAAGTGCTCTAAAACTTCCTGGTATACGGCTGCATTGACCTTGGACCTCAGAAAACACAGTGGACCAACACCAGCAGATGGCATGGCACCCCAAACCATCAGTGACTGTGGAAACTTTACACTGGACCTCAAGCAACGTGGATTGTGTGCCTCTCCTCTCTTCCACCAGACTCTGGGACCCTGATTTCCAAAGGAAATGCAAAATTGACTTTCATCAGAGAACATAACTTTGGAGCACTCAACAGCAGTCCAGTCCTTTTTGTCTTTAGCCCAGGCGAGACTCTTCTGACGCTGTCTGTTGTTCAAGAGTGGCTTGACACAAGGAATGCGACAGCTGAAACCCATGTCTTGATGTCTTGCATACGTCTGTGCATAGTGGTTCTTGAAGCACTGACTCCAGCTGCAGTCCACTCTTTGTGAATCTCCCCCACATTTTTGAATGGGTTTTGTTTCACAATTCTCTCCAGGGTGCGGTTATCCCTATTGCTTGAACGCTTTTTTCTACCGCATCTTTTCCTTCCCTTCGCCTCTCTATTAATGTGCTTGGACACAGAGCTCTGTGAACAGCCAGCCTCTTTTGCAATGACCTTTTGTGTCTTGCTCTCCTTGTGCAAGGTGTCAATGGTCGTCTTTTGGGCAACTGTCAGGTCAGCAGTCTTCCCCATGATTGTGTAGCCTACAGAACTAGACTGAGAGAGCATTTAAAGGCCTTTGCAGGAGTTTTGAGTTCATCAGCTGATTAGAGTGTGGCACCAGGTGTCTTCAGTATTTAACCTTTTCACAATATTCAAATTTTCTGAGATACTGAATTTGGGATTTTCCTTAGTTGTCAGTTATAATCATCAAAATTAAAAGAAATAAACATTTGCAATATATCAGTCTGTATGTAATGAATGAATGAATATAATATACAAGTTTCACTTTTTGGATGGAATTAGTGAAATAAATCAACTTTTTGATGATATTCTAATTATATGACCAGCACCTGTATAGCAACGCTCTCCCACACATTTTGCTATTGTAACTGCGCTTATTTCCGTCGTTGGTATACGTAGCAGTGGATGGTAATAGATATGAAATGTACAGTTTTCGAACATCTTGCTGATAAAGTTTCTTTAGTCATTTGGCAATCCTGCTGCCTGAACCACTGTAGGCAAACCAATATCTTTAACACACTCTGTCAACCTGCTTGTGGTGAAATATATAATTGAGTATCATCGGCATAACAGTGGAAACTGTTTTCTTATAATATTACCAAGTGTCAGGATATATATTGATAATATCAGAGGGCCTAAAACAGATCCTTGCGGCACTCCATAATTCACTGACATCATCTCAGATTTGTCCGTTTAAATAGACAAGATGTTACTGGTCTGATAGGTACGATTGAAACTTTAATGCCTGTCTCTGAATACCAGTGTAATTTTGTAGATGATCTAAGAGTATTTTATGATGTATTCTATGGTGTCGAATGCGGCACTAAGATCAAGTAAAACTAGTACTGAGTATATAGTATAACAAGTGTGTGTGTGTGTGTGTGTGTGTGTATATGTGTATGTGTATATATATGTATATAAAATACTATACACATACACACACATACATATATACACACATACACACACACACGTATAACTTCTTGAACTTAATGCTGTTAAACTGATTTTTTTTTTTTTTTTTTTAAATATCCACATAATAAATTGTTCGTCACTATAGCAACAGTAGACCCCCGTTAATATAGGGGAGAGCAGGTAACAACCTAACGCTTTTTGACTGCCTCAGGTTGTGTAAATCCACTTGGTGTTCAGAATATTTTTTTTCCCGCATTAATTGCACACGTTTCACGCAGTGTTACAACACACCCCATCTACGCAACTAGGATTTAAACCGCGGCTCGTGTCTTCTGCTGGTTAGATCAGCATTAAACAACTCTCTCAACTGTTAAATAACAGATATAAGATTAAAATATCAGATTTGTCTTATTTTAAATAAATACAAAAACAGAGATGAAAAATAAACTTAAGAAATTTACTTTAATTAAAATGTAAAAAAAAAAGAAAAAAAATTTCAGTGATATCTTTCACAGATTTTATTTTTTTGATTTTTCTCTAAAAAAAATGTTGATACGGCAACTAGTAAATACACTAATTTTCGTCACCCTGGCATGTGTGGAAAGTTTTAAATCATGCGTTACAAATAAACCCCCCGCTCCCCTACCCCTTGGCCTCACACCCCTCTTGCGACGGGACTGACTGGAGCTCAGGAGTTTTTAAGGTAAATCTTATGGTAAATTAAAAATTTTCTAATAAATGAATGTACTCAGTGTGAAAACATCAGATTAGAGCAGAATGAATGGCTGTGTATATGGGTGTTTCTCAAACGGAAGGCTGCAAATCTGGGCTGTCACGTTATCAAAAGTTGCAGATGGCCATCTTAATTTGAAGGAACCTTGGAAGGCAGCCTTCATTTTGCATCCTTCATTCAGCCTGTTTTGAAGGATGCATCAGATGTATCCTCCGTGGCCTTAAATCACCCACAATCCTTTGCACACATTTAAATTCACAAAAATAAACTGAAGGAAAATGGGTCGATACTGAGCTTGTTTGAGTTTATTATGAAAAGTAAGACAAAAATAATGTTTTTGGACATGAAAGCAAACAATAAGATATTGCCCATCCCTATTAGGATATAGACTGTTTCAACGGCAACAACATAAACAAACGTTACTGCGCATGCACGCTTTTGTGGCCCAAACTTAACTTCCGGTAGACGTCCACAAAGAGTCAATAACAAGAGAGGCTGCGTTATCTTTCATTTTAATTGTGCAACATTATCTTAATTTATGTTTTTATTGTATCAGCATGTTTATTATAAATAATCTCCCATTTCTGTCTGCAATATAGAGTGGGGAAACATCCCTCTTTAAGGGTTAGTTCACCCAAACCCGAAAATTCTGTCATTAATTACTCACCCTCATGTCGATCCCAAATCGTAAGAAGAAAAATATCTTAATTCGTGTTCCGAAGATGAATGAAGGTCTTATGGGTTTGGAATGACATGAAAGTGAGAAATAAAGAATACAAATTTGGGGAAGAATACTAATCCTTTAAGGACTGTAATGCCGTTTTCTGTACAGTAGCCTATATAAATGCTTGCGCACTCGCCTTTCAATCATGCAATGCGTCTGAATAACATGTTTCTTTGTTTCATAATAATGTTGGGAAACTTAAACTTGTAGATAAAGTACCCTCTTAAGACCCTCTATGGGCACTGCCATTAATAGAGGATAAAGCGAAAGTTGTTTTACACTCGTGATAATGGCCTATTACATACCCAATTTAAATATTTTTCGGGAAACAAAAATCTGATCACTTTAACCAGATGGCGACCACTTGATGTGTATAAGAATAAGTTACCTCTAGTCTTGAGTAGAATATTTCTGAGAAGCAAAATAAATAAGTAAAATTACATTAGACATATAACGTTTATTACATTAGACGCTGTTCTCATATGCAGTCAGACTGGATATTTCTGAAGAATTCAAGGTTTTCTGAGAGTCACACACTGTTATATCATGTTATCCAAGAATAGTACGTCAAAATGTGTAGTGCGCCATACGATCCACTAGCCAGACCGATAAACAAACACAGACCGGAAGTTAACATCGGGCCAGGCGCGTAACGTGGCAATGTGCATGCATCCGATGAAACCATCTATATAGAAAAATGTAGTACTGGTGCATATTGATTCAGAGCTGCGTCATCTGAAGTCCTCGCAGGATTCTGTGTCATCTCTTCACAGGTGTTGGTCATCTGAAGTCCGCGCAGAATTCGGCGTCATCTCTTCACAGGTGTTGGTCATCTGATGTCCTCGCAGGATTCGGCGTCATCTCTTCACAGGTGTTGGTCATCTGAAGTCCGCGCAGGATTTGGCGTCATCTCTTCACAGGTGTTGGTCATCTGAAGTCTTCATAAGAGGCTGGATCCAGAAGGGAGCTGACATACTCACTAGTTACCTCAGGATGGTCATCACAAAATAAAACAGAAAAGCAAATGCAAAATACAACTTTGAGCAATGGGTAACTGTGGGCTCACTTAGATAACTTTGGGCAATGCTTTTTCTCATGAGTCCGAAGATGAGATAATTGGGTGAAACTCCTCCCACATGAAGAGCACTGGTGCGGCTTCTCTCCGGTGTGAATTCTCTTATGAGTTGTCAATATTCCTGAACGTGTGAAACACTTTCCACAGTGTGAGCACTTGTACGGTTTCTCTCCAGTGTGAATTCTCTTGTGTTTTTTTAACTGTGCGTTTGTAGTAAAGCTATTCCCACAGTCAAAGCACATATAAGGTCTCACACCAGTATGAATACGCTCATGTGCTTTTAAAGAGTTCAGTTGTGAAAAACTCTTTCCACAAAAAGAACAAACGTAAGGCTGCACACCAGCATGAACTTTAAGATGTCTTCTTAAGCTTGATTCCACAACAAATGTTTTCTCACACTGATCACAGCTGAATGATCTCACTCCAGAGTGACGGCGCAGATGATCATTGAGATTACTTTTGCGACTGAAACTCTTTCCACACTGAGAGCATGTGAGCGGCCTTTCTCCAATGTGAGATTTCATGTGTTTCTTAAGGCCTGATTCATGCACGTAAAACATTCCACACTCAGAGCAGGTGAAAGATCCTTTGACTCCAGATTTTCCAGCTTGTTTTTGTGTGAAATTATCTTCAGTCTTTGAAACAACTGCATCTCCATCTTCATTTTTACATGTCAGTTGTCCATCTTCATTTTTGAAATGAGGTTTTTGAAACGAATGTTGTTCATCTTCATTTTTACATGTCAGTTGTCCACCTTCATTTTTGAAATGATGAGGTTTTTGAAACGGATGTTGTTCATCTTCATTTTTACATGCCAGTTTTCCATCTTCATTTTTGAAATGATGCTGTTTCTCTTCATTCACTTCCATCGGGTCTAAAATCAACATTGAATTCACAAAATTCAATTAAAGAAAGAGAAAAGAGAAACATAAAAAAAATAAAGTCAATTCTTAATTTAGCACAAATCCTTTTAACTACCAAGTCTACTAGTATCTAGTTTTATATGCATTGTTATATCCTCCTGAGAACCAGGGCCCACATTCATAAATAATCTTATGCAAAGAGTTGCTCCTAGTGAAAAAATTCTAAGAAATGTGATGTAAAGAAAAAAGTAATTCAGAGAGCATCTTAACACTTAAAAGTAGTAGTCAGCCAATTCATCAGTTTTGCCGATTAATCGGCACCGATAGCTGATTGGTGGAACAATCCGTTATCTGTAAAAATCCACACCGATAGTTTTTCCGGGTTGCGTCTGTTGCTGGAGTGGCTGAGAAGGGTGCGCTGACATTACACAGTACGAGAGCGTTGAGAAGGTATGATGGCATTATAAATCGCACAAGCGGCCTCTAGAGGCAAAATAAAAACTCACTGACGCCTTGTGTTTATGTTAAAGCCCAATTTATTCTTCTGCATCGACTGTATACGTAGCTACTATGTACCCTGACATGCACCTCTCCAAAAATGTAACGCATCAATTCTACACGGACCGCAAGTGCTGTGATTGGTCTGCCAGAGCCCCTCCCTTAGGTCAATAAATAAATAAAAATGTGTGTGTCCAGAAATGGGATGATCTGCTATTAACACAATATTTTGTAGTCCAGAGATTCTTTATGTTAGTGAATAAATACATAGAGCTGCTGTGTATAGTTTATTTCTTTATTTTTTCATTAAAACCAAAGATGTTAATCAGTGATTGTATATCAAGAACAGGGACACATTTGGGTGCATTTCATTTTGTGATTTCAACAGAACAAATAAAGTCTCCGCAACAGCAATCGATTGAAGCGCTTCCATTCTTCCTATTAAACTCAAAAGATTTAGAAAAGACAACAAAGTTATATAAATACATTTTATTTCATATTGTTGTTGTTGTTAATGTTTATTATGTTAATAATTAGATTTTTTTAAGTGAATATGAAACAAAATAACAAAACAGAAAATCCTGTGAATAACTGGGCAAAACTTATGGAAACGCCAATTTCTCTGAATTTCTGCTGCCCATTTACATGATCAAGATAAGATAAGACCCGAGCTGGAGAAGTTCACTTGTTATAGCAGCTCCAGATACAAAATGCAGACGCGCAGTTAACCGCCAAACCACGAGATTAGTTGCTTCTTCACTGCGGTAAGAAAAAAATCCCATACAGTCACAGCGCTACTATGAACCAACATGAATGATCAAGGTACAATTGTATTGGTCATATTAATACATGCTGTAAATTGTTTATTGCATTATGCATTTAGTTCATGTAAGCTAATACATCCTTGTTAAATGGGACTTGCAAAGTGTTGCCTATGAAATTTACATGCATGTTTCTAGGTTATAGCTAAAGAAACACATTTGACCTCATTTAAATATATTCATATTTATATATGTTTTTAATTTAGCACGTTTTCATGGATCAGTACTGTTTTTTTATTTCTTGTAATAAATTTAAACAATTATTATTTTTTTTTATCCAGTATCCATTTTAAAAACTACCGGTTGATTTATCTGTTATCGGCATGTGTGGTCCAACCTAGTTATCGGTATCGGTAAAATCCTCTACTTAAAAGAGGTCTTAAGGTCCAAAATACGGATAAGGACTTTTAAGAAGCTTAAGAGGTTTTTTTAGCAGTGGAGAAAATGGACGAAACGTGAAGAGGAAGAAGAAATGTGTTGCATGAGTGAGTTAATAAGACGCTACACATTAGATCGTGCAGGGATCATGTTGGTGACCGATCTAATTAGACACGCTAACATCTCCGACACAGTGCAGAAATGCCATAGTGCCAGAAATGGAAGTAAACACTATTAACATATTTAGCAACTGCAAAAACGCAGCAATGGAGCTAGTAATGGGCGATATGAACTATATGCAATATAAACGATACAAAATTGGCCTAGGATAAAGATTTTAATCGCGATGGCGCGTGTTGATGACGCAATCTACCTGCAAAATTTAAAGCCACGAGCTGCAACTGGCTGCAACGTATTCGTCATCTTGAGTGAACACTGAAAGCAAAACGGAGGAGCTGGTGAAACATCCATTATTTGGATTGAAGCCGTCTGACAAGCAGCAGCAAACTATACAGTAGAGTGTGTGGGGCAACAGTTCCGGCTAAGAGAGCAACATTCACTTCAGGAGGTTTACCTTATTGGTATTTTTGTATTGTTTCTTATCATATACCTTGAAGAAAACACGAGAGTCGCGTTTGTTTCTATTGAGCGTCATTTCTCAAAATGGTGTGCGCTTATCCTGGGTGCCATGACAACCGTGTGAGTTATAGTAATGCTGCCTTCACGTGCTCTTGTACGTAATTATTGTACTTGTTGTACTAAATACGAATTTCCTAGGTAAAAATTGTTCATGAACACTCTCACATTTTGAAACTTGAATGCAATGATCTCGTAATCATGATTTCAGAAGTTGGAATTATCCGATATTACGTGAAGGCAGCATAAGCATGAGCGCCGGTGGCTGCTGAAGGCCCGCACTCATCACAGGAACACGCGCAGAGTAACGGCCGAGCTCAGCATTTTGACTGAATGATAAGGTTTCTTTCTCACAAAACCTTATAGTCTGCCTCCTGAACACTTGCCATATATGGCGCTGTATCATTGCGTTATACTTTTGTAGCCTTTTCGTAAAGTTTTAGCCCGGTTGCTATTCAGTGCCATTATAGGAAGGAGTGCGTGCAGGACGTTTTTTTTCCTTTTTTTGAGGTCCGAAAAAGATAGAAGATATGGCATTGGAACAACAGCAGGGTGAGTAAAAGATGGCTTTATTTTTTTTCCCCCATTTCAGGAGAACTATCCGTTTAAACTTTTTCTTTGTTAAAGTCTCTGCAGCTAGTGTACTTGAATTTTATTTATCTGCAACATTATGTTGAATAATTACGGTTTTGCACAATAAATGTTCTCAAAACTACATACAAATGTAACTACAGGCATTTGGCTTTCCTTAGGGTCTATGTAACCTGTTCTGAAACGTTTCTATTATAATTTATATATTGCGATATATATCGTTATCGCAAGAAGCTGCAATATATAACGCAATATGGATTTTAGGCCAGATCGTCCATCCCTAAATGGAGCAGTGATCACACAAATACAGCAATTTCAGAACCTTATTGTGTCGTTGTTCATTTCCTACCAAATACATTAAACATGACATTAACAGCATGGTTAAAAAAAATGATAATTTTATATATTATATTTAATGTATATATTATATACATTAAAACAATGAAAAGTAAGCGCACACCCAACACTTGCCGCAAAGCACTTGCAAAAGTAATGATTATGAATGTGTTGGAAGGAAAATAGCAACAAAAAAAATTTAATTATTTAATAAACTTCTGTTTTCTGAGTCAGTGTCGGCTACAAAGATGAAGTTGGCGATGCTGACTCGTCATCTCCGCAGTAAAGCGCCTCCAGAGGCAATTTCATATGGATCACATAAGCAGAGAGTATTTATTTTCTATTTGAATTTGTTCACTTAAAAGTAGACATTTCAAACTTGATATATTTCTCACGTCTGTGAGGAAAGCATTCACTGAGTTTCGGTTATTTTTATAGACAGAGACAGCAGAAAGTGCATTTGCTTTCTTATTATTGTGAGTTTACATAAATAGAAGTAGACCCTTGACAGTTTGAAATGATACATTATGCTTATCTGTAGGACAAAAGTAGCATTTTAAGTTGAAAAGAGGGATTTGTCTTTACAGGGCATCTTTATTGTCTTTAATGTGACATGCATGTTCTCAGAGAAATTCACTAAAATATAGTGGGAAAATTCTATGCCTAGGTCTCAAGAGGATTTGTCAGTTTTCATCTTAATGTTCCTCATTAAAGAGAATGAAGGAAAACACCAACCTATCTGTTCCTCTGTCTCTTCATCTTTTATTCTGCAGGGTTCTTCCTCAAACTCCATCTTTACAATAGTATGTCTGTAGTTTCTCCTGGAGTAATTCCTCCTGCTTGCTTCTTCTTCTCCTGTGGGAAGATGGGAATATTCCCAGCATTTAAACTCTCATGAACGGCTGTGGGAGCGGCTTCACTGACTGAAGGTGTGAATTGTGGTCGCTGTTGCTCATTTAGCAGATGATCATCACACTTACAATCACTCTCAATTATCCTTAATTATTAAAATAGCCGTTTAGAAACAATTCAACTCCTCCAGCTGATTTTTATGTTGCTCTAACTTTAGATAGGATTTACATGCATTAAAAACTCAGGGTTCATTTCATAAATTCAAATACAAACCACAATATTCACAAATTGTAATGTGAAGGGGAAAACCAAAAAAACAGTAATGAACAATATCAGTCTGATTCATTTCTGAGTGATTCTCTAAATGAACCGACTCGTTTAGTCGTTTGGATTGAGAGTTCTCCTATTAAATGATAAATGAATGTACTCACAGCGTGAAAACATCAGATTTGGAGCAGAATGAACGGCTGTGTTCCACTTCTCATGTTTATGCTCCTTCCCTCGCTCACTTCTCTTCTTCTTCTAGACTCGGATGTGTGTCGTTGCTTCGTTTGCTCGAGCGCCTCCACTGGCGGAAACCAGTCACTATTAAACTATCGAACCTTCATAGATTATATACAAAACAACCAAGCTATCTTATTTGAGTTTATACACTGTTTATCTCCCCAAATATGTTTGATTCAGGATAAAGATTCAAACTTCAAATATCTGCTAAGGAGTTTGCATTTGTATTTACCCTGAAGATTTGCCTTAAACCCCCCGAACCTTTCTGTCTGAGAGCCTCAACACAAGTTGTCTGATTTAGATTTCTCCTAATAAAAATAAAATCATAGTCTGATAAACAGTGAATTAAATCAGTTAATAAACAAAACGTAATGCGTCTTGCGGAAGAACAATGTAGCCGGAGCTACTTCTCTCTGTTTATGTCTATGAGGAGTCACGCAGTTACTCGGTTACTCCGCGGCGGTTGCGTCCTGCTCTGCCTAAAATAGTCCGAATATAAATACTTATTTATGCGTATCGTAGTGATTCAGGATAAGACAAAAACATGGTTTGTAAGATGGATTCATAATGTACTCGCTCTCTTTCTATAAATGTTTGTAAATTTTTAATAAAAAGTTTCATAGTGTGCGAAATGAAAGCAAATGGCGCCATCTAGAGGAACATCTGTGGCGCTGCCAAACTATTGCCATAACTACATTATAGAGAAGCTCTTGCAAGATATTCAAAGGATTGGGACGACACAAAATTGGCTTACAACACGAAGAGTTACATTGTATTACTTTTTTAACCAATTTGTTTGCCAAAATACAAGGCAGTGTATAAACTTTAATTTAAACTTTAACTAGCTAGCTGCTGTAAACCAAGTACTGCTGTTAAATTGCCACAGACACAGAACACACTTTTCCTGAGCAATTTCATCTTCTCTCAGTGATGAGTTTGTCAGAGTCCATATTAACAGAGCAATCGCCTCTTCAAATATACATAGAAAAACATCTGGTGCCGTTTTCCAGTGAAACATGACTTGTAGGATGGTGTCCCAGCAGTGAGCACTGAACACAAACACACACTGTGAACCAAGCCTGTAGCTAGTGATGGGGAGTCGACTCCTCGACTCAGAATAGTCCCAGAGTCGAGGTCGACTCCAGCACAGGAATCGACTCTCGTTGTCGACTCAGTTGCTGTGTCCGAAATCGCTCACTTGTTTACTGATTCTCTAATCCCTATAAAGTACATGGCAGTTGAGTGTGCTATATAAGCAAGGAGTGAATGAAATGAAGCGAGGAATTCAGACACTGACGTAATACACCGCGTCAGAGAGCTGTCGCAGAAACTTTGCCACACACATTTATTTGAGTGCTTTATTTATTTACTTTAGAAATAGAAAACTCAGTTTGTAATTAAACATAGGCTTCCTCCGCTAGCTTTAGTTTAATTGATGGTATATTAATGCAATATATTTTTGTGTTTTCCATTCGTGGTTAACCTTGTGTTCATAATCATTAAACTAACCATAAATCATAAAAAAACTTACATCAAGAAGAAACACATCAATAAGTGTACATTATTGTTTGTATTTTAGTATTTAGTATCTTTAACTCACCTTTTAAGACAATGATCATATGCGTTTAAGACATGTTTTTTCGTGACTTTTTCCTCTGTAAAATTAGGAATCGGCAACATCTAGGTAATAACGTTGATAACCACTCATCAAGTCATCGCTAAATTGGACTAATTTGGACGGTCACGCTAAAAGTGTGCGGTTTTAATGAAGGGATTTTAAGGCTTTGTGTCGGGGGGAAATAATTTAAGTGTGTAACAACTGCACTTTTGTCTTATTTCTGACCCTGTTTTGATGTAAAGTAAATGGAGTCGATTCCATAGACTCCTACAGTGGGAGTTGGGAATCGGAGTCCACTCCAAAAAAACCTGGAATCGAACACCCCTACCTGTAGCACACTTCAGAAACTGAAGCCTCCGCGCCTCAATCGTCCCCAGGTGGTTGGTCCCAGCTATAGCTCATAACCCCCGCCCTCCGTGTTTTCTAATGGACGCGAGACAAACTAAACAATCAAATTACACTTCAAATAATTTTTTCCCAAAGTTGGTTTCTGTCATTGTAGGCCGTTTTTATCATGATGATTTCATTTCAAGTGTTCGGTTTTTAAAAGTTTGGTTTTAGTTAGTTATTTTTATTTATTTATTTATTATTTTATTTATTGCTTGAACAACAGTTACAGAACAGGAACAAACAAAACAAGATGAAAAAAGAAAAGAAAAAGCCAGGTTTAAGGATACAAAATATAAAATACAAGAAAGTAAATAAAACCATAATTGACCAAACAAACAATAAAAGGCTTTGACATTTCACAAAATTGTATGTTTTCAATAAATGAATGGTTTTAACAGCCTTTTTGTTTGTACTTTCCTTAAGAGAAACCATATAATTTTTCTAATTCTATCAATACCACAGAAAAAGATGTTTCTGATTACTAAATTTACACCGAAACTTAACAAATGATTAATAATATTAATAATAGATTAATGAAAAAGATTAATAATATAAGCTTCATTTTACATACTCTTTTCATATTTGAAATTATATATATATATATATATATATATATATATATATATATATATATATATATATATATATATATATATATATATATATATATATATATATATATATTTAATACATTACATGTTCAAACAAAAGAAAATTGCAATCCAATTTGTCATTAATAAATTTAGAAACTTCCCACCATAACCTTTTTGTAAATTGACAGTGCCAAAAAAAAATATGAGATACCGTTTCTGGAAGCAAAGAACGAAATGAACAATTTACATCAATGTCTTTGTTAAACTTGGATAGAAAATGTTTAGCAGGGTAAAATTTGTGCAATATCTTAAATGAAATTTCCTTGACCTTATTTGTAATAATAAATTTATTAGGTAACAGCCAAACCTTACTCCAATTAATAGTTCCAATAAACCTTGACCAATAGGAAATGACATGTGGTTTACTCACTACTTCTTTTTACATTAACATTAACATAACTTTTATCCAAAGCAACTTACATTGCATTCAAGGTACACATTTTTCCATTTTGTCAGTTCTTGCTTTCCCTGGGAATCAAACCCATGACCTTGGCGTTGCTAGCACCACGCTCTTATTGTTTGAGCTACAGGAAAGCAGTAGCTCAAGCTATTCTTTTTGAAAAAGAAAACGTATAGCCTATACGTTTAGTCATTTTTTCTTGGGTAAAAACAAGCTTTACCACAGATCAGCTGGACGCAATAAAGATGCACGTTTAGAGTATGAAATACCTCTACATAAAGAAACAACACCCGAAGAAATAGCACCAATTACAGAGGCAAATTCTTTTGGGGAAACAGGGAAGTTTAAGTATAAAAGGAATTCATCATAAGTCATTAAATACCCTTAATAATTCAACAACTGTCCAACCAAAAGGATACCCTTGTCAAACCAAGTTTTTAAAAACATACTCTTATGTTTATACAAAATATTACAATTACTCCAGATGTAAAAATGATGTGGTGGGAAGTTATGTTTGTAAATTAACTTCCATGCCATAAGTGCTTGCCGGTGGAAACTGGAAGCACTGACAGTTTAACTGGAAGTTCCCTTTCAGTCGGTCACGTTCGACGTACGTTGGACGTCACCGACGAATTGGGATCACTTCAGGGAGCCCCTATCAGCTTCGAGATTTAGAGAACAGGCCAATGAGAATTGGCGTGCGAGATTTGCATCTCGCGCTCCGCCCCGCAGTGCGGGTATAAACGGAAGCGAAATGCAGCGCACCTTTGTCATTCACTTCGGAGCCGAACACGGTGTTGATGAAGAAGACTGTTCCTGCTTCAGCAGAGAGAAAGAGAGAACGACAGAAGAAGCTTCTTTGAGTGCTGAGTGGGATGGCACGATCAGCGGCGACGCGAGCTCCTGATACAGTGATAAACTGCTGTTTTCACAGCACTGTTTGGTCTGTTGGTTCGGTGAGGGCGTTTCCAATGGTGAGTGCATACACAGGCTGCACTACTCTCCTGTGTTTTGCCGCGGTCGTTCCCTGGGTGCTTCAGCACATTTAAAAGAGCACATTTTCTTCTAAAAGAGCAGCGCGGGTGTGACACTGCGTCTTTTTCAAGACGTCATTCCACCCGTGCGTTTCTGGGTGCGGTTGTTTCCTGTCCTTATTGACGGCCACGAGCCCTCTCGCATAACTATGTTGAGATTGCGTTCGTGGGTGGTCCATGTGCTCTCAGGAGAGCGGGATCACGTCAGCACGCTGTTCGTCTCGCCTTCCCCGTGAGGGTTTGAGTGTTCAGCGTGCCGTGTGCCGTCGAGCTGCCGCTGACAGCGCGGGTTGTCACGGCAACCCAGCGCGCGTCAGTCGGCACTCTAGATGCGCGGTCGAGACTATGAAACTTCAAACGGGGTCGAGTCCCTTCGCTTATACCCCGATCTAGTGTCTTTTCTGGTGCACCAGAAAAGGGCTACTGGCTGATAAGCCTGGGTGATCTGAGGATTACAGTGGGGCTTCCCTGCTGAGCACATCTCCGTGGGCCCCCCACTCCTCTAGCGCATCGCAGCATGCTGAGACTGTGTTCGTGGGTGTTTCATGTTCTCTCATGAGAGCATGACCACGTCGGCGCGTTGTTCATCTTACCCTTTTCATAAGTGTTTTAGTGTTCAGCGCGCGGTGTGCCGTCTCACGGCCACGCTCACTATGTTTGCATGCCTGCTGGTAGCTTACAAATGGGATTGCTGGTCCTAAAAAAAATAAATAAATAAATAAATAAATAAATAAAAATTAAATAATTAAAGGGACATAGCGTTTCATTTGGGGCTCTAGCAGAGGACAGATGTCAATCGCTGCATCGGAGAGAGGACTGTTATGTGTTGAAAATGAAGATTGGGCTGAGATTCCCACTATAATAGTGGATGTTTCATGCTGAATCAGATTCATACTTGACAGTCATGCTTCCCCGGGTGGATGGGGCATAGCGCAACGCATAAATCGCCTTGCCCACCCCCTTGCCTTTTTCCTGGATGTGCATTGGAAGGCTTTAGCAGTGTGGAACTGCTTGGCACCAGAAAATGGAACGCCAAAGGGGCCATAGCCTGTATAAAGTTTTCCTCTCTCTCACTACCCTCATCAGGTGGGGTGGCAGTGCCACTGGCAGGCTGCCTCCGCCCAGCACTCTTCGTGCATAAGGGTAGTTCTGAGCTGAGGTTGAGCTGCGCACAGTGGCTTTTATATTTAAAGTCACAGCGCTGGCCCTCAGCCAGGCGATGTCCAGAAACACCATCGGCGACCCCTCAGTCTGCTCGTCGCCATGGGCACCCGGATTTGGTTAAGAGCTGCTCTGCCCCGGAGGAGGGCCGGGAGGAGAATCATTGGTAAATTCTGTTCCGCCACTGGTGTCAAATACAACCAGTGGTACCCAAATTCTAAAGAGCAGTTCCAATACCTCTGGGTGCCAGGAGAGTGTGCTCGGCGGTGTTCAACGCTTCCATGCCTCGTCACCCTCAGGCGCCTCTCCTATCGCCAGCAGGCTGTGGTACCCCCGCTGCGGGCACGTCTGTGGAACCGCTTGCACGGTTCTTGGGAGCCTGCCTAGCGCTCCAGCCCGTCTTGCTGGCTCATCCGTACCATCAGACTCGGCTATGCGATTCGGTTCACCCGGCGTCCCCCCAAGTTCAGGGGCATCCACTTCGCCTCTGTGCCGAAGGAGGATGCCCCTGTGCTTCAGGCGGAGATCGCGGTCCTACTGGCGAAGGATGCGATAGAGCCGGTCCCTCCAGCCGATATGAAGAACGGCTTCTACAGCCCGTACTTCATTGTGCCCAAGAAGAGCGGCGGGTTACGGCCGATCTTGGTTCTGTGACATCTGAACCAGTCCCTAGGCTGCTGTTCAGGATGTTAAAGCAGAAACGCATCTTCAGGTGCGTCCGTCCACAAGATTGGTTTGCAGCGATCGACCTGAAGGACGCGTACTTTCATGTCTCGATTCTCCCTCGACACAGACCGTTCCTACGCTTTGCATTCGACGGACGAGCATATCAGTACAAGGTCCTACCCTTCGGGCTGGCCCTGTCGCCCCGTGTCTTCACGAAAGTTGCGGAGGTGGACATTGCTCCCACGAGAGAGCGTGGTGTTCGCATTCTCAACTACCTCGACGACTGGCTGATCCTTGCCCAGTCGCGAGAGTAGTTGTGCGAACACAGGGACATGTTGCTCCGTCACCTTTGCCGGTTGGGGCTTCAGGTCAACTGGGAGAAGAGCAAACTCTGCCCCTTGCAGAGGATCTCTTTTCTCGGGATGGAGATAGACTCGGTCGCCCGGACGGCGCGCCTCACAGAGGAGCGCGTCCAGTCAGTGTTGAACTGCGTGAACTCGTTCGAACGCAGGATAGCGGTACCACTGAAACATTTTCAGAGGCTCCTGGGGCATATGACATCCGCAGCCGCAGTAACGCCGCTGGGATTGCTTCATATGAGACCGCTTCAACACTGGCTCCACGACCGGGTCTCGAGATGGGCGTGGCGCAGCGGAACTCTCCGTGTCCAAGTGATGCCGAGATGCCGCCAAACCTTCAGCCCGTGGTCGGACCCTTCATTTCTACGGGCAGAAGTGCCTCTAGAACAAGTGTCCAGGCATGCTGTTGTCTCCACGGATGCCTCATCCACCGGCTGGGGTGCCACGTACAACGGGCTTACAGTATCGGGTCTGTGGACGGGGCCCCAACTGCAATAGCATAGCAATTGCCTGGAGTTGTTAGCAGTTCATCTTGCACTCAGCCGCTTCAACGCCGCTCAGAGGCAAGCACGTTCTGGTCCGTATGGACAGCACTGCGGCCGTTGCGTACATCAACAAACAGGGTGGTCTACGCTCCCGTCGTATGTCACAACTCGCCCGCCATCTCCTCCTATGGAGTCAGAAGCATCTGAGGTCGCTTCGTGCCATTCATATTCCGGGCCTGCTCAATCGTGCGGCCAACGAGGTCTCACGTCAGCCAGTGCTCCCAGGAGAGTGGAGACTCCATCCCCAGGTGGTCCAGCTGATCTGGAGTCGCTTCGGGGCCGCGCAGGTAGATCTGTTTGCCGCCCCGGACTCCACCCACTGCCAGCTGTTCTATTCCCTGACTGAGTGACCCTCGGTTCGGATGCGCTGGCACACAGCTGGCCCCGGGGCCTACGCAAATATGCGTTTCCCCCAGTGAGCCTTCTTGCACAAACACTGTGCAAGGTCAGGGAGGACGAGGAGCAGGTCCTGTTGGTCGCTCCGTACTGGCCCAACAGGACTTGGTTTTCGGAACTAGTGCTCCTCGCGACAGCACCTCCTTGGCCCATTCCTCTGAGGAAGGACCTCCTGACTCAGAGACGGGGCACCCTCTGGCACCCGCGTCCGGACCTCTGGAAACTCCATGTCTGGTCCCTGGACGGGACACGGAGGTTCTAGGCGGTCTGCCACAAGCTGTGGTAGACACCATTACTTCCGCTAGAGTGCCCTACAAGGCACCTCTACGCGTTGAAGTGGAACCTGTTCGTCGAATGGTGCTCTTCTCGCCGAGAAGACCCCCGAAGGTGTTCGGTCAGTTCTGTGCTTTCCTTCCTACAAGACGGGTTGGAGCGAAGGCTGTCTCCCTCCACCCTCAAAGTCTATGTGGCCGCCATCGCCGCCAATCATGACTTCGTAGGTGGAAAGAAAATAAAAATCCTTAGGGAAGCACGATCTGATCGTCAGGTTCCTGAGGGGGGCGAGGAGACTGAATCTGCCTCGCCCTCCCTCTATACCCTCTTGGGTCCTGTCTCTGGTGCTGACCGCACTGCAGAGGCCTCCCTTTGACCCTTTGCAGTCAGCGGAGTAAAAAATTCTGTCTCTGAAGACCTGCAGGCATTTTCGGTCGACGAATCGTGCCTGGAATTCGGGCCTGGTAACTCACATAATCCTGAGACCCCGGCCTGGATATGTGCCCAAGGTTCCCACCACTCCCTTCCGGGACCAGGTGGTGAGCCTGCAAGCGCTGCCTTTGGAGGAGGCAGACCCAGCCCTAGCTTTTCTCTGTCCCATCCGCGCTTTGAGGACTTACGTGGACAGAACGCAAAGCTTCAGGACCTCAGAGCAGCTCTTCGTCTGTTATGGAGGACAGCAGAAGGGAAAGGCTGTCTCCAAGCAGAGGATGGCCCACTGGATAGTGGATGCCATCGTCTTGGCGTATGAAACCCAAGACATGCCCTGCCCGCTCTGGTTAAGAGCCCACTCCACCAGTGGTGTAGCTTCTTCCCGGGCGCTGGCTCATGGCGCCTCGCTGGCAGATATTTGTAGAGCTGTGGGCTGGGCGACACCCAACACGTTCGCTAGGTTCTATAGCCCTACGTGTAGAGCCGGTATCTTCCTGTGTGCTCACTTCCCATAGTCAGTAACACCGAAGTGCCCGTTCTAAAGTGTCGGCTTGCTGCGCCACTCCCTTCCCTATGGAACGGATATGTGCGCTTATATGCTCCAGTCGAGTTCCCCAGCATGGCGAACCCTGTCGAGTCCTCCGCAACCCTCGGCAGTCGGACGTGGCGGAGCGTCCGACGCCAGGCCTAACGCTCGTATGCATTGGTGGAACTTGTGTTAGGCTGGGCTCCATATGTTGTGACCCCCACGGCGGTCCCATATGTGTATTCCCCACGGTAAGTCTCCCTTCAGCGAGCTCGTGTCTTTCCCTCGGCAGAGCTCGCTCTGCCGTCTCAGTGTGGTGTGGACCCCCGCCTAAAATTGGCCGGAGCCACCCCTGGGACTTCCGTATGTAGCACTGCCCACTGCCAGTCCATACGTGTATTCTCCACATGGTAACTCCCTCCGGGCATGATGTGGCTTCCGCAGCGGCCCCCCGGGGCATGCTTTCCCAGCGTTATCCAATAGTTGGCTGAGTGGGTCTTGCGGAACAGCAGCTGACTCTCCCTGCGTGAATTTCCCCGCCCGGAACAGCCGGGGTCTGAGGGGCTTTCCCAGGGCGCTGGAAGTGGTAGCAACTGTGTTCCAAAGGGATCCCAATTCGTCGGTGACATCCGACGTACGTCGAACGTGACTGACTGAAAGGGAACGTCTCGGTTACGTATGGTAACCCTCGTTCCCTGAAGGAGGGAACGGAGACGTACATCCCGTCGCCACAATTGCTGTACCATCACTGCAGGCCGAGTCAATAGTTCGGCTCCTCAGTGAAAAACAAAGGTGCGCTGCATTTCGCTTCCGTTTATACCCGCACTGCGGGGCGGAGCGCGAGATGCAAATCTCGCACGCCAATTCTCATTGGCCTGTTCTCTAAATCTCGAAGCTGATAGGGGCTCCCTGAAGTGATCCCAATTCGTCGGTGACGTCCAACGTACGTCTCCGTTCCCTCCTTCAGGGAACGAGGGTTACCATACGTAACCGAGACATTTTTCGATTTTGTAATCACACATAAGCAAAAATGAAAGGCCACCAAGTTGGTCAAAAACAGATTTAGAAATAACATTCCACATGGAATTAGTGTTGTTCAGAAAATATTTCAACCAGTTCATTTTGAAGGTGTTATTTAAAATAGAAAAATCTAAATAATCAAGCCCACCATTTTTATATGAATTAACAATTACAGATTTTCTAATATAATGTATACAGTTTTTCCACAAAAAGGTCAGCATTATTTGATCAATTATCTTATTTATTTTATGATCTGAATGTATTGATGTAGCTACATAAGTAAGCCTAGAAATACCTTCCGCTTTAGCCAGCAGAACACGACCTTTGAGAGACAAGTCCCTCTGTAACCAAATATTAAATCTGTTCTTTACTTTGTTAATCACATGATTAAAATTGTGAGATTCTCTCCTGCTCATTTTTAGTAATGACCATACCCAAATAAGTCTGGCATGGCAACTTTTTAAAGCTTCACATTTTCTTAAATTAAGGCAGAGACCTGAGACACTGGAAAAAATTTCAATGAACTTGACAACTGACTGAATTTCATCAACATAAGAAAAGAGCTGTATCATCAGCCAACTGACTTATCAGGACACTTCTCTCTTCAACTTGTAATTCTGTAATAGATCCATTAATATTCAATTTAGAAACAGAATTTAGTCTAGCCCTCGATTTTTCAAGTTGAAAAAAACTTTCAAGTTTCAAAAAAAGTTGAAAGCAGACATTTGCTCTCCATGCTCTAACCATTTTTGCCTTGATCAGATGAAGGCTCCTTGTGCTTGCGTTCTGTACATGTTATCAAGCTCAAAGACGCAATCTCTGTCCTTCTAACAGGTCCACAGTGGGAATGTTAGAGATGGCTAAGATTTCACTAACAACTTTAACAACTGATGTGCTACTAAACTTCCTCAAATATTTTCCAATTTCAATAATTCAATTCCCAATTATGACTAAACAACCCTTTCTTTTGGCTTTAATCCAATAATAATTAATCAGTTTTTCCAGGTCCTGTTTAACTGCACTCAATTTAAGTAAATAACTATTAATTTTCCAGTATGAATTATACTTTTTACAATTTGTGTTTGGAGAAATATTAATTTTGATTAATATGGCCTTATGATCAGTTAATGGTGTTGCCATAACATTAACAAAAACCCATTTGTCCCCATCAAAATTGTTAGAGACGAGCCAAAAATCGATCCTAGAACGTCTAGAGCAATCCTTGTTATTTTTCTCTCTCCATATGTCAATCAGGTGAAATCTGTCCATGAACAATTTTAAATTAGTACTTAAATTTGAAGGTTGTCTTGGTGGCCACCTATCCATTGATTCATTTAAAACAACATTGAAATCGCCCCCTATTATTAAATAAGAATCAGGAAATTTGGATAGCCAATGTGTAAGCCTTTCCTCCAACAAACATAGTAACTGGTCATTATCAGATTTACAATTATATCCATACATTTTAACTACTATAAAAATCACACAAAAACTTTTTAAAATTAAAATTTTGGCCATTTTTATCACAGTCCGAATGCAAAACTTCACCTCTAAAATTGTTTTTCCAGCAAGAAACCCCTGCTGAGTATGTTCTGTTCCATGAGACAACCAAATATCACTACCCCATTGTGATCTCCAAAAATTAACATCAGAGTCAATAGAGTGTGATTACTGAAAAAATACAAAGTCATAATTAAACTGCTTAGTAAACAAAAATAAAGCCTTACGCTTAACGTTCTCTCTTAAACCCCTGGCATTCAAGGATAACATAGAAAATGACATAAACAATTAACTCTGAGATAACATGACAGAAAAAAATAAATAAAAAGTGACCTTTTATAAACAGTCAGTTATATAAGATTAAAATTGGCAAAAAGGTCAACCATTATACATATACATGTATAATGTAGCACCATAAAGCAAATCAGCATTTCTTCAATAAAAAATAAAATACCCTCGCTTCAACCACTGAAACAGTACATGGTCAAAAAGTGCAGATATGCATACAGGATCACCTAAACACGAGACTTATGTCTTCAACTTCAAGATTCAAGAGTTTTATTTGTCACATATCAAATCAAATCAAATCACCTTTATTTATATAACGCTTTTAACAAGTCCAATTGTTTCAAAGCAGCTTCACATTGTTAACAGGAAAATAATGCAACAGAATTTGTACAGCCGTTCTGGTGAAACGGTGATGTTATCCAGCTAATTTCAAGTATCATATAGTGTCAATGCGGACAGATCTGTAATATAGATGAAATTTAGGTGTCCCCAACTGAGCAAGCCAAAAGCCAGAGGCAACGGTGGCAAGGAACCAAAACTCCTTCAGGGCCAGAATGGAGAAAAACACCTTGGGAGAAACCAGGCTCAGTCGGGGTGCCAGTTCTCCTCTGGCCGACGAACAAACAGTGTATGATTATAATTCTGGCAACATAGCAGGTCTTAATTCATATTAGGCATGTAAGGGTGGATCCTCTACAGCGGTTCTGACTGCAGGGTTGCCGAATGACTAAAGAAACGTTATCAGCAAGATGATAGAAAACTGTACATTTCTTGTCTTTACCACCCACTGCAGCTTATACCAACGACGGAAATAAGCGCAGTTACAATAGCTAAACATGTGGGAGAGCGTTGCTATAATATGACTATATTGTATTGCAATAGGTAACACTTCAAAGTCAATGCCAAATCAAAACTAGTTAGCACATCATTTGTAATTGAAAGAATTTAATGACAAAATCTAGTTATGGTTACACTTAAAATAGTTACAAAATAAATGTATGAGATGATGAAAACTTATACCATTAATCGTACCCAGCATGAATTTTACCTGAGAGAGAGAGAGAGAGAGAGAGAGAGAGAGAGAGAGAGAGAAGGAGAGAAGGAGAGACAAAGAAGAGAAGAGAGCAAAGGAGAGAAGAGACAAAGAGAAGGCCCCCAAGAAGAGAGAGCCAGAGAATAAAAGACACAGAGCAACAGTTACAATCTTCTTTTATCTATTCCTTGACCATGTGAAACCCTAACGTGAGCCATTCAAACTGACCAATCAGACCAAACTTCCCCCACGGTGTTACAGGTGTGACACACATTTGGCCTACAGGCCTTCAGCATTTCTTTGTCTTTAGGAATTCCAAATGGCCCTCCTGGAGAGATGGGGGTTGAAAACAGTAAAGCAAATGTCTTTGTTCATTTTACAAAATCAAATATCTTTGATTATTTTCAATTCTTTCAGTCCCCTCTTGGCACCATTGGCCACAATCATTGAGTCCAAAGGTGGCACAGTCCACAAAGACATGCTTTCTGTTGTGTGTAGATGTCATCTTCAGACTTCTCATCCACACTTGTTGCAAAAGCAGCTGGTCAGTCTTCAGTCTTTGTTCTCATCTCAGTCCTGCATGAGAAGGCTCCATCAAATGGTGTTGCACCAATCATTGATATGCAAAACGTCCATTGAATACTTCACAGCTTGAGAACAGTCACTGAAGGTTAGAGCAAACGCTTGTCCCTCTTTCTGAGGACACAGGATGTGAACTTGTG
The DNA here is from genome assembly GCA_018749465.1 of Paracanthobrama guichenoti. Lineage (NCBI taxonomy): Eukaryota > Metazoa > Chordata > Actinopteri > Cypriniformes > Gobionidae > Paracanthobrama > Paracanthobrama guichenoti. The sequence goes on from CM031955.1 coordinate 13,973,018, forward strand.
CAGCAGGGATCCTGTGATTAAAAGAACATATAGCACAACAAAGAACAAAAGCATACATGGTATTTGTCATTGGTCAGAAGTTTGATGTGGTCAGATTAAAATAGTCTCTGGCAATAAGCCATTAAATCGATGCACTTAATAAAGTGGTCAAGGCTGAGAATAAAAGAAGATCTCACAAGCTCTTACATTGTTTCTGGAAACATTAAAAATAAATTGCCTTATAACAAAACAACAATCATTGTTGGCTTAAATCCCCCTTTTCATGAAGAGTATCAGCAAAATATTCAGTGTAACCAAATACAGAAATTCAATTCCATAGATGTCCAAAAACATTGTTGCAAGTCAAATGGACAAAATACAAAGACTCAGATGCATTGTTACAATACGATGATAAAATAAATGTTTGCACTTAGGTAAGAATGAGAAATGCATAAATTCACGTAAATTTTGATATTTAACTGGTGAGACACATAATAACTAACTGATTTAGTAAATCTGAAGAAAAACAAAAACATTAACTGGGAGAAATTCACAGTTATAATACAGTCTAGATGTAAAGACTTAAATAAAATAGAATACATTTTGTGAGGCTGATGTAGATTTGACTTTGTCTGTGAAGATCAAATCTATGTGGCTGCATTTAGCTGTGGCTATGTGTAAATCATGCCCCAAACACGGCAAGGAGGTTTTACAATTGTGATGCAAATTTGGTCCTGTTGTAACAGGAAGCCAGCATGAGAATGTGAGTAAGGTGTGGTTGGCTCAAACCAGTGTTTTTGTTAGGGAGCATGATAAAGTGCAAAGGTCAAAGGTACTGAATCCTGCTGTGATGAAAGCATTTTCATGGTTAATGCAATTGTAAATTACACTGTAGCCACATGGCAATTCTATGCTCCTGTACATGGTTTTACTGCAGCTATATGGAAAATAGCAGAGTTTTCCACTCAGGAGACAAACAAATTCAACATAGAAACACATGAAACTGGAAATGGCTAAACAATTCCAGTATTCAAGTTATTCAATTTTCACAAGATACATGGCCTAGAATGCAAAGCATCAACAACCTTTATCCTAAGTGTTTCATACAACACTTAAAGTAAAGCAATCATGTGTTTTAAAGAATAAACTTAACTAGTCTATGTGTATATATTAACACAAACAACTGTAATGTGTGTTCAATGCGCACAATGTGTTTAGTACAATTACAAATTTGAAAATACAAACAGGATCATTGCAATTTAGATGTTTAACTATTAAACTCACTGCTATGAGACTGCTAGTCCACTAGCCAATAAGGTTAACAGCTGAAGGCCTTGCATGAACACTGCGTTTAACTCACTAAGAGTTTTACCTGCAAATGAGCGCTGATCTTTACCCTTAGAAAGTGATTTCCTAGTTTTCTGAAAATAAGGTGGAGGTCGACCTTTGCCCAGTGACCAGCATCTCTCCTCTGAGTGGCCTATTTTCCTACAAGAACTGCAAAACCTGTTCTCTTTGCCATAGGATTGAATGCTATGTTCTCCTGGAGTTTGAGGATTTTCATGACTCTCTAATGCTTGTACACCATGCGTACTGGTACATGACTCTGCGCTATTACGGTACTGCATCACCTTAAGAACTGAAATAGGCACACTTTCTTGAGTTGCACATGCATTTTCTGAACTAAACGTTTCAGATTCATTAGAGCAAGTCAGCTCATCTAAGAAGTGAACATGCTTTTTAGTCCCATCGCTGTTAAGCGTTTTGGGAGACATTAACTTTTAGCATTTAGCTTAGCCTTGAGATCTGCAATGGTCTCCTTGTGATTTTTACACTTTTCAGTCAGGGCTAACTGCTCAGCTAGTAATTTATCTAGCTGTGCTTGAAGATCTTGAATCTTTGCCTCAGACTTTTCTGCTTCTGCATTTTTAGAATGCACTTCTTTACATTTCTCATCTAGACTTGATAATAGAAATGGTATCACATTATGTAGCCTTTTAAAACTTATGAAGTTTAAAGCCTCAATTATTTTACCATGTTTTGATTTCTTTTGGTGTTTGCCAATTATGTCCCACCATCGAATCATTTCATCATCTGAACTTTTAATTCCAATATACTCTGTCTTGAGTTTGGACAAGGTAGGCTCAACTTTTTCACTCCATAAAGCAAACAATATGTCACTGTTATCAGAAATTTTCCCTTCCATCCCCGAGGAGATAATCTGAATATTCTCGGATTGTACAGTAATGGGACTATTGAAGCTATTTAAAACCTTCTAATTTCTGTTTCATGTAATTCATAAACAATGAAAACAGACTTACCAATTCCTTGGTCAAAAGGTCAGCTTTAATCCATTCACAAGATCAACTGTGAAAAAATGTCCTCATTCTGATGAATTTCAGAAGATTCACTGCAAGGGATTCCCGGGTTTCGGCACCATCTGTAAGGGTGGATCCTCTACAGCGGTTCTGACTGCAGGGTTGCGAATGACTAAAGAAACGTTATCAGCAAGATGATAGAAAACTGTACATTTCTCGTCTTTACCACCCACTGCAGCTTATACCAACGACGGAAATAAGCGCAGTTACAATAGCTAAACATGTGGGAGAGCGTTGCTATAATATGACTATATTGTATTGCAATAGGTAACACTTCAAAGTCAATACCAAATCAAAACTAGTTAGCACATCATTTGTAATTGAAAGAATTTAATGACAAAATCTAGTTATGGTTACACTTAAAATAGTTACAAAATAAATGTATGAGATGATGAAAACTTATACCATTAATCGTACCCAGCATGAATTTTACCTGAGAGAGAGAGAGAGAGAGAGAGAAGGAGAAGGGAGAGACAAAGAAGAGAAGAGAGCAAAGGAGAGAAGAGCCAAAGAGAAGGCCCCCAAGAAGAGAGAGCCAGAGAATAAAAGACACAGAGCAACAGTTACAATCTTCTTTTATCTATTCCTTGACCATGTGAAACCCTAACGTGAGCCATTCAAACTGACCAATCAGACCAAACTTCCCCCACGGTGTTACAGGTGTGACACACATTTGGCCTACAGGCCTTCAGCATTTCTTTGTCTTTAGGAATTCCAAATGGCCCTCCTGGAGAGAGATGGGGGTTGAAAACAGTAAAGCAAATGTCTTTGTTCATTTTACAAAATCAAATATCTTTGATTATTTTCAATTCTTTCAGGCAAATAGATATTTGTTGGATTATTCGAAAGATTGGAGTCGTCACGCCGAAGACGTGTTTAATGAGGATGTTTAATGAGGATGGCGCTGGTCCACCATCTGATCTGGATACGGCCCGGATCCGGCTGACTGCAGTAAACCTCGGGATAAACAGAGAGACTAACATTAGCGTAGATGCCATTCTTCTTATGATGTAACAAGTACATCAGGGGTTATGGGAAGTGTTCCCGGTTCTGGCTGACCTAGTTAATGCAGCCTAACAATCATTTACTGATTTGAATAATAGAAATTGATAATGTTTTATGTGTAAGCCATAGTAAAGAGATGCGTTTTTAGTCTAGATTTAAACTGACAGAGTGTGTCTGCTTCCCGAACAATGCTAGGAAGACTGTTCCAGAGTTTAGGCGCTAAATAGGAAAAGGATCGACCGCTTGCAGTTGATTTTGATATTCTAGGTATTATCAACTGGCCAGAGTTTTGAGACCGCAATAGACGTGATGGAGTATAATGCGTTAAGAGTTCGCTCAAGTACTGGGGAGCTAAACCATTTAGTTCTTTGTAAGTAATAAGCAAGATTTTAAAATGTATACAATGTTTAATAGGGAGCCAGTGCAGTGTTGACGGAACCGGGCTAATATGGTCATACTTCTTTGTTCTAGTAAGAGCTCGAGCTGCTGCGTTTTGGACCAGCTGGAGTTTGTTTATTAAGCGAGCAGGGCAACCACCCAGTAAAGCATTAAAGTAATCTAGCCTTGAGGTCATGAACGCATGAATTAACTGTTCAGCATTTTGCATTGAAAGCATGTGCCGTAATTTAGATATATTTTTAAGATGGTAGAATGCAGTTTTACAGATGTTAGAAACGTGGCTTTCAAATGAAAGATTGGTATCAAAGAGCACACCCAGGTTCCTAACTGATGACGAGGACTTGACAGAGTAGCCATCGAGTGTTAGACAGTATTCTAGGTTACTACTTGCAGAGTTTTTTTGTCCAATAATTAAATTCAGTTTTTTCTGAATTAAGTTGCAGGAAATTACTAGACATCCAATGTTTTATATCAGCTATGCATTCCGTTAATCTTGTGAATTGGTAAGTTTCGTCAGGGCGTGAAGAAATATAGAGCTGAGTATCATCAGCTTAACAGTGAAAACTAATGCCATGCTTCCTAATGATATCTCCCAGTGGTAGCATGTACAGAGTGAAGAGCAACGGTCCTAACACTGAGCCCTGCGGTACTCCATACTGAACTTGTGATCGGTGTGACATCTCTTCATTTACTGCTACAAACTGATAACGGTCAGATAAGTATGATTTAAACCATGCCAATGCAATTCCGCTAATGCCAACATAATTTTCGAGTCTATTCAAAAGAATGTTGTGGTGGATAGTGTCAAATGCAGCGCTAAGATCGAGTAATAGAGAGATACAACCACGATCGGATAAGAGTAAATTATTTGTAACTCTGATGAGAGCAGTCTCAGTACTATGATAAGGTCTAATTCCTGACTGGAAATCCTAACAGATACCATTTCTTTCTAAAAAGGAACATAATTGTGAAGACACTGCCTTTTCCAGTATTTTTGACAGAAAGGGTAGATTTGAGATCGGCCTGTAATTGACTAATTCTGTCGGATCAAGTTGAGGTTTTTAATAAGTGGTTTGATAATAGCCAACTTAAAAGTTTTCGGTACATATCCTAATAACAAAGATGAGTTAATGATATTAAGAAGAGGATCTATGACCTCTGGTAGCATCTCTTTTAATAGCCTAGTCGGTATAGGGTCGAACATACATGTTGTTGATTTAGATGATTTAACGAGTTTAGCCAATTCTTCCTCTCCTATAGCAGTGAATGAATGTAATTTTTTCTCAGTGACACAACAATGCTCTGTCTGATGTGATACTGTAGTAGACGGCTGCATGGTTAGAATTTTCTTCCTAATATTATCGATCTTACACGTAAAGAAGTTCATAAAGTCATTACTGCTGTGCTGTTTACAACCATCAGAAGTAGAAGCTTTATTTTTGGTTAACTTAGCCACTGTATCAAATAAATACCTAGGGTTGTGTTTGTTTTCTTCTAAGAGAGTCGAGAAATAAGCAGATCTAGCAGTTTTTACAAATGATTGTTTGTCGTTTTTTGGAAACCTAGGGTGTGGCATGTGTCCCACCCGCCCACCTAACAGGTCACACCCTAGTCCTATTTCCACGTGTTGACTTGGGGTGAACTGCCAGCTTTACTAAAATATCCAACAGCGTTATGGGGGCACAAAGCCGGTCAGTCCTGCCCAGAGTGCTGCACCAGAGCTAGGAGCAAATACGACAAAAAGGCCAATTCACCACAGATTTCATATTTTAAAATAAATACAGGGAATTAGTTTTGCTTTAAGCTATTTTTTTAAATAATTGTTTGTCGTTTTGGGAACCTAGGGTTTGGCCTGTGTCCCACCCACCCACCTTACAGGCCACACCCTACTTCAAAATCGAACTGTTGACTTGGGGTGAACTGCCAGCTTTACTAAAATATCCAGTGGGGTGATGGGGGCACAAAGCCGGTCAGTCCCGCCCAGAGTGCTACACCAGAGCTAGGAGCCAATACGATAAAAAGGCCAATTCACCACAGATTTTGTTTTTTAAAATAAATACATTTGAGAATTAGTTTTGCTTTTAGCAATTTTATAAATAATTGTTTGTCGTTTTGGGAAACAAAGGGTGTGGCCTGTGTCCCACCCGCCCACCTTACAGGCCACACCCTAGTCCTATCTCCAAGTGTTGACTTGGGGTGAACAGCCAGCGTAACTGAAATATCCAGTAGCGTTTTGGGGACACAAAACCGGTCACAGTCCGGCCCAGAGTGCTGCACCAGAGCTAGGAACCACTATGACAAAAAGGCCAATTCACCACAGATTTCATCTATTAAAATAATAAGATCTGGGAATTAGTTTTGCTTTCAGCAATTTTATAAATAATTGTTTCTCGTTTTTTGGAAACCTAGGGTGTGGTCTGTGTCCCACTCGCACACCTTACAGGCCACACCCTAGTCCTAACTCCAAGTGTTGACTTGGGGTGAACTGCCAGCTTTACTAAAATATCCAACGGCGTTATAGGGGCACAAAGCTGGACAGTCCCGCCCAAAGTGTTCCACCCGACCTAGGAGCCAATGCGACAAAAAGGCCAATTCACCACAGATTTCATCTATTAAAATAATAAGATCTGGGAATTAGTTTTGCTTTTACCTATTTTTTTAAATAATTGTTTGTCTTTTTTGGTAACCTAGGGTGTGGCCTGTGTCCCACCCACACACCTTACAGGCCACACCCTAGTCCTAACTCCAAGTGTTGGCTTGGGGTGAATTGCCAGCTTTACTAAAATATCCAACGGTGTTATGGGGGCACAAAGCCGGTCAGTCCCGCCCAGAGTGCTGCACCAGAGCTAGGAACCACTACGACAAAAAGGCCATTTCACCACAGATTTCATATTTCAATATTTAAATACTTCACCTGTAAGCACTAAGCTCCGTGCAATCAAGTGTCAGCGGCTGCCACGGTGGGCCAGACTAAAAACCTCCCCATAGCTTACCTTGTACGGCTGATCTCTGCTTTAAACAAGTCAGAGTTGGCTGGATTTTGAATTGAAGATGTTGATAATATCATCATATTCTTTTAGTTCACTTTCAAACGACAAAAGTGTTATGGCATCCTATCATCTTTGTCAAGACATGTTTCTTTCTTAAATGTGTCATAAATGGCAGTTTAGCCATTTTTTTATAACAAAAAAAGGGCGCTGTTGGAATCAAACTCCTGCCTGCTTGTCTTGTTCTTGTACAGATGCTCTTGTACTTTCCTCTTGCCTGAAGTCCTCGTTGTGTAAATCTGTGTGGCCAAGAAAGCAAAATCCCATGATGTGATAACGGTTGAGGAAAAACCAACACGTGCAAACAGTTTTTAGCGCTTGTGAATGTGATCCAAATACGCACGAATGTCGAGAGACGATCTCTAAAGGGATTAGCGAGAGTTCTAAAGTTGATCAATTGTGATGTCACAGGTGCCATGGACACTGAGCGCTGACTGTACACAGTTCGCCATGTGTATCTCCTTGCTAAAGCATATTTGGGTAAGAAACTGATTCTTTCTAAAGCCACTAAAGTTATTCAGTCAAGAGCAGTGAGTGATTTTCTGTATTTGATTCTCATTAGCAGAATAGACAGCAGCAGGTACTGTACATTAAGATGCTGTCGCGTTAATACACAGATCTAATTTACATGCGATTTCTTTCCCAGTTGTTTACATACACAGACACTATAGACTGTGTTCATGTGAACTTTGTGTGGTTTAACCTTTTGTGTATTGACATTTTAAGGGCAATAAGATGCGAAAGAAAACTTAGTTTAGTACTTATGACATGCGCCTTGAGACAACAAGGGAATATTCCAGAAAGCAAGGTTATCTTACCATCAAAATTCATTGACCTCTTGGTTGATTAACCCAAACCTTGCTTACTTGAGGTATACTGTTCCAAAAACGTGTCCGGAGTAAATTCAGCCAACCGGTTAACGGCGAAGAGACGAGTCACCATGGAAACGGACAAGAATCAAGAAGTGGCAGACAAAACATATAGGCATAGCTCCATATTGTTTTAGGCTAATTAAAAAATGTCTACCAACAAGGGACAGTAAAAGAGTAAAAGAGTCCTGCACTCACACATCGTGAAGCAAACCACCAAAATAACAGTAACGTTATGTAGTCGTCGCGTGTAACAGAGCCGGCCCAAGGCATAATCAAACTAAGCGGCGGCTTAGGGCCCTCTTGGCCACCAGTGGGCCCCCAGAGCACATGAACTGACTTTTTGCTGTATGTTATTTTATGATGATTGGCCTTAAACAATTACTAAATAAACTGCAAAATGTTAATTTTTCTAATGCACGGATTGATTCTGACAGCACTGCACGAGCTCGCGGCGCCATCGGCCAGACACTATTCGCTTGTTAGCCAGGGTTCAAAGTCCAAAGTGGTAACATTACTAGTCAGTTGCCCGGCAACCTTTTTATGAATGGATGGATTTGAGAATGCTATGGTTTAGTGCCAATATCTTGTCTGACACGCTGCATGTTTTGGAGTACAGCAGAGCTTCCAGTTTCTCAGTAAATGTTTTTCTGCAAGTGCTATATCGTCCCCTTGGAATGATAAGTTTTACATTTTGGAAGTTTTTATTTAGAAAATTAAAAAGGTTCTTTCTACACAGTCGAATGGAATTCAAAAAATACTATTTTATTTCCGCCAAAATAAAAGCAATGTTTAATGTTTGAAAGAAATCAACATGATGGCCAGACTTTACTGATGTTTCATGGAGTTTATTGAAACCGTTTATCTCCAAAAAATCCCCATAAGAGCTGAACAAATAAAAGCAAAGAAGTGCGCATTAACACCTCGTACACAAACTCTCTCTCCATAGCATTAACATAATACAGCCAAAATACTAATTATGAATGACAATAAGCAAGCACATACACACCTTATGCCTTTTCGGGGGGTGCTAAACAAATTGTAAACTTTAAATCTGCTTAAACCCACTGAATGATGAACGATGAACCACGCGCTCTCACTCTTTCCCGTATCGCTCCGTAAACTACAACACCCGTCAACATAAAAAGTCCCTACTTATTAAGACAGATAAAGCAGACCTTAAACCTATTTAAACATACAGAAATGTCTAAAAATGTAGACAAAAACAAATTATAAAATACAATGAAGTCTGTTACACTCCCACCAAATTATCAAATTATCAATGTAGCAAAGCATCGTAGACTGTTGATGAACGCATCTGTCAACATATCTTCCAACATTTCTATACGAATGGCTCTTGAACAAAAGCAAGTTAGAAGCAGGCCATATCTTTTGTGCTGTTTTCTTCCTTCTTTGGTCACCAAAGCAATCCATACCGCAATACACAAATGGTGGGGAAGGTGATGAAATCAACTCAGCCTTCTACACGTTACACAGTTGCGAATGTAAGATGTAACCGCTCTGTTGATTCCAGGTATCCAATAGCCACAAGATCTGATTTCATTGATTGTGAAGTCCTTTCCTTGATGCTTTACACTTTCATGATAGTGTGCAATTATCAACTTTGTCACATGATGATCTTTAGGAAGGATCAGTGGATGCTTGAAGGAGTGAGTGCATGATGAGTGGCTTAATCTTCCTCCCACTTTGATCATACCATCTGTATAGATGAAGGCGTCCAGGTCATGAAGTTTGTTATAACCTGGCAGTTGTTTTCCTTGACTCAGGACATCCATTTCTTTCTGATATACTTGCTTTTGCACTCCTTTTAGAATCAAGAATTTTGCATCCTCTTGTTCACTTACAGAAGCCGGTGAATTAGTTTTGTCTTTCCTAATCCGTCTCAGAAGGTGTGCAATGGCTTTGACAGCATTAGACCAAGATGAGAACTTAGACAAATGGTCTACAAGATCTTTACTTTCAGTGGTTTCTGTTTGAAATGTCTGCACTTTCCTTACTTCTGGATCTCCTACTGGAAGTTCTGGTACAACATTTGAGATCGCCATTTCTTTCTTCCACAGAAATGAGGGACCCGAGAACCAGTTGGATGAGAGCAATTATAAGGTGTGTTGATTTAGAAAGCAAAGAAATGCAAAGTCTCAGTGGAGATGACAGATATAATGCAGTGACTGAACATAATCCGATCGATAACGACAAGCAGAAAATACTTTACATCAAACATTAGGACATAATATTTATGACTACTCACCAACATGTGGCACACGTGAACTGATGCCAAACATCGCCATGTGTTCTGAATGAGACTTCTTCAGCGCGATTTCATACCGATAGAGTTCTTTTGTTGACGCCAAAGGTTTCCCATTGAAAGCAATGGAGTTCCCAGTTCGTCCATAGCGTGACGCCGAGGGGTACCCGTGGCGTCTTCATTGTGACGCCGGTGCACGGCACTGAAGGAGACGATTGCTTTTGGGTCTTTTCTTAACACAATACAATCGTTTGGCCTCTGAACATTTGGAATAGTTGGACTTTTTCAATAAAGTGTGCCTGTTGTCTGTTATATTCTGTGCTTTATATCATATAATACGCAAATGGGTAGGTTTAGGATGGGGTGGGGTTGGGCTACTGTTTCAAACATGTCTGAATAGCGTAAATAAAAATAAATAAATGTAAATAAAATTATGCTGGCTGATTAAATTGACAATCAAACTCCAACATGTCATAATGGAAAAATTATAACCCAATAAATAATTTCATTATGACGATAACATTCACATGCCCAACACGTCTGTGCATGACGCCAAAGGTTTCTCATTGGAATCAGTGGAGTGCCCTGCACGTCGAAAAATGACGCTTAAGGGGTACCCTGTGCGATAAAAAGTGACACAGACACAGGTCCTGACCAAGCAGCAATATGTGACGAGTTGGGAGTGAGACTGATCTGGGATTTTTTTAATCTTTCCTCTGTTGTTGTTACTGTTAAACTTTTGTTGTTATTGTTATTGTTTTGTTGTTGTTAGGCACCTAGGGTCTGAGAGTCATAGAATTTCAATTCTCTGTATGTATGTACTGTACGTATGGCAGAATTGACAATAAAGCTGACTTTGACTTGACTTTGACTTTGACTTGACTACCAAACTAACATGACTAACGTACATTATGTGAGTCAATACATGGCATCGGATTATGAGGTAAAACTTTTGTCGTCTAAGTTAACGTATCACTTTAGTAGGCTATGTTTAAGAATTGTTGCCGTGAAAAAACTATACCTATAATTATGCTAATTAAAATTATTATTAATGAAAACATTACATGAACGTACCTTAAAACATCTTTGCCCCTTTGTCCTTTCAAAATGACAGTTTGGGAGCGAATTTAAACGTCTTCAAGGCACAAAGCTCGTGAAACAACCCAGTGCTGGGTCAAAACAACCAAGCGCTATGACCAGGGCCTGAAATTAACTTTTTCGACCACCAGCCACAGTGACTTTTACCTGCCAGAGTTTTTGTTTTGTTTTTGCCTCATAGGGCTCGACATTAAGCCTGTTCACGTGCTGTCATTCACTTGTCTGAGTGAAAAACTTTTTTTTGTGTGTGTGTGTGTTATTCATATTTAAATCTGCATATCTCTGATATTTTTACATTTTATAAAGGGCATTTTTTTCCATAATCTTATTAAATATAGGCTATGCTTCAGCTTTCAGTTTATATTCTTAAATTTGATCTATAGGCCTACATTAAATTAGAATAAGATGCTATGGGGCTGTTACCCATCAAATTAAATAATTTACACTGAAAAATTACAACTGCATTAAAAGAATTATGAGAATTTTTTAATATACAAATAAGAAATGTTGGAAAGAATGTTTAAACATGAAACTTAAGCACCAGTAGGTGGCGGCAGGTGACCGTCTTAATGAGTGAATCATTGAGTCGATTCGTTGAAACGGCTGATTCATTCAAGAACGAGGCAGTCGTTTACGAATAGGTTATTGAATCTTTGATTCAACCGATTCATTCAAAACGCTGAATCATTCAGTAACACTGTTTCTGTGAGATGCGTTATGGTTCTGCTGTGATCTTTGTTTGGAACTATTTTCGCTGCTGAACTAGAACAAAAACAGTAAATACTGCATCTAAAACGATTTTGTGCCGTGTTTTTCGTACGTAACGTTGGCTATACACTTCTGTTTTTATGTTTTATCTTCTCAGCTCAGGATTAAGCTCGTGATAAGGATTCATTTGGATTTTACATTTGTAATTTAGTTTGTTGTAATTTGGATGTGTTGAAAATGTAAAAACTTCATAAATGAGTGAACGGTTGGAAATGGCGGAATTTGTCTGGAGTTGTTTCATGCGGTAAAATCGCTGTTTGTTTGTTTGTTTGTTTGTTTGTTTGTTTGTTTGTTTGTTTGTTTGTTTGTTTGTTTTTTTGTGTGATTTGACGTTTGACTTCAAAATCGTGTTGTCGTTTATGAGCAGGCACTAACGTTACATAACTTGTCATTTGACGAGCAAGGGACAGGGCTAAAATCTTCTCCGTAAAAGACCAACTGCACTGAGAAAAGGAAGAATCAGTTTAATGGTCGAATGCTTTAAATGTCACCAATATGTAATGATAAAGCTAACTGTTTGTTTTATACGTAATGTTAAATAAATTAGCATTGAATGCATGAATTAGCTAATGTTCCCTAAACTCCTACAGCTAACGTGCAATCGGTTTCGCGTCCCGTCTCGTTTTCTGTGTCGCCACTGTAAATAATATCCTTTTGCTTTTAACGTTTTTATCCCGTCGGGATGAAGCTTGTTACAGGCCTATATAGCTGGGATTAATTGCGTTTTATGAGTAATTTATTTTGTAACTTGGATTGCGTGTTTAATATATACGAGTCTTTTCCTTCATTTTCAGATGAAATATGCCTGTAAACAATGTCTGTGTTTCAACTTTGAATAAAACTTGTTGGTAAGCGTTTGAACAAACAGCTGTTGGGATGGAGAAGTGTGTGGGGTTTGGATAGCGTAACATGCTGTAATTGCTGCTTTTGCTTTTTTAAGGAGTTTGACATCAACATGGTCCTGGCCCTTTCTCCATCATGAATCTCATCCGTTAGAGGCCACCTGCACCGAAAGAGGGAATAAATACATTACATACCAACGGACAAACGAATGAATGCTTTATATATGTGTGGATATATGTTTTATTACTTAGTTTTACATAAATTAACTCTGTATTGCACGTGAAAAATATATAGTAAAATTACTATAGTAAATACTGTAGTGTTTTTTGAACCATACTATAGTAAAGATACTACAGTAAATTGTAGTTTCAGGGTTCCCACTTAAACTTTAAGTCATAGCTTTTGTCATAGCTTAAATCTGATAATAAATATCTTACAATCATACAAATCTGTGATGGCTTAAAGGCAGTTTAGGCAAGTAAATCACAACTAATGGAAGCCTGTAAGCTTTAATCCTCTCTTGTTCTGCTAAAGTTCCTCCTGAAAAAAAAACAAAAAAAAAAAGAGAGAGACTGACATAGGCTAGAACAAAATTGTTGAATAAAGTTGTTATTTTTGTTTGTTTTTGCACACAAAGCATATTCTCATTGCTTCATAACATTAAGGTTGAACCACTGGAGTCACATTAACTATTTTAACAATGTATTTCCTACCTTTAGGGCCTTGAAAGTGTTCATTACATCGCTGTCTGGAGGATCAGAGAGCTCTCAGATTTCATCAGAAATATCTTGAATATTCAATTAATATAGAATTGTTAATATATAATTATTAATAGAATATTAATATTCTTGAACGAAGGTCTTACGGGTTTGAAACGACATGAGGGTGAGGAATTAATGACAGAATTTGTAAATATTACTTAAAAGTTTATGTTGGATAAACTTAAAACTATAGTTTGTAAATTGATCAAATTGAGTTGCCTTTACTTAAGAGTCCAAGTTGAAAACATGAAAAGTCTAATAGGATAAACACAAATAAAATGCAAATAGTTGCCTCTGTTTTATTGAGTAAAATGGGCACAGTGTTTTTTACAGTGTAATTTTATGCAAGCATGTTCATGTGCAGAACACACTGATAATGAATCTCTTTTGTATTTGTTTCTCAATAGAATTGTTCTTTCTTTCTTTCTTATAAACTGTATGCAGGAGGACACTCGCAGTGATGCCGCTGAACATATCCTTAAGATACTGGTCGTCCATGGTGCTGATCGAGAGGATCCAGTCGACGCATCCGTCCTTTTGGAAGGCAGGGAGATGTTTCCAGGGTGTGGCAGTACTGCTAAAGCTTGCACACAGCTGATGGGGCTTAACCTGGCATACACCCCAACACTGCGCTACACCTTTGAGGTGTTCCAGAAACTTTTCCTGGACCTGGATGTGTTAAGATGTCCCCAAAAGTGCACTCTTTAAAGTTGAAGTTGCTCTCCTAAATGCTATCGACATGGCATGTGCTGTACAATCGAGGCTGTTGGCAGAGGCAAAGGCCAAAGGAAAAACTATCCAGAACTGTTGACTACTTTTAACTTTTGAAATGTTTTAATGTGTTACGGTTTTAAGAGCATAAAGAGCACTTAGTGTCGCTTTGAATGCTGTTTCAGTGAATTGTAAGATTCTAATTGGGTCTTTGAAAAATATCATTCCAGATCTGTGTTGGATGGAGTAGAATGGATTTTCCTTTTCTTTAGGGGATTTTTTTGTTTTGTTTTGTTGTTTTTACAGAACAGCAGACGCTTGAATGAGCATCAAGGAAAAGTGACCATTCTGTTTGAGCTGGACTATGCATGTGCTCGTCATTAATGTTAGTTATGCCACTGTTGGCTGAGGTTTAGTTGAACCGTACGAGGTTAATCCTGCAGTTATTGTAAATGATCAGAGAGGTACTGAATGTACCTTAACTACTAATCAGTTGATGTGAAGATTACTCATTTAATGGTTCATTGTGAATGTTGACATAATAAACTGTTCAACTTTATTGTATTTGTGATAAAAGTATTTGATGCAGAGAAAATTATTACATTTATTTGGTAACACTTAAAAAAAGCAACATTTACATAATAATAGTGAGTTATATAAATTCATTAAAGTAACTCAAAATATGAAATGGACAGCCATTATAAAATCTACTTAATTACTCCATAACAGTAAATATTACAGATTTATAAAATGTACTTGATATTTTCACAACAGTGATGTTCCTTTTAAAATAAAATTTACATAATTACTTTTAATAAATACAACCTGCTAAGTTAAATATAATTAGGTAACATTTACTTAATGTCTTTGCAAATGTTACATTTATAGTTAAGTACATTTTACTTGATACTGGCAAGTAAGTTGTACTTCATATCACAGCAGTAAAATTTACTGAGAAAAATTGAGTGCAAATTATTAAAATTATTTTATCAAGTAAATCCTACAAGTCGTCAGTGAGCCTTATTTTGCTTATTTTCACTGACAAATATTGCAAATTATGTGGTAAGTATTTGTGTTTAGATCGTGAACTTTCTTTATTTGTGTGTGCTATTTAGATCATTATTCTCATATTTTACATTGAAAAAAATTGTGCACTGGCCCTTTAAGAATCGCGACTGTAAGTGATGCGGTGGTTCGCACTTTGTAGGAAATAGAGTGGAGTCGCAGTTTTCTTTACCATCTGTGATATTTAGGATTTAAGATCATATTTGTTTATTTTATTTTATTTGCTTGATTTATTAACAGATCAAGATTAAAGGAAGAATTTTCACAAAGAAAACGGATTATGTGGATTGTTTTTATTGGACACGGAGCGAGTTGACTGAAAACTTATGCGATGCGCGCACACAGTAACTCTTCAATAAATGTGTTGAGCTCACGCGCTCTGCTCATATGAATGATGTGAGCTTTAGTTGCTATGGCGACGCGTGTTATGATTCTGACTCATACGCAGGCGCACTGATCGCCATCTGTTGCTAAGAGACGAGGCGAATTCACAAACTTTTGCTGAATATTTTCTGCGCTTGAGATTTTGAAGCTGAGATTCCTGAGACGAGACTTTTATTCTGGAAGAACATCGGAGATATCCTTTACATACAGTTATATTTCTGAGTTATAGTTCTTGTTATTTCTAAGGATACTTTTATCTGTTTGTTCTTTTCTTATTTTAGGAGTTTTATTTCTTTTTTGTTTTTCTTTTCTTTTCTGGGAGGAGTATTTTTGAGGAGAGTTTATTGTATTGTATTGTGAGTTGTTTTGTGTTTTGTATTGTTTTTATTCCAGATTGGAGGAGGATGTCGATGGCCAATATGATGGGTGAAAGAGGAGGTGAGTGCTTTAGTTTTTTCCTTGTTTATGGGATGTTATGTTACTGAAATATTCCAGCCTCAGGCCGCTCCAGATCCAGGAGAGCCGCCTTCTCTCAGACGGCTGGTCAGGAGGTTTGGAGACCCGGTTCTGATGAGCGTGATCAGGATCCGCTGCCAGACCCGATCCAGACACAGATCCAGGAGCTTCCTACACATTTAGCACTTCTGTCTTCTGAGTTTTCTGTTTCTGTGTCCGCAGGTCCGGCTGACAGGAAGAGGGAGTGGCAGAGCGGCAGCCGGCAGAGCCAAGATGATGGACGCCCGTCCACTCCATCTAAACGCTTTGGCCGAGGTCAGAATAGGCTTTTATTAATGAAGTTATGGCTCAGTTAACAAATAATGTGTCATTGAAAATAAAAAAATAAAGTAACAATTTGATGTGACCACTGACATTGATTATTAATATTATTAAAATGTCTTCACCAGGCACGATCATGTCCACATTGTCTTTGTCCCTCTCTGAGGACAATATAGTGAGGCGGTTCTGTAGAGAGTCGTTGAGCCTCAGCAGCAGAGGCTCGTACATCGTCGACTGGAGGTGGAGTGGCGATAGCCGAAACAAACAGGGCAGTTGCAGCGACTGTTGTTCGTCCAGGTCCGACAGCCTCGAAGAGTGGATGTGCCTCGAAGAGTGAAAAACCTACAGAACGTAAGAAGAGGAAAGGAATCGGCTCTTTCCTCAGGAGCGCATGGAAGGCTACGAAGCGTTCGCTCCTCTGCTGTTGTCTCGGTGCTGTGGATGTTGTGGAGCCTTTTGTTCCTCCAGCGGATCTGGAGCCAGAGCCTGATCCTGATCCTGGTCCATCATCAGCTGATCCAGATCACTCCGGCGTCAAGCCAAATAATGGTCAGTCTGCAGACATTATTTCTCCAGCATTGTTTTAAACAGTATTATCGTCTTGTTTGCACTGATATTTTTAATATAAAACAAAGGATCTAGCAAGCTCATATATTCCTCATATTTTTCTGTTTGTTTTTCAGACTCCTTTCAGACTCTCTATAACGTGGGAGAGATGATTGGATCCGGAGGATTCGGAAGAGTGTTCAAGGGAACACGGAAATTTGATGGCAAAAAGGTACAGCAATCTTGCTGAATTGTACAAACATTTTTGCTCTTGCATCATCAAAACATATTTAATACAGATGGGTTAATACTTAGATGCTCAAATCGTAAATGTTATGTGCAAAGTCAGGCGCTTGAACACTGTTACTGTTATTGAACGCTGTTTGTTTTTGCAGGTTGCCATCAAGCAGCTGCGCAAAGATTGACAACGATTGTTATCTTGATATTGTAAGTTGGTCAAAAGTTGAATGTGTATTTGTTGTTTAAAAATTATATGTTTTCTTCAGATTTCTACCCAGCTAACCTTCTCTCTACTGCTTTTCTCTAGCCTGGGCATCCCGAACCTCTCGTTAGAAGTGGCGCTGCTGCTCATGATGAGGCAAGAACCCATGAGCCCCTACGTCATACGACTGTACGACTGGTTTGAACATCCTCGGACATTCAGCCTCATAATGGAGTTCCCTGAACCCTGCGAGAGCTTGCTGGACTTCATCATTCGTTCACCTCAACCGGATGAAACAACAGCACGGGTCATCATGCGACAGGCTGTGCTGGCAGTACAACACTGCATCGAGCATGGCGTTTTTCATAATGACGTTCATGCACAGAATTTCCTGGTGAACACAAACACGTTAGAGCTCAAGCTGATCGACTTTGGCTGCGGTCAGCTACTTAGTGGTGATGGCTACGAGAGCAAAATATACCGTGGTGAGTATTTCTGGAGTGTGGAAATCTGGATGTAGTGACTTTCTGATGATTTGACGCTTTGAAAAAATTGCTCAACAATGCGCAAATGTCTTGCTTACAGGATTACTGAGTTACTGCCCACCTGAAGTCTTCACAGAATCTCGATTCCACGCCGTCCCAACAAATGTCTGGGCTCTAGGAGTGTTGTTGTACCAGATGGTGAACGCATGTTCTCCCTTTGGCACTAGAGCGAAAATCACACAAGCCAAAGTTACATTTCTGAACTCCAGTTTATCCAAAGGTGAGTGAAAAATATCGACAACATTGATAAACACACACATAAAGCAAAAGCTCTGTACAGAAACAGGTAAAGGTGATGTGAGATTTTTCAAGTGTAAATACATTGTTTATTGTTCATCAGATGCTGTTTTCATAGATGCAAACATTCGTGTCACATGGTCATGACTAAACAGCTCTCTCCTTAATCAAATTTGTACAGAATGCAGTGATCTGATTAGCCAGTGCCTAGCCCGGGATCCAACTAAACGACCGATGTTAGAGCAGATGTTACAACATGAATGGATTAGAAATGATCTGGAGAAGTTCAGGAGAAGTTCAGGAGATTCACTCGATCAGTGATTTCAGGTGTGAGGAAGTGTAACAGACAGAGTAGGATCATTTATCTTCAGTTCTGGATTATTTGTAGTGAGGTTTTCAAATGTGTGTTCATGTTCTTGTTATAGTCAAGTCAGCTTCATTTATACAGCGCTTTATACAATACAGATTGTTTCAGAGCGGCTTCACAGTAATAAACAGGAAAATAACACAATCAGTGATGCGACTGCAAGAATTCGTTTCTGTTGTAAATCAGCTCTAAAAAAACATTCATGAGTTCACGTTGATGTAATCTTTGTATTGGATAGGAAATAACACTTGCTGTCCTTGGTGGAGGGCTTGAGCTCGAGACTTGGCCTGAAGTCCAACCCCGACCTGACAGGAACTCGAGCCGCCGCACCAGAGATCAGAGCCGGCCCACGTCTGAGCAAGAACATGAGAGACCGAGGACTGGAAAGAAGTCATCAAGTCATCACAGCCACTTTTGCTTTGTTTTAAAAGTCAAGACAACTCATCTTTATTTATATAGTGTTTTATATACGACCAATCTCTTCAACGAATGAAACACTGAAGAGATGCTGGAGGTTTTTCCTAAATCCTGCTCCATTTCTTTAGACTCTGTTGCTCCCCTTAAGCCCAGGAAAGCTAAGGGAAAGGGCCCCGCTCAGCCTTGGTTAAATGATTTTACTCGCTCTCTTTGACAAGAGTGTTGTAAGGCAGAGCGGAAGTGGAAAAGAGATAAACTCCAAGTATCTTAATGTTTAAGTGCATGCTTAACCAGTTACCAAAAATCAGTGAAAGAGGCTAAATCTAAATTCCTCTCAAAACTCATCACTGAAAATGCAAATCGGCCGAGAATGCTGTTTAAGACGATTGATTCAGTGCTAAAACCCTTACCAGCTCCTTGTCTTGTTATAAGCAATATATAATCCCCCCTCGATCTGTTCACCGACCCATTCACTAACTTGTTTTCATCCAGTTATTTGATGTCATCCCAACTCGTCTTTTTAAGGAAGTGTTTGAAACGTTGAGCCCAGCTGTAACAGCTTTTATTAACAGTTCTCTAGCGAATGGAATTGTTCCTGCTAGTTTTAAACATGCTGTAGTTCACCCTCTGCTTAAGAAACCCCATCTTGACCCATCTACCCTCAACAATTTTAGACCTCTATCCAAGTTGCCTCTTATTTCTAAGATCTTAGAGAAAGTCGTGCATTGTCAGTTGAATCCCTACATCAGTATATCCAATATTTCTGATACTTTTCAGTCTGGTTTTAGATCAATGCACAGTACGGAAACTGCTTTGTTGAAGGTCAGCAATGACCTTTTGCAAATCCTCGATACCAGTTTGCATGCAGTGCTTGTCTTGTTGGACTTAAGCGCTGCTTTTGACACAATCGACTATAGTATCGTTACATCGGTTGGAAAAGGTGGTGGGTATTCAGGCTGATGCCTTGCAGTGGTTGGCATCTTATCTCAAAGACAGAACCTTCTCAGTCAGCATGGAGAAAACTTCTCTCTGGCTTTTGATTAGATCGATATTGGTAGATTTGTATATTTTTTTATTATTTGGATTGTATTGGGTCTAATGTGTTTACATTTTGTATCTGCCTTGTTTCTTTTTATGCTTTCTTTTTATATGCACATTGTCTTACTGTACAGCACTTTGGCTAACTCGTAGAAATAAAATTTGACTTGACTTGAATCTGTATGTGTGACCCCTTTGAATAAAAGTATCATTTGTTTGTTGAATGCACAGCCTTGCAAAGTATACTTCTTTTGACCTCGTACACTTACACAGGCGTTTGACACATGCGCAGTTTTGAGCAATCTCTCGCCACGAGTTACAACCCATGTAAACATTTTTGTATTCTTCTTTAATGCTCGAGTTGTAAAAATGAGGGTACTTTCTAAGCTCTTGGCACAATCTCTCGTCTGTATAGGCCTCCATTGTCGCTGTAGCTTGCATGCGTTCGGGTCTGTTCTGTTTATGCAGTTTTTCTTCGACTACCTTGTGAATCGCGCCCCAGGGCACGGTTGCCACATTGTGGATAAACTAATGAGGGTCCAACGGGCTAAAGGCTCCACGGGTAAAAGGCTCCTTTGAGTTTATTTTCCTCTAAACCACTAGATGGCACAAAAACTTCCCTCAGCACTTTCCAAAACATCCGCTTTTCAAGATCCATGTGGAAATGTGTCTGATCTTTGACACGATCACGGACAGAAGCTCAAAGTGGATTCTGCGCTCATTTGATCTAATATTAGATGTTTTTAAAATGTTGTAGATTTAAGTAGCAAATAAGAATCACTAAAATGATTGAATATATTTTGAAACAAAGGTCTTGTTAATGTTTGTCAGTTTTGTTCAAGGTCATTAAAGCAACAGTTTTTCAATAACGGAAGAATATGTAAAAGTCTGGTATTTGGGGCAAAAGGCACAATAATTAACATGATAATAAACAGCGGCTGACTTTAACATTTGTTGACATGACATGGTCAGATTCAGATTGTAAGTATCATATATTAAGTTGGGCGTCCACCTTAGAGATAATCACCATATTTATAATGAAACCATCAGATTTAAAATGTGATATTAATCATATCATATAATAAAATATAATTTATTGCTACTACTGTAAATCTATATTAAATTATTATTCAATGCTTTAGGAATCTTTACTTTTTTAAATGATTTTGTTTCTATATTTTTCAGATATATTCTATATTAACATATTTTAATGACAGCATATTTATTGATCAAAAAGGAATTCTTTTATTCATCAAAATAAACAGAAAATAGTTCAAACTTTGCTAAAGTGATTGTTTTGAACAAGTATTAACTTAGACATTATTAAAAACATTATTAAAACGTCTCTCTGCAACAGATTGTGATCGGTGTGCCTGTATATGAGTCAGAATCATAACATGCGTCGCCATAGCAACTAAAACTAAAACTATATGAGCAGAGCGTGTGAGCGTGCATCGATCTGAACACATTTATTGAATAGTTACAAACTTAAATTTTATGTTTTCTTTAATAAAAAGTTTGAACCTGTTTCAGTGACTCAGTTCAAAACTTTGTTTTAGTGATTCCTCTGCATCATCATCACTCAGAAATGCTAGATGTCTCTGCATGCATCATTGTATTAGTTTAATGGTGAATTTTTTAGTTCTTATTATTTTAACTTTTTTCAGGATATTATGGCGCATATAGTATAAGGAACAGCTGGAGGACCAATCTGCAACTTATTAGATCAATTAACGTATTATACTCCATCACGTCTATTGCAGTCTCAAAACTCTGGCCAGTTGATAATACCTAGAATATCAAAATCAACTGCAGGCGGTCGATCCTTTTCCTATTTAACACCTAAACTCTGGAACAGTCTTCCTAGCATTGTTTGGGAAGCAGACACACTCTGTCAGTTTAAATCTAGACTAAAAATGCATCTCTTTACTATGAACATTATCGATCTCTATTATTCAAATCAGTAAATGATTGTTAGGCTGCATTAACTAGGTCAGCCGGAACCGGGAACACTTCCCATAACACCTGATGTACTCGTTACATCATAAGAAAAATGGCGTCTACGCTAATGTTAGTCTCTCTGTTTATCCCAAGGTTTACTGCAGTCAGCCGGATCCCGGCCGTATCCAGATCAGATGGTGGACCTGCGCCTGGACATGACCAGCGCATCCCTGAAATGTCTGCAGAGAGCGTGTTAAATAAACTCCCCCCCGGTAAATGCTGCATCGACACGACATCCTCATTAAACCCGTCTCCGGCATGACGATTCCAATCTTTCTAACAATCTTACGAATATCTGTTTACCTACACTCACCTAAAGGATTATTAGGAACACCTGTTAAATTTCTGCAATTAATGCAATTATCTAATCAACCAATCACATGGCTTCAATGCATTTAGGGGTGTGGTCCTGGTCAAGACAATCTCCTGAACTCCAAAACACTTCCTGCACTTCCTGAATGTCAGAATGGGAAAGAAAGGTGATTTAAGCAATTTGGAGCATGGCATGGTTGCTGGTGCCAGACGGGCCGGTCTGAATATTTCACAATCTGCTCAGTTACTGGGATTTTCACGCACAACCATTTTTAGGGTTTACAAAGAATGGTGTGAAAAGGGAAAAACATCCCGTATGCGGCAGTCCTGTGAGCGAAAATGCCTTGTTGATGCTAGAGGTCAGAGGAGAATGGGCCGAATGATTCAAGCTGATAGAAGAGCAACTTTGACTGAAATAACCACTCGTTACAACTGAGGTATGCAGCAAAGCATTTGTGAAGCCACAACACGCACAACCTTGAGGCGGATGGGCTACAACAGCAGAAGACCCCACCGGGTACCACTCATTTGCATTTGTACAAGATGGCGGCGCGTGCACACGCAACGGCTTCTCTCTCTCCCGACGGACCGGCGTTTTTGTGTTTTTCGTCGTGTATATCACAGTGTTTTTGTACGTCCTTGTCGCGTCCGTTCATCTGCAAACTCAGCTACAGACGTGAGTTTCTGCTCGAGGTTGGAAAAACTACAGTCTTCAATCCAAGCTCGGCGCTCGCTCAAGATCTGCGGGATCACGGCCTTCTCTGGGGGCCTACCCCATCACCGTCCCCCACTACTGCACCTCTCCCACAGTGGAGGCGCCACAAACGGGGTGAGAGGAAACAGAAGAGGGGGAAGCGCGGAGGTATCCGTGTCAGGCTAGCGGCCAAACCACACAAGCCGGCTATCCCCTCCATCATTCTCGCTAATGTACGCTCGTTGGACAATAAACTGGACGATCTTCGTCTTCTTTGCTCTAGTCGGAAGACTGTAAGAGACTGTTGTGTTTTTGTGTTCACGGAAACATGGCTCAACAACAGCATTCCGGACCACGCCATTCAGCTCGATCAGCTCACATGCCATCGGGCGGACAGAGTGCTCGTCGAGGGAGGTAAGACCCGCGGCGGCGGACTCTGTGTTTACACCAATGATGCGTGGTGCCGCGATGCTGTTGTGGTCTGCAAACACTGCTCACCCCTGGTGGAGTTTATGATTATTAAATGTCGGCCGTTTTATCTACCGCGGGAATATTCAGCTATTATACTTGTTGCTGTATACATCCCCCCAGCTCCAACAACAACAGGAGTGAGGCACTAAATAATCTTTATAAACACATCAGACAGCTCACCCAGATGCTTTTCTCATCTTGGCTGGAGATTTCAACCATGCAGACCTAAAGAGTGTGCTTCCAAAAATTCATCAGCACATTGACTTCCCAACAAGTGGTAAAAACACTCTGGACTTTGTGTACACTACACAGAGAGGAGCTTACAAAGCCCTTCCCCTCCCCCACCTGGGTGCTTCAGATCACATCACTGTTATGTTAATGCCAGCATACAGACCACTTGTGAAAGCCACCAAACCAGTCCAGAAGCAGATTCAAGTCTGGCCTGAAGGGTCATCAGAGGCTCTTCAAGACTGCTTCGACACCACTGACTGGGACATGTTTAAACAGGCTGCAACCTACCACAACACCATAGACACCAGGACATCATGCGCATGTCTACAGACTCCTGAAGACGCGTAACGCTGCCTTCAGAGCTGGAGATGAGGTGGGCCTGAGGACAGCAAGGGCCAACCTGTCACGCACAGTACTCCAGGAGGATAGCCCATCGTTTCAGCGACAGCAGAGACACAAGGAGCCTGTGGCAGGGTATTCAGACCATCACAGATTATAAGCCCCCTGCACGGACATGTGACAGCTCCACCCCCCTGCTGAATGAGCTGAACACTTTCTTTGCTCGCTTTGAAGCTCACAACAGCACCACTGCACAGAAGTCACCTCCTCCTCCCGATGACCTGATGTTGTCACTGCCCAGGGACAGCGTGAGAAGATCCCTCAGCAGGGTCAACGCACGCAAAGCTCCAGGTCCTGACAACATTCCTGGACGTGTATTGAGAGACTGTGCAGAGGAACTCACTGATGTCTTCACAGACATCTTCAACATCTCACTGAGTCAAGCTGTCGTCCCCACATGCTTCAAAGCAACCACCATCATTCCAGTTCCTAAGAAATCATCTCCATCCTGCTTCAACGACTACCGTCCAGTCGCACTTACCCCCATCCTTATCAAATCAAATCAAATCACCTTTATTTATATAGCGCTTTTAACAAGTCCAATGGTTTCAAAGCAGCTTCACATTGTTAAAAGTAAAATAATGCAACAGAATTTGTACAGCCGTTCTGGTGAAACGGTGATGTTATCCAGCTAATTTCAAGTATCATATAGTGTCAATGCGGGCAGATCGGTAATATAGAAGAAATTTAGGTGTCCCCAACTGAGCAAGCCAAAAGCCAGAGGCAACGGTGGCAAGGAACCAAAACTCCTTCAGGGTCAGAATGGAGAAAAAAACCTTGGGAGAAACCAGGCTCAGTCGGGGTGCCAGTTCTCCTCTGGCCGACGAACAAACAGTGTATGATTATAATTCTGGCAACATAGCAGGTCTTAATTCATATTAGGCAAATTGATATTTGTTAGATTATTCGAGAGATTGGAGTCGTCACGCCAAGAGACGGGTTTAATGAGGATGTCGTGTCGATGCAGCATTTACGGGGGGAGTTTATTTGACATGTTCTCTGCAGACACTTCAGGGATGCGTTGGTCATGTCCAGGCGCTGGTCCAAAATCTGATCTGGATACGGCCTGGATCTGGCTGACTGCAGTAAACCTCGGTATAAACAGAGAGACTAACATTAGCGTAGATGCCATTCTTCTTATGATGTAACGAGTACATCAGGTGTTATGGGAAGTGTTCCCGGTTCCGGCTGACCTAGTTAATGCAGCCTGACAATCATTTACTGATTTGAGTAATAGAAATTGATAATGTTTTATGTGTAAGCCATAGTAAAGAGATGCGTTTTTAGTCTAGATTTAAACTGACAGAGTGTGTCTGCTTCCCGAACAATGCTAGGAAGACTGTTCCAAAGTTTAGGCGCTAAATAGGAAAAGGATCGACCGCCTGCAGTTGATTTTGATATTCTAGGTATTATCAACTGGCCAGAGTTTTGAGACCGCAATAGACGTGATGGAGTATAATGCGTTAAGAGTTCGCTCAAGTACTGGGAGCTAAACCATTTAGTGCTTTGTAAGTAATAAGCAAGATTTTAAAATTTATTCGATGTTTAATAGGAGCCAATGAAGTGTTGACAGAACCGGGCTAATATGGTCATACTTCCTTGTTCTAGTAAGAGCTCGAGCTGCTGCGTTTTGGACCAGCTGGAGTTTGTTTATTAAATGAGCAGGGAAACCACCCAGTAAAGCATTACAGTAATCTAGCCTTGAGGTCATGAACGCATGAATTAACTGTTCAGCATTTTGCATCGAAAGGATGTGCCGTAATTTAGATATATTTTTAAGATGGTAGAATGCAGTTTTACAGATGTTAGAAACGTGGCTTTCAAATGAAAGATTGGTATCAAAGAGCACACCCAGGTTCCTAACTGACGACGAGGACTTGACAGAGCAGCCATCGAGTGTTAGACAGTATTCTAGGTTACTACTTGCAGAGTTTTTTGTCCAATAATTAAAAATTCTGTTTTTTCTGAATTAAGTTGCAGGAAATTACTAGACATCCAATGTTTTATATCAGCTATGCATTCCGTTAATCTTGTGAATTGGTAAGTTTCATCAGGGCGTGAAGAAATATAGAGCTGAGTATCGTCAGCATAACAGTGAAAACTAATGCCATGCTTCCTAATGATATCTCCCAGTGGTAGCATGTACAGGGTGAAGAGCAACAGTCCTAGCACCGAGCCCTGCGGTACTCCATACTGAACTTGTGATCGGTGTGACATTTCTTCATTTACTGCTACAAACTGATAACGGTCAGATAAGTATGATTTAAGCCATGCCAATGCAGTTCCACTAATGCCAACATAATTTTCGAGTCTATTCAAAAGAATGTTGTGGTCGATAGTATCGAATGCAGCGCTAAGATCGAGTAACACTAATAGAGAAATACAACCACGATCGGATGATAAGAGTAAATCATTTGTAACTCTGATGAGAGCAGTCTCAGTACTATGATACGGTCTAAATCCTGACTGGAAATCCTCACAGATACCATTTCTTTCTAAAAAGGAACATAATTGTGAAGACACTGCCTTTTCCAGTATTTTTGACAGGAAGGGTAGATTTGAGATCGGCCTATAATTGACTAATTCTGTAGGATCAAGTTGAGGTTTTTTTAATAAGTGGTTTGATAATAGCCAACTTAAACGTTTTGGTACATATCCTAATAACAAAGATGAGTTAATGATATTAAGAAGAGGATCTATGACCTCTGGTAGCATCTCTTTTAATAGCCTAGTCGGTATAGGGTCGAGCATACATGTTGTTGATTTAGATGATTTAACGAGTTTAGCCAATTCTTCCTCTCCTATAGCAGTGAATGAATGTAATTTTTTCTCAGTGACACAACAATGCTCTGTCTCATGTG
The DNA here is from genome assembly GCA_018749465.1 of Paracanthobrama guichenoti. Classification (NCBI taxonomy): domain Eukaryota; kingdom Metazoa; phylum Chordata; class Actinopteri; order Cypriniformes; family Gobionidae; genus Paracanthobrama; species Paracanthobrama guichenoti. The sequence goes on from CM031955.1 coordinate 13,999,929, forward strand.
ACACTATAGTAGACGGCTGCATGGTTATAATTTTCTTCCTAATATTATCGATCTTACACGTAAAGAAGTTCATAAAGTCATTACTGCTGTGCTGTTTACAACCATCAGAAGTATAAACTTTATTTTTGGTTAACTTAGCCACTGTATCAAATAAATACCTAGGGTTGTGTTTGTTTTCTTCTAAGAGAGTCGAGAAATAAGCAGATCTAGCAGTTTTTATGGCCTTTCTGTATGCGATCATGCTCTCTTTCCATGAATTACGAAAAATCTCTAATTTTGTTTTCTTCCAGCTGCGCTCCATTTTTCTGGCTACTGTTTTAAGGGCCCGGGTGTGCTCATTGTACCACGGCGTTGGACTATTTTCTTAATCTTCTTTAAGCGCCGGGGAGCAACTGTGTCTAAAGTGCTGGAAAAAGAGAGTCAATAGTTTCTGTTGCAAAAATCGAGTTCCTCTAGGCTATCTGGGATGCTGAGGAGATGAAACTGATGAGGAAGATTATTTAAAAGCAATTTTTAGTGGCGGCAGTGATAGTTCTGCCATATTTGAAGCGAGGGGACGGCTTTGCAGCCTTAGCTAAATTAAGTATACATGATACTAGGTAATGATCTGAGATGTCGTCGCTCTGCTGCAGAATTTCAACGGTATCAACATTTATTCCATGTGACAATATTAGGTCTAACGTATGATTAAAGCGATGAGTGGGTCCTGACACATGTTGCCTTACTCCAATAGAGTTTAGAATGTCTCTAAATGCTAATCCCAATGCGTCTTTTTCATTATCTACATGGATATTAAAATCACCAACAATTAGTACTTTATCTGCAGCCAGTACTAACTCGGATAGAAAGTCAGCAAATTCTTTGATAAAGTCTGTATTGTGCCCTGGTGGCCTGTATACAGTAACCAACACAAATGTCAAACGGGATTTATCAATTACACTACATAATGCTACATAAAGCACCAAAACTTCAAAAGAATTATATTTGAAACTAGACTTCTGAGTAATACTGAAGATATTATTATAAATTACAGCAACCCCTCCCCCTTTACCTTTCAGACGCGGCTCGTGTTATGAAGTGCTTTGAGCGGCTAGTCATGCACCACATTAAGTCTGTCCTCCCCCCCTCCCTGGACCCCTACCAATTTGAATATCGGTCAAAACGCTCGACCGATGACGCCATTGCCACCACCGTCCATTCAGCACTCACTCACCTGGAAAATAAAGACACTTATGTCAGAATGCTGTTCATAGACTTTAGTTCAGCATTCAATACAATCATCCCTCTACAGCTCACTCAAAAACTGTCACAGCTGGGACTCAGCACATCGATGTGCAATTGGTTGCTGGACTTCCTGACGGGAAGACCTCAGGCAGTTCGGTCGGCAGCAACTCATCCACCTCCATCATCATGAACACTGGAGCCCCTCAGGATGTGTGTGTGAGCCCCTCCTTTTCACTCTGCTGATACATGACTGCACACCCATACACAACAGCAATCTCTTCATCAAGTTTGCGGACGACACGACCGTAGTTGGTCTCATTAGCAACGATGATGAGACGAACTTCAGGAGCGAGGTGAGCCGCCTGGCCAGGTGGTGTGGCGACAACAATCTCTCTCTGAACGTGGAGAAGACGAAGGAGATTGTTGCTGACTTCAGGAGAATGCACACCCAGCACGCCCCTCTGACCATCAACGGTGTGACCGTGGAAAGGGTGAGGAGCACCAAATTCCTGGGTGTGCATATCACAGAGGACCTCTCCTGGACCGCCAACTCCACAGCACTGACCAAGAAAGCACAGCAGCGACTCTACTTTCTCCGCAAGCTGAGAAGAGCCCCAGCCCCCATCATGCGCACCTTCTACAGAGGCACCATCGAGAGCATTCTGACCAGCTGCATCACTGTGTGGTACGGCGCCTGCAACGCATCCTGCCGTAAAGCACTTCAGCGCATAGTGAGAGCAGCTGAGAAGATCGTTGGTGTCTCTCTCCCACCCCTCCAGGACATTTATAACTCCCGCCTCTCCCGCAAAGCCCTCATCATTGCGAGAGACCCCACCCACCCATCGCACAGCCTCTTCAGTCTGCTGCCACCAGGGAGGAGGCTTCGCAGTCTCCAAGCAAGGACCAGCAGACTGAAGGACAGCTTCATTCCCCAAGCTGTCAGGGCATTGAACTCCCTCCCGACTCTGCCGACCCTCCCCTCTTCTGCCCCACGCATCTGATCTGGGACTACTGATACTGTTACTGTTAAACTTTTGTTGTTATTGTTATTGTTTTGTTGTTGTTAGGCACCTAGGGTCTGAGAGTCATAGAATTTCAATTCTCTGTATGTATGTACTGTACGTATGGCAGAATTGACAATAAAGCTGACTTTGACTTTGACTTTGACTCATCTCCACTACAAATTGGAAAAAGAGGCTACAATTTGCACAAGCTCACCAAAATTGGACAGTTGAAGACTGGAAAAATGTTGCCTGGTCTGATGAGTCTTGATTTCTGTTGAGACATTCAGATGGTAGAGTCAGAATTTGTGTAAACAGAATGAGAACATGGATCCATCATGCCTTGTTACCACTGTGCAGGCTGGTGGTGGTGGTGTAATGGTGTGGGGGATGTTTTCTTGGCACACTTTAGGCCCCTTAGTGCCAATTGGGCATCGTTTAAATGCCACAGCCTACCTGAGAATTGTTTCTGACCATGTCCATCCCTTTATGACCACCATGTACCCATTCTCTGATGGCTACTTCCAGCAGGATAATGCACCATGTCACAAAGCTCAAATCATTTCAAATTGGTTTCTTGAACATGACAATGAGTTCCCTGTACTAAAATGGCCCCCACAGTCACCAGATCTCAACCCAATAGAGCATCCTTGGGATGTGGTGGAACGGGAGCTTCGTGCCCTGGATGTGCATCCCACAAATCTCCATCAACTGCAAGATGCTATCCTATCAATATGGGCCAACATTTCTAAAGAATGCTTTCAGCACCTTGTTGAATCAATGCCACATAGAATTAAGGCAGTTCTGAAGGCGAAAGGGGGTCAAACACAGTATTAGTATGGTGTTCCTAATAATCCTTTAGGTTAGTGTAATATGACTTAAGACCTGAAATGTTGCCAGAATTATAATCATACACTATTTGTTCGTCGGCCAGAGGAGAACTGGCACCCCGACTGAGCCTGGTTTCTCCCAAGGTTTTTTTTTCTCCATTCTGGCCCTGAAGGAGTTTTGGTTTCTTGCCACCGTTGCCTCTGGCTTTTGGCTTGCTCAGTTGGGGACACCTAAATTTCACCTATATTACCGATCTGCCCGCATTGACACTATATGATACTTGAAATTAGCTGGATAACATCACCGTTTCACCAGAACTAATTCTGTTGCATTATTTTCCTTTTAACACTGTGAAGCTGCTTTGAAACAATTGGACTTGTAAAAAGATTCAATTGGCTGAACAACATGATATAAAACGTGATGGGTATAAAAAGAGCCTCTCAGAGTGGCAGTGTCTCTCAGTCAGTGTCAGAAGTCAAGATGGGCAGAGGATCACCAATTCCCCCAATGCTGCGGCCAAAAATAGTGGAGCAATATCAGAAAGGAGTTTCTCAGAGAAAAATTGCAAAGAGTTTGAAGTTATCATCATCTACAGTGCACAATATTATCCAAAGATTCAGAGAATCTGGAACAATCTCTGTGCGTAGGGGTCAAGGCCGGAAAACCATACTGGATGCCCGTGATCTTCGGGCCCTTATACGACACTGCATCACATACAGGAATGCTACTGTAATGGAAATCACAACATGGGCTCAGGAATACTTCCAGAAAACATTGTCAGTGAACACAATCCACCGTGCCATTCGCGGTTGCCGGCTAAAACTCTATAGGTCAAAAAAGAAGCCATATCTAAACATGATCCAGAAGCGCAGGTGTTTTCTCTGGGCAAAGGCTCATTTAAAATGGACTGTGGCAACATGGAAAACTGTTCTGTGGTCAGACGAATCAAAAATTATTTTTGGAAAACTGGGACACCATGTCATCTGGACTAAAGAGGACAAGGACAACCCAAGTTGCTATCAGCGCTCAGTTCAGAAGCCTACATCTCTGATGGGATGGGGTTGCATGAGTGTGTGTGGCATGGGCAGCTTACACATCTGGAAAGGCACCATCAATGCTGAAAGGTATATCCAAGTTCTAGAACAACATATGCTCCCATCCAGACGTCGTCTCTTTCAGGGAAGACCTTGCATTTTCCAACATGACAATGCCAGACCACATACTGCATCAATTACAACATCTTGGCTGCGTAGAAGAAGGATCCGGGGACTGAAATGGCCAGCCTGCAGTCCAGATCTTTCAACCATAGAAAACATTTGACGCATCATAAAGAGGAAGATGCGACAAAGAAGACCTAAGACAGTTGAGCAACTAGAAGCCTGTATTAGACAAGAATGGGACAACATTCCTATTCCTAAACTTGAGCAACTTGTCTCCTCAGTCCCCAGGCGTTTGCAGACTGTTATAAAAAGAAGAGGGGATGCCACGCAGAGGGAAACATGGCCTTGTTCCAACTTTTTTGAGATGTGTTGATGCCATGAAATTTAAAATCAACTTATTTTTCCCTTAAAATGATACATTTTCTCAGTTTAAACATTTGATATGTCATCTATGTTGTATTGTGAATAAAATATTTAAATTTGAAACTTCCACATCATTGCATTCTGATTTTATTCACAATTTGTACAGTGTCCCATTTTTTTTTTTTTAATAAAAAAAAAAAAAAAAACACTTGCTGCAAAACAAAGTAGACATTATAAACAGTTATGTTTACTTTGTTTTGCAGCAAGTGTTTTAAATATTACGTGATGGACCTGTGACAAGATAACAATAATACATTTATTAACATTAAAGGGATAGTTCACCCATGAAAATTCTGTCATCATATCCTCACTCTCAAGTTGTTTTAAACCTGAATGAGTTTCTTTATTCTGCTGAACATAAAAGTTATTTTGAAGAATGTGGGTAACCAAACAGTTGCAAGTCCCCAGTGACTTCCATATATACATAAGTGAGAAGAGCAAATGCATACTCACATTTAGTCTAGAACTACAATAACTGAAAAAGTAACAGATATTTTGTTGTAAATTTAAAAGTAATGTGTTACTTTACTATAGTTACCTGAAAAAGTAATCTGATTACGTAACTCCAGTTACTTTTAAAATTGTTGTAAAACATTTAAACAGACTTCCAAACAGGCCTCTATAAAATATTTTACTCTGCATTAAACTTAAAAATAAATAAAAAGACACCATTATAATTTCATCAGGGCTCCAGACTCACATTTGAGAGCAGTAGCAGATGGTAGCACTAGCATCTGATTTGGTGCTGCTGAAGGAAAATTTATCAAGTTAATTTAATAATACATACATACATTACTATTGTTTTGCATTGTTTTGTTAATAAGTGCAGTTACTAATAATATAACATGTTTGTTTATTGGAAATTTAACAGTGAAGCACTGAGCTTGAATTAATATGAAGATACAATTAACATTTACTAACAACAGTAATGTGCAAAAACATAATTTTTATAGGGAAAATTTAAATATTCTACTCTTATTATTTCTATTATTCAAATCAGTAAATGATTGTTAGGCTGCATTAACTAGGTCAGCCGGAACCGGGAACACTTCCCATAACACCTGATGTACTCGTTACATCATAAGAAAAATGGCATCTACGCTAATGTTAGTCTCTGTTTATCCAGAGGTTTACTGCAATCAGCCGGATCCGGGCCGTATCCAGATCAGATGGTGGACCAGCGCCTGGACATGACCAACGCATCCCTGAAGTGTCTGCAGAGAACATGTCAAATAAACTCCCCCTGTAAATGCTGCATCGACACGACATCCTCATTAAACCTGTCTTCGGCGTGACGACTCCAATCTTTCAAATAATCTTACAAATATCTATTTACCTAATATGAATTAAGACCTGCAATGTTGCCAGAATTATAATCATACACTGTTTGTTCGTCGGCCAGAGGAGAACTGGCACCCCGACTGAGCCTGGTTTCTCCCAAGGTTTTTTTCTCCATTCTGGCCCTGAAGGAGTTTTGGTTCCTTGCCACCGTTGCCTCTGGCTTTTGGCTTGCTCAGTTGGGGACACCTAAATTTCATCTATATTACTGATCTGCCCGCATTGACACTATTTGATACTTGAAATTAGCTGGATAACATCACCGTTTTCACCAGAGGGGCTGTACAGCCGAATCAAATTCTGTTGCATTATTTTCCTTTTAACACTGTGAAGCTGCTTTGAAACAATTGGACTTGTAAAAAGTGCTATATAAATGAAGATGATTTGATTTAAATGTACCATTGTTCTTCTATAATACCACACTGAACTGACCGGCAGCTTCAGTGATAATAAGCACTCATTACTTGTCTTCTGTGTAATTCAGTCACAATTAGAAGAAAAGTTTTTGTATTTAATGAGACTTTGTGACTTCCTTTTGTCCATATATATAGGAAAGGGGAGTGGAATTGGCTAATAAAGCCGAATTTCCACCGCAGAAACCTTCCCCAGGAACTAGGGACTTTGGGGTGGCACTCGGGGTGTTTTGACAGCAGGAACCAGGGTCTAAATGAAGTTCCGGGGAAAAATGTCCACCTCAAAATGTCCATGCTTGCAAAGTAGTGCTTTTTCAAAATTCAGGAGCTTTCAGGGGTGGGACTTGGGCACTGAACATGCTGATTGGTTGCGGTCACGCAGCATTTTGATGGGTTGACTCCAGACAGCATTTTATTTCAATCACCAAGTCTGTTGCGGTGCATACAAGAAGAGTTGTTTGCTATTCGAATCATCATTGAAGTTTAAAAAATACAACTGATGTACTGACGACGAGCTTCAGTTTATTTGTGGATGACGAAATCCAGTGGGAACTGGAAAGTTATGTGCAGTCCTACATCACTGGACTAATCTTCACAGTACTTTAGACCGCAATGAAAACGCAGATAGCAGCAGGTCTGGGGGGGGAAAAGTTCCCGGGACAAATTGTTCTGGGTAATTTCGGTGGTAACAGGGCTTAAGTCAAATAAGTGCTCCTCTGCCGCCGACTACTGGTTATTGTTGTAATTACGTGTCTTTTTTTAAATAAAAGTGCTTGTTTGCCACGAAGTGTTAGTTTTCCTACATCCCTAAACTTTTCGTTTTACAAATCATCACATTAAAAATAAATAACATTAAAATTGGAAAATATTTAGGACTTTGAAGTGCAGGAAAAACTGTGAAGCACTTGAAAGCCCTCAAAAAGTGCTTCAATTTCAGTATCAAAAGGTTGTACAAACCCTGAGATGAATAAGAAAAAAAAGAGAAACATACGACATGGTATTCAACACAATACCATGTGATGTTACTACATTAAATCCATGGTGAATGTTGGTGATTTGTGGACTGAGACCACTGATCTGTATGATGATCAGTGACTGAAACATACTTGGTTACTAACGCAACCTCGGTTCCCTGAACAAGTACTGCATCGCAATGGGGGAAAACTCCTTTTTCTCCGAATACTGAATACCTGATAATTTTTTAATCACACAGTGAAACTTTTCGAACCAATGTCGATGTAGCAGAGCTGCACAAGCCTATTAAGATGAAGACCGCCAGATGCTGCCAAACTGGGCGGGGCCATCTGGCTATATAAGCAGGCCTTCTGCCATAGGATCTCAGGTCAAATTCGACTGAAGTGACGAACGCTGAGTCGTGCAGCATATTAGCACGACCGTCAACACAGCACTTGTTTCCATATCTCAGGGAACCAAGGTTACGTTAGTAACCCTAAAAGTTAGTAAAAGTTAACTTGTACTGCGTTGCTAGATGCTATGGGGAACCCAGTAAAATCCCGCCATGCTATGGTGTGCGGAACGACTGTCAAATAACCGCCTTAGTCTGAGGCACTGGGCCAAGGGCCAACAGGTACTAAGACAATGGGGCGAGACATCATCCAGGCTAGGAGGGCACAGTGGGTTGAACTTTCAGAGGTCAAAGCCCGGCCACATAGCACAATCGCTTTTAAGGCCTACATCGCTTAGGGCACTTTGGTGAATGCCTGAATGCCTGAACTAAGGGCTCAGACGTACGTCGGAGTCACAAAGGAAACCATAGTGAGATGAGCTCGTTAGAGGTCAGCTCAGCCAAGATATGGGTGTCCACGTTAGGTGGAAGATTGGGTTCTAGTGGACGAAGCTCTACTGAGATGAGGTCCCAGCTATACAGACAGGACTCATGCCTGCAAGGCAGGGACATCCACGTTGTAAAATCTGGCAAAAATGGACAGCAAGGACCAGCTGGACAGATCTCGCCAATGGTCACACCACTGGACCATGCCCAAGATGAGGCCATGCTTCTGGTCGAGTGAGACTTCACTCCGATTGGGGCAATCTAGGCCCAATGAGGAGTAGGCTAGGGCAATTGCATCCACTATCCAGCAGGATAATCACTGCTTCGTAGCCGGATGCCCCTTGATGCGGCCTCCGAAGCCTCCTGGACCCCTTCAGAAACGAACAACCAAGTCTTTTCTGCCTACAGACTGGCCGGCCACCGGAGCGTGGAATGCTGCTATGGCCACCACATAAACTTTGAGTGTGAAGGGGGTGCGACCCTTAACCAACAGCTCTTGAAGGAAGGACAATATCAGCGATATGTCACAGGTAGCTGTGCACCAACCAGAGAAGATAGACCATTTAAGGGCGTAGAGGCGTCTTGAGGACGGGCCTCTGAAATAGTATTTAGCACTCTCTCGGGGAGGGCCACAGGCTCCTGTCGAGAGGCCAGAGATGCAGTGCCCAAAACTCGGATTGGGGATGCCAAATTGTCCTGTTTGCCTACGAAACGAGGTCCTGTCGCAGGGGAATGGGCCATGGGGCTCCGTGAACCAAGGTTGGTTCCTCCATTTTCATCTTTTTGTATTTTCACTCCTAACACACAGGTTCAGCAGACAAGAGTCAGAGCTCCAGCTTGTTTTTTTCAAACAGGTTTCCCAAACACGCCTCCTACCCCTGAATATTAAACTGGAAAATAATATAGGGAAAAAAGTACAGTTTACTTTAATTATAATACAGTACAATGGTACTCTGTCAGATTGAATAGAAATTAAACATTTAAACAGATATTTAGACAGTCCTCTATAAAACATTTTACTCTGCATTAAACCTAAAAATAAATAAAAAGACAGTTATAAATCAGACCACATCATGAAAGACTGCAGCTTGTAATTTCCTGTAATTCTTGTAAAGCTTCATTTTCAAACATTAGGCTACCAAGAAATACATTGCAATTTATAGTTCTTATATGGGGTAAAAATAACATAATAGAGATAATATTTCAATAATTGTGATATATCTAAAAATCTATCAATCACTTTTTAACATTGTAAATGTAGGTTCGCTGTTAATAACAGTCTGTTATCTCAGTTAAGATACTGTATATGTGCAGTGGCCCAAAAAGTATTTGGACAGTTTTTGAAACGTAAACATATCTTAATTTCATCGCAGTATGGTATGTAAAAAAATCAATATAATCAAGTGGCATATGCAAACAAATGATGCTGAACTGGTCATTTTCTTTGGATGTATGAAGTCAGTTTCCAGTTACGTTCACACAGAAGTACTTGCTAGTAGAATAGTCACTGGTGTAGTTCATTATTTTAACAAATAAGTATATTCCAAAGTTTTGACAACCAAACATTTCCAAAACATGTCTTCATTTTGAACATTGAACATTTATTGTTTCATATTTTGAAACTTATTAAACACCTTTTTTTTTTTTTTCTAGGTATTTACTTATTTATTTTACTATTAGATGAATGAGTGCAAGTTAAGTAGCTAGCTCAGAAGTTAAGTAACTACTGGAGATAAGTAGCTTTATTATTATTATTATTATTTTTTTGTACAATCTAGGACACATTTTTCAATACTTGGGTAATTTCTTTTTCAAAACTCTTCACATAGTTCTCCTAACTAACTTTCAACTTGGCACAACAGTTCATTTCACATTCAAAATGGACTAAAACTACAAAAACACTTACAAATTGTCACCCAACAAACAGACTTTGTGACTCATTAAAACATTGACATAATAACACTAACAGGTAGCATTATACAATGTTTCCTTTGTAAAATGTATTTACAAAACACTCTCTGCTGCTTATAATTCACTGCAGTACAGTATATGTTAAAGTCCATGTTTACATTACAGCACAAAATTATTCAATGTATATGGTAATGAAGTTGAAAGACTAACACTTAGGTGTTAGGTTACATCTATTTGCTGTAATAGTATTTGAGTTTTAAGATTCAGAATATATTTCAAAATGGTATTATTGTAGAAATGTTTTTAGGTTTTGAACTTAAGTTTAACAGTTTTAGTTTATTTTTATTACGGTTTTCAAACATCAAAAACAGACAACAGACGAGACCCTTCATACCATAGAAATCTGTGTAATATGGAAAATGAAACAAAAATAATACAATAAAGGGTGACGATACACAGCCAACCTCTGCTACAAAGTATAATCACTATTATTGCAGAAAGTGATTAATTAATTAGTCCTTTTGGCTTGACACAAAAGTAAAAACTGGTTCCCACATTTTGTCCACTTTTGCAGAATTCTTAAGTTGAACCGTTTTGAAAAGACTATGTAAACATGTACAAATAGGCCTGCATGTAGATTTACGGTTAAGAAAATAATTGTAATTTTAAAGATGTAGTCATTGAATGCTTTTTGTCAAAGCATTGATAAACGATGCACAGTTCAGCCCACATAGACTGCTGTTGTAAACACTGTGTGAGAGGTTTTGAAAAAGGGATGCAAGTATTGAGAAATGTGTCCTAACAATTGTAAAAACTAACTTAAATCATAATAAGTTTGAAATGTTTTGAAAAGTCAATGTTTTGCCGCTGGGGGCGATGTCTGTGAACCCTTGAACCAGATGATTTGATCTCGGATCAGTTTCATTTGTAGATATTGACACATTTGTATAATAAAGAGTAATAATTAAATGTATCTTAGTGGCTGAAAACCAAGCTCTCCATAAAACAATAGTTTATAGCCCTACAGTTTAAGAAAATAACATTACAGAAACTCTTCATGTTTAGTGGTATTAGATGATTTGTTAATTGCATTGGATAGAATACACTTTTAATAAAACATTTGCAGTTGGTTTATAAAAGGTGTATTTATTTGTTCTGAGTGTTTTGGTCTGCATTTACACTGTTCATAGCAGCAGGAGACACCAGCGTGATGCGTTTTGTGAATCATTCTGTGATGCGGTTGGTTCAATTGATTCAAAGTTTTGAAACACTGGTTTTCTCCCATCACTACATAAAGGATTCATAACTTCCAGAAATCTACATACAAAAAAGAAAGACAGACAGACAGACATTATTGAACCATAGAACATCAATACTTGCGAATGAATTGACAAGAAGGAGAGGATTTAGAAGTTTTAATGGGACTGTTATAGATATTATAGATGGTCCACATCACACATTTCAGATTCTGTAACCCCAGATATAAAACAAACAAGACTATAAGAAAGAATAAAACAATAAATTCTTTAAAAAAAAATTAAAAAAAATCTAACTTGCATGGGGGTTCATTTTTTCTTTGAATCAAGCAAACTTGAAAAGAATGAGCTACTCAACATGTACAGCACAGCATCATGGGCAGTCACATGGTAAACGGCACACTTCTTAAGCAAGTCCCCAGTGCATTGAGATATTTGTTGTGCTTAATCTTAAAGTCTGCTAAATATTTGTAGAGAAAGCTCAATGTGTTTCACCAGTCGACTCAATCAAGAAAACCTTATGTGCTTTCCTTTGCGGGAGTGTTCAGTTGTGTCCTTTCTTTTCTTGTCCTCCGGCTCCCACAGTGCATTCCGAACAAATCGTGATGCTGCATTTTTGTCCAGACGTGCAGCTTTTCGTTTGTCCGTGATCTCTTTAACTTTGTTCATATGTGTCCTGATTCTTTCCTGTGAGGTGGAGGAGGTTAGTTTAGAGTTAGTCAGTACAAATTTTAAACCAACATTCATAAAGACACATAGTGATTTTAGACAATTCTAACTGAATTTCAGAACAGAATTTCTGTTCCCAGATTTAATCAGGGTTTCTGCTGGTTTTACAAAGGTCATTTTTTAAAGACCTTTAAAGAACAAGCAAAGAAAATTAAAGGAATACACTGAAGGGAATACAATATGTTCTATAAATGTAAATGTCTAATGAGAAACACAACGGACCCTATCATACACCTGGAACAATGCAATGCCAGGGAAATGTCTTGCGCTAGTTTCAGCCTGACAGAGCACACATTTTTAAAATTTAAAAATAAAAGGATTCCTCTCTGGAGAAGTGTTCAGTCTTTCCAATCGCAAATTCTTCCATGTAAACAGCGAATCCGCCATGGTGCAAGCACAACTGGCTTTTAACGGGAATGGGAGATGAGACTCTGATTGGTTCATTACACGTTACGACGAAAACACACCAATGACTCATTAAGAAACTAGGGGCATGTTCAAACTCAAACCGGTGCGCAACGTTTTGATACGGTTTCCGGGTTGAACGTCATGTTTCCTGGAAACGGTGTGCAATGGATTTGAGATGCGTTTTCTCTCGTTTGGTGGGTGTGTCAAATATCAGCCCAATCAGCAGCAACATGTATATAAACCACGCGGTATTAAAGAGACAGCTCGCACAATGGGTCCAAAAAATACTATACATGTATATTTTGCTATTGTATTGTGGTTGTATTGTATTGTATTGTATACTCTGATTACAAAATGGTAAATATTACAATATCATAGCACAACAGTGATCAGCAATAATGATAAGCCTAATACTCACAATAAAAATATTATCTAGACATCTATTATTATCCTGTAGAATTTGAAAAAACCCCAAAAAGAACGAAATGACACGAAAAAAAAATGAAATTTGCCTTCATTTCAAATCCCTGCGAAAATCGTAATTGCCGGGGTTTCTGTGGTCCGAGAACTCAAAAGTTAGCCTACAACAAAAATGCACGGAAAACCCGGAGTGGATCAATGATTCTGTAGATATGATGTATGTGGCGCAGCTGTGGCTGCAGTGAAACGAGACTTGTTGAATTGTGTTAATTGGGCTTCCTGCTTTGATAATGGAATTCATTCTTGCTTCATGAGAGATGCAACGCCCTGCGTATACTGCGTTTCTGTGTAATATTAATGGTTTCCATAGCCGTGGCGTCGTCATGATTTTATTAAGAGGTGAATTAATTCAGGTAGGATACCAGGTGTGAAATGCACGGCCCGCCACTGCTACAAATAAAGCTTTTTCTGATTATGCTATGTAAGCCACTTGACAAAATAGCATTGTCTGATTTACTTTTTGGGTACAAACATGTTACATGTAAATCAAGAAAACTAGATTCAAACAGTAAGACTAACTGTGTTGACAGGGTTTGAAATTAACAACCGCCAACCTGCTGTAAAAAATTTTAAAAATTGGGTAAAAATCAACTTGGGAAATTTTTGTAAGCAAAATTTAGTTCAGATTTAGTGCAAATACTTGTGATCCATCATGATATTTTAAATACAGCATACTGCGCAGAACCTGCGCATATCTGGCTTACTTGAACATGCACGTCACGATGCAACAAATAACGTCGTGCTTAATGTATAAAAAAAATAAAAAAACAATAATGTGGCGATAGTTAATTGCCTAGAGTAACTAACCTCAATGAAAAAAGTAAAGACACGCCAAGCAATGAAGGAAATGAAGAAAAGAAAATTAGAAGTTTTAAGCTGGTCACGAGTGGCTCGTCTTTGATTCAAGTTAAGAGTTTTATTTGTCACATACACAGTTATATACAGAATATACAACCGGCAGCGAAATGTAAACGAAAGCACAGTCTTCGCGTATATATATAAAGCTGTGACGTAGTTAATCTGGTTTATTTCTTCTTTTTGGCTAGTAGAAGTTCTGAATGGCCGGTAACTTAATTTAGTAGCCAAATTGGTCAGTGAGTGAAAAGTTCATTTCAAACCCTGCGTGTTGAGCTATATAACAGGGCTGGTTTTCTGTTGATAAAAGTATTCAAACAGTTGCTCACCTGTCTAATAAAATGCCTAAAGCGTCTTTGGTGTTTCCATGGTTTCTACAAAAGTAAAACCAGAAATCGAGGGTAGCACGGATATTGCGTCACCTGTCAATGACGTCATGTCACGGCCCGTTACACTGGCTTTTTAAGCATTTCTCTGGATTTAAAAATGGTTGGAAACATTTGGGATAAAGTACACAAGTCAACAAAATATATAACATTGTTTTAGTGGTTTTTGGATAGTTTAATCCAAAAATCTTACACACTGTGCCAATACTGTTTCTGATCAAATTCAAGTTATGTGCTTGGACTTTGAATTTATGGTATAATGTTGATTATCACAGAAAAGAACATTTTCTGTTTTTTATGTGGTTACAAACATGCCCTTACAATGTCAGTTTATCACTCTTATAAAACGTATGGTTCTTGATGGAATTTTAAAGAACATGTAAGGTTCTATGTAAGGAGAAGTGTCTTGTTTAATGGGTTATTTCATTTTTATTCTAGTGACAAATTATGTTTACAAGCTGTTTAATTCATACAATTTTAAATTTACAGTTTGACTTGACAAACTTACTAAGCTTGTTTGTACAAAATTATATCAAATACTTCAATTGTAATCATGACTACTTAAATGTTTTAGAAAAATGTAATAAACTGAGAGGCAATTCAGAGTTATTTATTGTGGTGATCCAATGTCACAAATGCTACTGATGAATTTTAAATTGTACTTTGAACCCAAAACATTTGAAGTAAAATGACAATCTTTTCTTACCAATTCTTGTTTGATCGCATGGTCTTTCGGATTGATTCCTTGTGTCACCAGATACACTAATGAGGAAAGTTAAATCTTGTCATAACCGGTTACATTTCTTTACACTGGACAAGTAAAACACGAAGGTGGAAAATCTTACTCCAGAACATTGAGTTGAGGGCATATGCAGACATCAGATCCAATTTAGCTTGATCAAGAGGATCTAGCTTGAATAAGGTAAACAAATAAAAAATAAGCCAAAACATTTCAAGAATTCATGTGTGACTGAAGTTCATATATAACTGTTGATTTGCGCATTTGTTTCCACATACTTTCAGCAGATGGTCACTCCTGCATACAGACACAAGTGTTTGGACCATATTCTGGACAGAGCTCACAGAGGAGTCAAAATCATTGAGGTTTTCCTCGATTTCGGTGGGATAATCCTCAGCTGGACCATCATCAGCCATTGTCTGCCAACTGATACAATCAAAACAATTTGATATAAAATGTATATATTTTTTTCTTAATACATCTGAGTAGGAATATTTCAGAACTAGGCATAACTGGGAAACTAAAATGTACACGTCCATACGATATTTTAAGCTTTAATCAGTCTTTTCAGACTCGGGCGTTTTAAATTCCTTGATATTTGACTGTGGGAAAATGCATGAGACGCTTAAATATATAGTCGTTGACCACATTAATGTTAATGATGTAATATTACATTTTTAAAAAAGCATAACACTTATAAAGCATACAATATTACATCACGTGTACAGATGTAACGCGAGTGATAGTATGGAGATGTCCAGCTTTATCGACGTGTTGGTGACTGCGTGTTATAACATCACTTGCTGTTCTGGACTAAAAAGACCAATGCGACACCCTCTGAAACCGCTCATTAAACGCTTATTGAAACCATATTTACACACAAGTACGTTTATGTTATTTATAAAAATCCTTAACGTTACCTGTAATTTCTTTCTCTCACACACACACACACACACGCGGGCGACACTGCACTTCCGGTAAACACAGGAAACATATAAAGCGACATTCAAGTCCCATGTATTTCAAAATAAACGTCACGCAAGATTCATTTTACAAGCAAAGCCCATAATGTGCTGCTGTGTGTGTGAAATCTAAAACATTTAAATTTACTGGGTATTATTTAGTGTTTTAAAATAAAAGTAAAATATGACACTAATACTAACACAGCACACTTAAATGGTATTTATTACTGTAATATATATATATATATATATATATATATATATATATATATATATATATATATATATCTCTTTTTACTATGGCTTACACATAAAACATTATCAATTTCTATTACTCAAATCAGTAAATGATTGTCAGGCTGATGTTAGTCTCTCTGTTTATACCGAGGTTTACTGCAGTCAGCCGGATCCGGGCCGTATCCAGATCAGATGGTGGACCAGCGCCTGGACATGACCAACGCATCCCTGAAGTGTCTGCAGAGAACATGTCAAATAAACTCCCCCCGTAAATGCTGCATCGACACGACATCCTCATTAAACCCGTCTTGGCGTGATTTACTCAATCTCTCGAATAATCTAACAAATATCAATTTGCCTAATATGAATTAAGACCTGCTATGTTGCCAGAATTATAATCATACACTGTTTGTTCGTCGGCCAGAGGAGAACTGGCACCCCGACTGAGCCTGGTTTCTCCCAAGGTTTTTTTCTCCATTCTGACCCTGAAGGAGTTTTGGTTCCTTGCCACCGTTGCCTCTGGCTTTTGGCTTGCTCAGTTGGGGACACCTAAATTTCATCTATATTACCAATCTGCCCACATTGACGCTATATGATACTTGAAATTAGCTGGATAACATCACCGTTTCACCAGAACGGCTGTACAAATTCTGTTGCATTATTTTACTTTTAACAATGTGAAGCTGCTTTGAAACAATTGGACTTGTTAAAAGCGCTATATAAATAAAGGTGATTTGATTTGATTTGATATATATATATATATATTAGTATTACTCATCCTCCTTTTCAGATACTCAGCCATGCAGAAAATTGTGAAAAAAGCTGTGCCAGCAATAGGATAGTACATTAGTGGATGTTTGTCATGTTTCAGGTTGTAAGAAAAATGGGTTTAACTTTAAATTTAATTTTGCGTGTTTAAAGGAATCCCCTTTTTATGTATAAAACCCTCTGTTGACTGCATTTTGTGCACACAGAATTCATTATCATTACTTTTCTCTGTTTTGCTTACATGACTTTTAACTTGCTGTGTAGCTTTTAATTTGAAGTCTTGTTATTCATGTTCACCAAGTGAACTGTACACTACGGTTGTACACTCCGCATAACTGTCAAAACGTCTCCTGGGAGTGTGTTGTTATTGTCTATATGTGGAGACCAGATACGAGAAAGATGGATTCATCTAAAACCAAGCTATTGTTGGTGAGTATCTACGTAAAAATTCAGTTTACAGCTCCATCCGATTCAGCAGGTTTGAATTGATTCATCATATGTGAAGCAATATCATAGAGTCACCTGATTGCGATAAACACGAGACATAACACGGTCAAACACAAGACTTTTATCTGTTTTAAGTGTAAAACTGTCATTGCCTCCGAAGCAGGTGTTTCGTCTCCCAAAACAGCTGTATTACTGTACAATTACTTTATATATCATACGTCTGACTCTGTATCCAATTTCTTAGCTATACTGGTTTTCTGTTTGAAATGTAATTTTGCCACACATTTTAAAAATGCTGAACACTGTCTTTATTGTCATATTGAAACACTTCCTTTCATTGTTTTGGATGACATGGGCTGTTGTCTTGAAACCCAGCTGACTACCAACACAACAGGGTATCGTGATAACCAGAAATGTTGCTGCCTTGAAAATTACATTTTAACCCTCTTTATTATCTCATTTGTTTCTCTAAGACAGCATTGAGAGTGAGCGGGCAAACAGAGACATTTTGCTGCAAATGACCAAAATTTCTACAAAGACCAAATAATCTAAGCTCCTCTAATTTTATATTTTTATACTCTTACTGTATGCCAACAGTTGTCTCGTTTGTCTTTTTCTTCTAAGAAATTTTAGGAAAACCTGAGATGAAGGTGTTTTTTCAGTAAAACATATTTGAGAACTCCTTTAGAACTCAAAGAAAGAGCAGCTTCCAAGCAATAGCATTGTTTTTCTGGTGTCTATATTGTCAAGTATTCTTTGCAGTACCGTGTGAACGCCATAGAACATGTGTATGGTAATCATTTAGTACCATGATATTACCATCAGACACCATCACTGTACCATGGTAACAGCTGTACCCTTTTGAAATGACGTCTCATCTGTCTAATGGCTCTGTAGTGATCATATTTACCACAGATACGATTAGTGAATGACCATTATGTCTTTTTTTCGACAGAGCAGCCCAGCTAACAAAAATATGTTCTAAGAATTTTCTGCTAACGTTCCCATTAAGTTTTGAAAATGTTATTTCTGAATGTTCTCTGAACGTTCAAAACTTTACATCCAGTTTTTGGGAACATTCCCATTGATCATTTTACAAACAATATTTGAACGTTACTTTTGAATGTTCTCTGAAAGTTCTGAAACAACATTTACGTAGAGCCCTATCATACACCCGGCGCAATGCGACAACGCAAGTGTTTTTTTGCTAGTTTCAGCCCGACGCAGTTATCATTTTCACGTCCAGCGCCATGTTGTTTAAATGGCTAATGCACTCATGCCCATCTGTTCGTCCATGGGTGTGCTGGTCTGAAAACGAGGTGTGTTCAGGTGCATTGTTGGTGTGTTGCTATTTTGAGGCAACTGAAAACGACTGCACCATTGACCAACAAAATCCTGGTCTAAAGTCAATAGCGCAGTATTTTTTGTGTTATTTAAAGAGCGTGTTACTAATATGCGCCTATAGGCGGGTACACGGCACGTGTACACTCTGCTTATTACACACACAGGAATGTGCAGCAGCACACACACATTTTTAAATAATTAAATAAAAGGATTCTTCTTTGGAGAGTGCTCCGTCTTTCCGCTCGCAAATTCTGCCATTTAAATAGCGAAATCCGTTATTTTGCAAACGTAACTGGCTTTTAAAGGGAATGGGAGATGAGACTCTGATTGGTATTGCACGTTATGCTCAAAACACACCCATGACTCATTAAGAGACTAGGTACAACCCTTTTAAGACCATGTACGCTGACCATTTTTCCATCATTAAACTAGCAAAAGTGGATTCGGACACTCCCTAAGTGCACCAGCGCCGTGCGCTTTAGACCATGTGCTCAGATCATTAAAATTGAATTAAAAACATTAAAGGAACGTGCAACTAAAGTGTTAAAAAAAAAAAAACAAAAAAACAAACCATGAACGATGTATAAATAATGAACATTATATTAACGTTACTGGAAGAGTGTTTGCTCATAACTATATATATATATATATATATATATATATATATATATATATATATATATATATATTTAATATTGCTTTAAATTTAATACTTATGTTACACATATTTATCAAAAATATAATAAGAATTGTACATGTGCACTATTCATTGATAAAGATATTATATTATCAGCTGTATTTTAATAATACACAGTGTGTATGTTTGTAGTCTTCTAGGTAAATGTCAGTCTGGTATCATGTGATTGAGTGGAATACAGGAGGAGCATGTGAGCCAGTTGTAATTAGTGTGAGCGATGCACGTAAAGGCATTACCAGTTACTCCAGCATTCCTTGAGTGACGCATCAGACAGGATTGGGATAGAGACAGATTGTTCTGTGTAACTGGCTCACATGCTGTTTTCTACCGGTGTGAAATTCAGTGTACTTTGAGTAATGTGGTGGATGTGTTCTCATGTCTGTCTCTTGCAGCACTGTGAGTCCTGACTGAGTGTTTGCTTATTTCTTTATTGTGATCTGAGCGGCCAGCATCTCCAGAATGGCAGACTGATTTTAAAAGCAGACTGACAGTAATCTTACAGCAGCAGAGGGGCTGACAGTTTAGTAAGTTTGGATACACTCTTTCCTTTGTTTTTCCATGGGCCTCTTCATGTTTTTCTGTGTCTTATCAAAATGGTTGCTATATTTTTTGTTCTTCTTTATTGCTAAAGCAAACAATGACGTGAATGATCAAGTGACTTGTGGAGGTGAGGCATGCTATTACTAGTTTTAAATTTAGTTTTTCGCCTGGTGGATGATAAACCGGCATAAAGATCCCAGAAGGGAGAAACTGAGCCATGTCTAGAGATCTGAATAGCCTTTCTTAAGCATGTATTTGTGTGCAAATTTTGTGATATTGCATAAAAACCACTGAATGGAAACGTCAAGGTGTGCATAAAAAACAACAACAAAAAAAGAAAACGTCTCAGGTTACGTATTTAACCTCTGTTCCCTGAGAACAGGGAACTCGCACTGCGTCATATAATGCTTTGGAGAACGCCTTCAGCGTGACAGATTCAAGATTCAAGAGATTTATTTGTCACATACACAGTCATATACAGAATATACAACCGGCAGTGAAATGTAAACAGGTCCGCTCCATGGACAGTGCAAATTCACAGTTAAAAACACAAGGAAGAAATTATAATAGAAATAGGATATAAAAAAGTACTATATATATATATATATATGTATATGTATATGTATATGTAGAATTATAAATAATCAAGTCAAGTAGAAAAAAGTAAAAATAAAAATAAAGAAGTGGAATAAAATAATTAAGTAGACTGTGCAGTGAGTAAACTGTAGACTTATAAATATGTGGTTAACAAATGTACAAAGAGTATAATGTGCAAACAGGTTTATAAAAGGTTGTTACACAGTAACAACGAGAACAGAAAGTGCAGTGCAATGTCAGGATGTCGATGGTCACGTGATGTTAAGTGACTGAGTTCAGGAGTCTGATGGCCTGGGGGAAGAAGCTCCTCCTGAGTCTCTCAGTTTTGGCCATCAGGCTTCAGAAGCTCTTACCAGATGGCAGCAGCGTGAAATGAGGGTTTGCAGGGTGATTAGAGTCCTTGATGATCTCAGTAGCTCTACCTTTGCAGCGTTTGGTGTAGACGTCCTGCAGAGACGGGAGAGCTGACCCTGAGATACGCTCGGATAAGCGCACGACTCTTTGCAGGGCTTTGCAGTCATGACTGGTGCTGTTCCCATACCACGCTGTGATGCACTGAGTTAATACACTTTCTATCGCCCCTAAATAGAAAGTTTTCAGGATAGCTGGTGAAACCCTGAATTTCCTCAGCTGGCGCAGGTGGTACAGTCTTTGCCTGGCTTTTTTCACCTGTGTCTGAATGTGAGCAGTCCAGGTCAGGTCCTCTGAGATGTTTACATCCAGGTACTTGAAGCTGCTCAACTGTCTCTCTCTGAATGTTGGCAAGACCAAAGAAATGATTGTGGACTTCAGGAAGAGACAGCAACGGACATACTTCCCTCTCATGATCAGCGGCACCATGATGTTAGATGCTCCACCTCGTCCAAGTATGCCGTCTCATTGTTGTTGGAAATGAGGCCCAGGACAACAGTATCATCAGCAAATTTGATGATAGAGCTGGAGCTGTGTGTGGACAAACAGTCATGTGTGTAGAGAGAGTAGAGCAGGGGACTCAGGACACAGCCCTGTGGAGCTCCCACACTCAGGGTGATGGAGGTGGAGGTGGACTGGCCTATTCTCACCACCTGAGGCCTGCCAGTGAGGAAGTCCTCAATCCAGTGGCAGAGAGAAGAATTCAGGCCGAGATCCAGGAGTTTGGCGGTTAGCTTAATGGGAACTATGGTGTTAAAGGCTGAGCTATAGTCAATAAATAGCAGCCTTGCGTAGTTCCCACTTTTGCTGTCGATGTGAGTGAGGGAGGAGTGGAGGACGTGAGAGATGGCATCTTCAGTCAATCTATTGGGACGATAGGCAAACTGAAGAGGGTCCAAAGTGTCAGGAATGAAGGAGCAAATGGTGTTTTTAATGAGTCTCTCAAAGACCTTCATGACTATAGAGGTGAGAGCCACTGGACGATAGTCATTTAGGCAAGAGGGTTTACTGTTCTTAGGGACAGGGATGATGGTGGATTTTTTGAAGGAGGTGGGGACCACAGATGTAGCAAGGGACTCATTAAAGATAGATGTAAACAACCCGGCGAGCTGATCAGCACAGGACCGCAGAACATGGACTGAAATACCATCCGGCCCAGCAGCTTTCCTGACGTCCACACGCTTGAGTGCCCTCCGAACTTCATCCTCTGAGACAGAGATCACGTGGTTGTTGCTGCGCTGAGCAATTCCCTCTGACGCGTCACTTGGCGGAGTCGCGCTGCCGCAATTACAATCAAAGCGAGCATAGAAAGAGTTTAACTCATTCACAAGCGACGGACCAGCTCTCACCTCTGCAGAGGATTTAGATCCAAGATACAGATACAGGCCTGAAAGGGGGCACTCTCATGGACCAAGCCAGGCGGGCCATCAGAATATCATATCCGCTCATCACGGGCCTGGCCCTGCCTGATGTAAGAAGTGCTCGGGGAGAAGAAGGTGGGAGAGGAGAGGATGAGGGCTGATCCTCTAGTGCGTGCACCTCCCTTGGGGGTGGAGACCCGTCGCGGCGCTGACAGCGCTGGTTCCAGTTCGCCTCCCCAAAGTCCTTCCTCTTCCTATTGTGGGAGTCCCACTTCCTCTGCACCCTACTTCTCCACGGAGGGGGCGCACCAGAGGCGACACTGGCTCGCCGGTCCTCAGACCGTGACGGAACAGGACCTCCCACCTGCCTGTGTGTGGCCCCGGATCTCAGCGGAATACAGGTTTTAGAAGCCGCCGAGCTCACCTTCGCCTCTCTGAACTTTCCCACCACCACCTCAACAGAGGTGGCGAAAAGCTCAGAGGGCGAAACCGGGGCATCGAGGAGAAATGTCCTGCCGTTAAGACGAGATGTAGTCTTAAGGGATTTCGATGGCAAGGTTGGAGCTCTCAGTGTCGACGGCTGCCTACATGCGAGATTCACGTCAATGGGCGGCAAACACGCTGCCATGGCAACTACAGCCTGTGGGTAGCACGCTCCATCACCTCCAGCAGCTCCCCATACATGGGGCAAGATGGCTGAGAGGGTTCGGCATTAGCTGGATCATCACCACCCTCTTCCACCATCTCTTGCTCATCCGGAAGAGCTGCAGTTGATGAGGAGGAGGAGAGATCTGACTTCTCCCCCCGCAACTGCCTCTCGCCAGCCAGCTGATCGTCCGAGAGAACCACACCTCTCTCGAGACGATCAGCAAGCTCCATCTGGGAGCCCCATGACAAGTGTCACTGCTCCGCCTCAGCATGAGTGGGACCAGTCCCAGATGCCAAGACAAGACAAGAGCGGAGCGTCCTGACTGGAAAATGCTCACAGTTGCTCATAAACTACAATAGAAATGCATTTACCAATTAAATTCCTTAATGCTCAACAAAAAACTTGTATGTGATTGGATAACTGGTTTAAGTAATTGTAATTGTACACCATCTTAAAAGTTGTTTTTAGGGATGCTCATATTGACCATTTAACCGTTAACCGAAAGTAAGAATTTTGACCGATTAATACTATCAGTTAAACGGTTTAAAGGGTATTATAAATTTTTTTTTTTTTTAAGTTTTTTTGTTTGTTTGTTTGTTTGCTGCATGGTTAAAGAAAAATATGTTAATTGTTAACTCACTAGGCGCGTCAACACGTGCAACCACAGCGTGTCTACACAGACATATTTTGCAAAATGAAGCAATGGAAAAGAAGTAGACCTACTGTGTGGGACCATAACATAAAGCAGTAGTACAAGCTCCTGACTGGTGGAAAGCAAATGAAAGGCTTTTCGTAGTGTGGTTTTGGTAAAGTTTACTAAAGTAAACATTGTCACGTATGTTCTTCTAGCCGCTGTTTCCTGATGGTTTATAGAACAATTACTCCGAGTTGCCCTCTGTCGTTTCCAAGAACAGCACAACGGCGAGCGCGCAGTCACAACTCCCCAAACTCCATGTCCACTTCATTTCGTTATACTGTACTTGTACATGTGTAATGACAAATAAACTTGAAACTTGAAACGATGAAGGCGCGTGCAGTCAGGGAGGCTCGCGCTGCAGAGCCAGACGAAAGTATCAACAATGCTTGAGAGGGTGTTTTCTGCCGCGGGTCTAACTGTCAACAGGCTGCGCTCCAGACTAACCCCACATCACTTAGACATGTTACTTTAAAAAAATTAAAAACCATACATGGTGTGGATTGAGGTAGGCATGCTATTTTTATTTGACAAAAAAAAAAAAAAACTGACAGAAAAAACTTTTCCGGTTCTTCAAAGCTTAAAAATTATTCAGTGTATTTTTGTTTAATTATTTAATTCTTTGTGAAAAATATTTAGTGTAGGCCTATTTATTTTATGCTTTTTATTTATATTTTATTCTGTTTTTCTCTGTTGTCAGAAACGCTGCAGGGAAAATTTGATAATGTGAATCCAGGTTCTATTGTTGAGCTGTTCTGTATGCTGCTGTTTGCTCAGTAAAATAAACCCGTGAAAAAGTCTCTTTTTAATGGGACACAGACATTCGTCAATTGTATTTTTATTTAATGCCAATTCAATATTATTATCTTAACAGTTAACGGTTAATAATCGGATAATGAGCAGCAGTTGTGAGTCGGGAAAATTAACAGAAATGAACATTCTTAGTTGTTTTAGTTATTCTGAAAAGCCTGAGGCAAAAAAAAGCTTTAGTTGCTTCCCATGGTTGCAGCTTTGTTTCTTTATGCGCAAATGAAAACCACCTAACCACTGCCCAGAACACCCTGGCAACCATACAGAAACAATCCATGAGTCACATTTCACCCCAAAATTACTAAAAAAATAAATAAATTATATAACACTTAACACTTGACCCATTAACACTTTCTATTCTATTTCTATTTCATCTATGTTTTCTATTTAAAAAATGCTTTTCTTACTTTTTTATTATTATATTTAGTATTTTTATCTTGTTTCCAGTCCAAATGTCTAAAAATTCTTAAATCAAAAAAAGATGCATTTCCTAGATAAGTAAAATTGCATAAGATATTTGGGCTAGATTTACTAACAGCTTGCACCAGCGCAAACCCTCTTTTGGCATTAAAAACCTTCTGTTAGGATTTACTAAAGATAAGCAGTGAAAAATTAGCGCTGAAAAGGCATGGACAGGGTTATTTTTGCGGTTGACCTTATTGCAAATGCATTTGTAGGAGTTTCCCTTTCAGATGCAAAATATATGGGAGGAGAGTATTTAAAAAAATGTAAATGCTAATTTAACAAAGGTTAATTTGTAAATGCGTTAATTTGCCTGTCGTCAGTAGATCACATGCAGAATTTTCTACTCCCATCTGCGTTATTTTGGAATTGCGCTCTCACGCTAATTTCCCTGTTTAGTAAATCTGGCCCTTTATTAGTTTTCTAAAAAAAAAAAAAAATCAAAATGAAGTGAGTTTTTGCTTAAAACAAGCTAAATTATCTGCCATTGGGGTAAGGAAAATAATCTTAATTCAAACAGAAACAAGATTATTACTTGACAGATAATTTAGCTTGTTTTAAGCAAAAACTCAAGAAAACATCAACATATCATCTTGGGCCCTATCATACATCTGGTGCAATGCGGCGCAACTGTTTTTTGCTAGTTTCAGCCTGACACAGTTATAATTTTCATGTCCAGAGCCACATTGTTTAAATGGCTAATGCACTCGCGCCCATCTGTTTGCCCATGGGTGTGCTGGTCTAAAAACAAGGTGTGTTCAGGTGTAATGTTGGCACGTTGCTATTTTGAGGCAACTGAAATAGACTGCGCCATTGACCAACAAAAACCTGGTCTAAAGTCAATAGCGCAGTATTTTTTTGTTATTTCAAGGTTGCGTCGTTAAAAAAGGGCCCCTTGTGTCATTTTATTTCTAGATGCATTCAAAATATTTTAGATATTTGGACTGGAAACCAGACAAAGAGACTTTACATATTGTTGCTCTTTTGTTGGTTCAACTGCTTCTATTGTTCTCCTCATTTGTAAGTCGCTTTGAACAGAAGCATCTGCTAAATGATTAAATGAAAAATGAAATTTTTTGTCTTTTGATTTTGGGAGGGCAAAATATGTCCATATAGTTATAGTCCTGACACTTTTGCTTAGACAGCAAGCTTTGCAAGGACAGGCACCAATATTTTTTTTAACTCTGAAAATGTAAAAATCTATTTTTTAATACTTTGCCCTTCTCCTCTTTTTCTTTCTCCTCCAGCATTAGTTTATCCTGGACACCCTCATATGTATTCCCTCCCTCCATCCCCTCTGTTTGAGAATGGATGGTAAGCAGTCTCTTCAGGCCAGCACAAACTCCTCCTATATTCCCACTGCCATCTCCTCCATGTCTGACGAAGACCATTCAGATGGTGAGGCGGCGGGGGATGACACTTCCCCGTTACTGTCCCGACAGCAGCCAGCGGGTCCCCTGGCGGCCCGTCACTGTCCAGAGGACTCCTACAATCTAGTGTACATCATCTTCTTCCTGATGGGCATCGGCTCTCTGCTGCCCTGGAATGTCTTCATCACAGCCAAACAGTACTGGCTGTACAAGCTCAGTAACAACTCCAGCCCTGCTGGTCAAGAGGAACCTCACAATGACCTCAGTGTAAGTGTTAAACTTTTATCTATTAGCACACTGTAAAAAATATTCTGTCAAATTTACGGTAAAAACATAATGGGCAGCTGTGGTTGCCAGAAAATCACCATAAAAATATGGTGACAACATTTAAGTGTGTATATTTGTATATAACTTCTAATTGTATATTAAGCAATATTATGTTAATTATAAACTATACTTGAATTACCTACATTTGCTTTTTACCTAAAAATGGACTGATAACCACCACAATAATACAGGCGATAAAACTCATCATAACTTATATCATTACATCATCAGTTCATCATATCTTATATCACAAGTCATATGTGTTAGGGTAACACATATGACTCTAAAATAAAGCAACAAACTAACCAAATAACAGAAAATTTACCTCAAAACTATGGAAGCTTGTATCTGAAAAAAAATTCAGATTTAGAATAGCAAAAAGTCAGAATTAATAAGTTATATCTCACAATTCTGACATTATTTCTAATTGAAAGTTTATACAATTCTTACAATTCTGACTTTTCCTTAAAATTGTGAGTTATAAACTTATAATTGTGAGAAATAAAGTCAGAATTGCAAGATTATAAACTCCCAATTCTGACTTTTCTTGCAATTTATTTTTATTTTTAGTTTATTTTACTGTTTTGCTTTAAATTATATGGTAATTCATAGTTTTTACTTACAAAAACTATATATTTGAAGTATTTTACAAAAAAAAAAAATATATGTTAAACCATTTACAATTTTTCACCATAAATGGTAGAAAATGTTTTCCTGTAAAATTACAGATATAGTGCAGCTTTGATAAGTAGGTTATAGGGCTGCGCAATAAATCATTTTAGATCATTTTGTTTTGCGAACACCGAATTCCGTTCTCTTCCGCCTCTATTTGTGCTTGAACGGACACATATATGCAAAATAATGTTAAGATACCCTTCCCTGCGAGCATCCTCATAATCACAGTCACATATACACTCACCTAAAGGATTATTAGGAACACCTGTTCAATTTCTCATGAATGCAATTATCTAATCAACCAATCACATGGCAGTTGCTTCAATGCATTTAGGGGTGTGGTCCTGGTCAAGACAATCTCCTGAACTCCAAACTGAATGTCAGAATGGGAAAGAAAGGTGATTTAAGCAATTTTGAGTGTGGCATGGTTGCTGGTGCCAGACGGGCCGGTCTGAGTATTTCACAATCTGCTCAGTTACTGGGATTTTCACGCACAACCATTTCTAGGGCTTACAAAGAATGGTGTGAAAAGGGAAAAACATCCAGTGTGCGGCAGTGCTGTGGGCGAAAATGCCTTGTTGATGCTAGAGGTCAGAGGAGAATGGGCCGACTGATTCAAGCTGATAGAAGAGCAACTTTGACTGAAATAACCACTCGTTACAACCGAGGTATGCAGCAAAGCATTTGTGAAGCCACAACACGCACAACCTTGAGGCGGATGGGCTACAACAGCAGAAGACCCCACCGGGTACCACTCATCTCCACTACAAATAGGAAAAAGAGGCTACAATTTGCACAAGCTCACCAAAATTGGACAGTTGAAGACTGGAAAAATGTTGCCTGGTCTGATGAGTCTCGATTTCTGTTGAGACATTCAGATGGTAGAGTCAAAATTTGGCGTAAACAGAATGAGAACATGGATCCATCATGCCTTGTTACCACTGTGCAGGCTGGTGGTGGTGGTGTAATGGTGTGGGGGATGTTTTCTTGGCACACTTTAGGCCCCTTAGTGCCAATTGGGCATCGTTTAAATGCCACGGCTTACCTGAGCATTATTTCTGACCATGTCCATCCCTTTATGACCACCATGTACCCATTCTCTGATGGCTACTTCCAGCAGGATAATGCACCATGTCACAAAGCTCGAATCATTTCAAATTGGTTTCTTGAACATGACAATGAGTTCACTGTACTAAAATGGCCCCCACAGTCACCAGATCTCAACCCAATAGAGCATCTTTGGGATGTGGTGGAACGGGAGCTTTGTGCCCTGGATGTGCATCCCACAAATCTCCATCAACTGCAAGATGCTATCCTATCAATATGGGCCAACATTTCTAAAGAATGCTTTCAGCACCTTGTTGAATCAATGCCACGTAGAATTAAGGCAGTTCTGAAGGCGAAAGGGGGTCAAACACAGTATTAGTATGGTGTTCCTAATAATCCATTAGGTGAGTGTAGCTTATGTGATCGTAAACATTTGAAAAAGAAAATGGATGCGTATCATTGTATTGGATCTGTGCATTAGTTCTGACAGTGACAGTAGCCTAATATACCTGCTGCAGAATACCAAGATGAAATACATTTTGTAGCTTTAACAAAGAGTAATTATATTTAAGTTATGTTTTACATTTGATTATTAAATTTCTGTACCTGGATACTATTAGACTTACCTGAAAAACACAAAGCACTGTTCTAATGCTTGTAATTTGTTTGTTAGATGAAACTGGAATTGTTTGTCATCTACTTGCTACCACACTGAAGAGTTATTTAACAGAATTACAACACGTTTGTGCGCTTTCTGCTCACCACAGCATTCTCAAGGTCTTGTGATGTTTGACAGAACTGATGTTCTTTTCATATGCAGAATCACAGAACCTCTTTTGTTTTCTATGGTCACTGAAGGTAAAAGAAAGTAATAATGGGTAGAATATGTCCCCTTTAGATGGGGACATTAGTGTGTTATTTTTGGTGTTAGTGCTGTTTCTCACAGAATGCTTTTTTTCATTCCACTGCATTGTTTTTCTATGTAAGCATGTGCTAGATGGACGTGTGTTTGACTGCTGTGCTCTCGTTTTTTGTAGCATCTTGCGCATCTTGAGCATCTTGCGCTGTCCAAGTTAAAATAAGTTCAACTTTTAAAAAAACACTTCTCGGGACCTTGCGTTTTTTTCCCCCCGTTCCACTGCATGTTTATCAAAGCAAAAACGCATTCTGTGTGAATGGCCCCTTAGTCTACTGTGGTTATTCCTTCTAGACTCCAATTGATCTGATTATGCCCACAGCCTGCATTTTCATGTTTGTTTCTAAATCTATTGAATTAGCAGTCTGAGATGTGTCCTGGCACACTGTCTTAGCTTTTATGTTTGTATTTCTCTCTTAGTTGCCGGGGTGTTAAAGGCAGATCACATGATTTTAAACAGGAAGAAAAACCATCATGTTTCAATGAATGAGTTCTAGTATTCGGATCATGAATTTTTTAGTTTTGTTAAGCATTCTTTGTTAAGTTGCCATAAATAGAAATCTGGTAATTTTTTTCTAAAGAGATTAGATGCATAAGTTGCGAGTTCTTAAGTATGATTTGATGATTTGTTTTTCTGTTTGACACTCTCACTTCTGCTCAAACTCAAGTTTTAACTGACAAGGCAGGAAATGGTGAAAATGAAAGCATGTCATTTTATGAGACTTTTCCACTTGTGTTTGTGCATGCCAGTCATCAAGAGCACATGAGCTTTGCCTTTTTGAGCATGTGGCATTTTTCTCAAGGAGGTGTAAGATGCATCACTAAGGATGACTGACAAATGTATTGCTTAGCTTTAAAGGGGCTATATATAGAATTAAGAAACCCTTGTTATAAGCGGCACCGGTGGCTGATAAGTGAACTGCAGCCAGCAACTTATTAATCATGCACTCATAACGTACAAGAGACTGAGCGTGATTCAAGGCCCCAATATACTCACAGTGAAGTTCCTTTTTCTTCTTTGCTTAGAAGTAGAAAGAAGCTGGAAATACCTTTGCAGCACTGTTAAAGAACATCCCAATGCTGTCCACACTACTAAGAGAGACGTTTAGATAAATACGTAAATATGTGCTGTGTTCTTTCCTCTCTAACAAAATAAACAGAACAAAAATGAAACACAACTGCCAAACCCAGACTCGTCCATTGGATTGCAACACAGAGAAGCGTGGTTCGTCAACTTTAAAGAACACATCTCCACTGCTCTAGAGTCCAGTGGCGGTGTGCTTTACACCATCTGACACTTTGCATTGCACTTGGTGATGTAAGGCTTGGATGCAGCTGCTCAGCCATAGAAACCCATTCCATGAAGCTCTCTACACACTGTTCTTGAGCTAGTGAAGGCTACACAAAGTTTGGAGGTCTGTAGCTATTGACTCTGTAGAAAGTTGGCGACTTCTGCGTACTGTACGCACTAACAGTTGATCGTGGAATATTTAGTAGTGAGGAAATTTCACAAATGGACTTATTGCACAGGTGGTGCACAGCCTATCACTGTACCACGCTTGAGTTCACTGAGCTCCTGAGAGCGACCCATTCTTTCACAAATGTTTGTAGAAGCGTCTGCATGCCTAGGGGCTTGATTTTATACACCTGTGGCCATGGAAGTGGATTGGGACACATGAATTCAATGATTTGGAGGGTGTCCCAATACTTTTGGCAATATAGTGTATATTTGGTAAATGATGACATAATTTTCATATTTAGGTGACCTGTCCCTTAGGGCTTTAAATAACAAAAATGTACATTACACATCAAACACTGCTTATGGCTTTGATTTTTACCATTGATTTTTACTTGCTGTATTTTTTTTTCTGTCTGTAATTTGTAATGAGTTTTTCAGTGGACATCTACAGACCTGGGTGACCAATGTTAATAAATTATATACAATTAATGATTGCGAACAAAACAGATAAAATTGCTGAAGTGAACCCTTATTGTACACAGGATATTTGGAAACAGAAAATGTGGATTATCTATTTACAAATCTGACACTGGACATATAAACACAGAATTGCTATTATCAGATAATGATGTCATTTGTCAAATAATGTCAAATAGCAGGCAATTAATTAGCCATGGCAGCCTATTGGTCTGCCACAATATAATGACCTTAAGCTAAGTGTGTAATTGACTGTCATCCCAAGTAACCATTGCTCTATGTAGTTGTGCTAGTTTCCTCTTTTATCATTCTGTGGTCTCATTATTATTGCACAATAATAATAATAATAATAATAATAATAATAATAATAACTCCATCCAATATTTCATGCCTATTTATTTATAATAGCCGTCAAATAAGTGTTATTTAGGGGCATTGTCTGTGACAAATGACTGGCGTTGTCCCCTGCATACACTGATTATGATACATGTATTGACTGAGTAATGTGCTTGACTGAAGGTTTTTTTTTTTGTTTGTTTTTTTGTCTTCTGTCCAGGATTACTTTGAGAGTTACATCTCCATTGCTTCCACAATTCCATCAGTGCTGTGTCTCATCCTCAGCTACCTCCTAGTCAACAGGTAAAACACACACATCTGCACACATTTTGTATTATCCACCCAGAGCGTGTGATTTAAGATTTCAAATTAAATTTAAATCAAGGAGGGACTTTGATATTTGCATTTCAGATTCTACAGTGGTTGAAAAGTAGCATTTGTTTACAAATGTTTTCTAACAGGCGCAAAGGTTTGCAACTTCTTGTGCAGCACAAACAAAGCATCTGGCTCAGCCTAAATTGAATCAGTTAACACACACAGAGTCACACTGTTCAAGTGTACTGTGGCGTCTTTGTAACTGTTGCCAATTCCTGTACTCTCAGAGAATAAAGATTCACTGTGTCTGTTTTCCAACATTACATGTTCATCTCGAGGATTCCCTTTTTTGTGTGTTTTTCTTTTGTGAACATTGGGCTCTAATTTTTAAAAAGCTAAGACAAGTTGAGATCTTTGTGGCCAACAAGTATGGGACAAATATCCTGTCTGATTAGCACACTGCTGTTTTGCAGGAAGACTAATTGAATTGGGATTACTGATAGGATCATACAAACTGGATTATAAAAAAAAAATAAAAATAAAAAAAAATAATAATGTTGACGCTCTGCATTGATGTAGACCTGTAAACAAGGGCTAACTTGGCTTTAGAACATTCCATGATTTCCTGCCAACTGAATGAGCTTAAGCAGCATATCAACAAACCTACACTGCAAAAAAATTGCTGTTAGAAAAAAAAAGAGAATTGACAAGTGCACCGATCTTGGAAATTTCCTAATTGGTGCACCAGTATTGGCGAGGTTTAACTAGCATTAATAACCAATATTAAAGACAAAAAAGTTCCAAACTCATAAGACCTTCATTCAGCTTCAGAACATAAATTAAGATATTTTTGATTAAATCCAAGAGGTTTCTGACCCCTTCATTGACAGCAATTTAATTAACACTTTCAAGTTCCAGAAAGGTAGTTAAAACATTGTTAAAATAGTCCATGTGACTCCAGTGGTTCAACCTTAAAGTTATGAAGCGATGAGAATACTTTTTGTGCACAAAAAAACAAACAAAAATAATGACTTTATTCAACAATTTGTTCACACCTGTGACAGTCTCTTATGCTGTTGACATAGTGAATATAATGCAGCTCTTCCGAGTTATGTCAGAGCTACGCCAGAACGCCGGCTTACCATTGGCCGATGCTGTTCACCTGAGCACCACAACCAACACATGTGATGCTGATGCAGGCGCGCTGTAAACTGTGTAGAAGACTGACACAGATGAGATGAAATTGTTGAATAAAGTCATT
Organism: Paracanthobrama guichenoti; assembly: GCA_018749465.1. NCBI lineage: Eukaryota > Metazoa > Chordata > Actinopteri > Cypriniformes > Gobionidae > Paracanthobrama > Paracanthobrama guichenoti. Next base: position 14,033,037 of record CM031955.1, read on the forward strand.
ATTTTTTGTTAACAATGTCTTTCCTACCTTTCTGGACCTTGAAAGTGGTAATTAAAATGCTGTCTATGGAGGGATCAGAGAGCTCTCGTTCTTCATTTATGTTCCGAAGATGAACGAAGGTCCTACTACAATGACATAAGGGTGAGTAATTTTCATTTTTGGGTGAACTAACCCTTTAATATCAGTATCTATATAGCAGGGTGGCTAATGGCAGTATGATGCCGAAATATATCATAAACCAAGACACAAAAAACATCAACTTGACCAGGCGTATTCAATTAAAGTTCAAAGAGGTCCAGTCTCTGTATTGCCTTCCCAGCGGAGGTCTGGACTATACTTTATTTTGGAACAGTTATAAATTTCCATTGGGATAGCCATTGTACTTTATAAAATAAAAAATACACACCTGAACACTCAAAATAGTCATCAAAGATGAGAATCTTGGGCCCTGAGAGCCAATGCAGTGATGCCTAAGAATTTTTACCAATATTGATACATATTAATCCCATCTGGATATGAATTTTTTTTTCTTCATATATTTAGATATCCATGTATGGCACATGGCCTTGGGAATGAACATACTGGGGGTGCAGGGTTTACCTCTTAAGAAAAGTATGGACCATTTTTATATTTTGGTCAAAGTAGCACAAAACAAAGTTAATTGGTAATTTCAAAGTTTTTTAGTCATTCCTTGCAAAAAACAAAATGTCTAAAGGTGTCACGCGCTAACTTGTCACAAACCTGGTTTTGTTGAATGGTCTGAGTCGTCTGTATGACAGATAAAATTAATTGTATTTGCTGCATTCTCGTTTTCTGCAGTGTTTTAGCAAACAACCCTCAGGGCTCGTGGTGTGAACCGCTCCATTGTTTTGACGCACTCCTCACTTTAAACTGTAGAAACGTTAAAATGACACAATTATGTTCCATGGTCTTCCATTTAAATTCCACTGAACTAGATTAAAAAGTATGTCAAGACAAAATGTTGGTTTGAGATTGGTCTGGGGGGTATTCCAGAAAGCAGGTTATGTGCCATACCTGGGTATGTTTAAGAGTAAGTAAGTGGATAACCGCAACTTTCAGTTCCAGAAACGGAGGTAACTTTCAGGTATGTAAGTAGCCATAGCAACTCACTCTCTGAACATAACCTGCTCCAGAGCAGCTCATGATCCAGGTTTAGTTTGCTTAAGAGGTATTCAGATGTGTTTTATATAATTAATATAGTTATATTAATATAAATACATTTCTTATATGGTTACAATTGTATAATATACAATATTATAAATTAATTCTAAATATATAACAAGTTAATGTTTAAATATTTTAAAATGTATTTGTTTTAAAATGTAATGTTTTAAAATGTATTTTATTGTCATCTCACACATGGATCTGCATTCAATTAATTAGCATCAAACGAACAATATAATCCTAATTTTCAGTGAATAAAGATTACTTATTAAACGAAAAGGTTAAAAAAAACGATTGCACAACCACCAAATAGGTGGTGATGTGCACTAAACAAGTTAAACAAAACAAGTTAAACAGTAAAAACAAAACTGCCATTAAACAAAAGAAGAAGGAAGTAGAATGACACGCTTTTTCTTAGCGTCTGTTTCCATGGTGAATCATCGATTCATCGCTGTGCTGAGAATGTCTTATGAGTTAACCGGGAACTTACTCTGAGTTGTCTGAACTTACCCACGGATGCGTATTTGGAACCAGCATACCTTGAGTAAGCAAGGTTTGGGTTAATAGTTCAAGGTATATGTGACGGTGCTTGCTTTCTGGGATACCCCAAAAAAGATTTTAAAAGATTGAAGTTTTAAGGTATGTAGATTATCATTACATTATACATTACATTAAGGTTTAAGGTACATAGACAGACAGATAGGCAGACCTGGCAACCACCCACAACAACCTAGTTCTCTCTGTGACTGTGTATGTGTGTTTCTTTCAGGTTCTCCTCACGGGTCCGGATACTTTTCTCTCTCCTGGTGATCTTGGTTGTATTTGTGGTGACCACAGTGCTGGTGAAAGTGGACATGTCTGGCTGTAGGATGCAGTTTTTTGGGGGTACACTGGCCAGTGTGGCGCTGGTCAGTGGGGCATCCAACATCTTCTCTGGCAGTGTGTTCGGTATCAGTGGCCATTTTCCCATGAGGATATCTCAAGCTATCATATCAGGTATCGCTGAACTTCCTGACTGTTCATCCTCCTGAGTTCACAATGAAAATTTTCCCATATGCCACCAGCACATCATTGTACATTGTACTTTTACTCTATCATTTAGATTTGGTGTCCACCAAAGTGTTTTTTTCCTAAGGTTAACATATTTTTTCAATTGTTTTCAATGGGAGCGCCATGTATTTGAAGGGTTAGTTCACCCAGAAATGAAAATTGTGTCATCATTTACTCACCCTTGTGTCGTTCCAAACCCGTAAGACTTTTGTTTGTCTTCAGAACACAAATTAAGATATTTTTTATAAAGTCTGAGCAATTTCTGTCCCTCCATTGTCAGCTACTGACTTAAGTTAATAAAGAGATCGTAAAACCAATCCATATGAATCGAGCGGTTTAGTCCAAATTTTCTTTAGAGAATCGAAATTAAATTTCTTTCTTTAAATCATCCACGATGCGTTGCGTCGCCTCCCCGGAGCTCGTCGCCGGCTCCCATTGGAAATGAATGACTTCCGGCCACCTTGACGCTCGCCGCCGGCGGTGTGAACGCAAAGTTAGGTGTATATGACATTCTTCTTTCAGACGAACACAATCGGGAGTTCTATTAAAAATTGTCCTGGCTAGTCCAAGCATTATAATGGCAGTGAATGGTAGCCTGAAATTTGAAGCCCAAAAAAGTGCATCCATCCATTATAAAAGTACTCTACATGGCTTCAGGTGGTTAACAAAGACCTTCTGAAGTGAATCAGTGGGTTTGTGTAAGAAAAATATCCATATTTAAAACTTTATAAAGTAAAATATCTAGCTTTCACCAGACTGCTGTCTGTCTCAACTTCAACTTCTGAAGAGAGAAGAGGCGAAACACTAGACAAAACAAAACAGTAAGAGCAGGGAACGGGGAGAGAGAGAAAAAACACGTCTGCACGGATAGAAGAAAGTGTAACGCCTTGTAAGTGTAGACGCTTATGCTACATCTGTCATCAGTTACACTTTTTCCGTAAGTTCAATACGGAAGGCAGTCCACTGGAAGCTAGATATTTTACTTTATAACATGTTAAATATGGATATTTTTCTTACAAAAACCTATCAGTGCGCTTCAGAAGGCCTTTATTAACCCCCCGGAGCCGTGTGGAGTACTTTTATAATGGATGGATGCACTCTTTTGGGCTTCAAATTTTGGACTGCCATTATAAAACTTGGATTAGCCAGGACAGGATTTTTAAAATAAGAATTATATTCGTCTGAAAGAGAATGTCAAATACACCTAGGATGGCTTGAGGGTGAGTAAATAATAGGGTAATTTTCATTTTGGGGTGAACTATCCCTTTAAGCCAATCAGATAACAGCAACTGCACTGACCAATTGTAGCATGCTCTCGCTCTAACCAATGTTTTGCCTTACAATCAGGGCGGGAACAGAGTCAGTTTAACTCGCTGTATAGAATGGTGTAGGAACAATATATTTTTGTAGGCCAAAACCTGAAAGCGAGTTAGCATTTTAGCACTTCCAGTTCCAACGTCCTGAAGTCGATGGGTTTTTTTAATAGGTTTTTGGTTAAATGCTTGAAATAAGGTCTGTGTGAACACAAGCTCAAGATACTTTCATGTTGTATTCTATGATATAAAATACATCAGTAATACCCTCTTGTGATTTTTTTTTTTTTTTTTTTAAAGCTTTTACTTGTCTTGTAAAAGGCAGTTACTAACAAGTGTCTAAATGGAACTACAGGGGTTGTCAGGGACATTAGAGTACGCTTTTATGGAAACTATTGCAAACTATTAGAACTCAAACTGTAAGCATGCCAGACAAAGTTGTGTTTATGTGTTTGTGACAAACATATTTGTGGATATTTTTATTTTATTTGTAAATCTTATTTTATTTATTTGTGAATTTAACTGCTGTATTATATTTGTGGATCGCATTCTAATTGTTTGTGAGTTTGTCAATCTCTTTACATTTTATTTGTGGCTATTTATCTGGAAATATGCAACAATTCTGACCCCCATAAAAATGTCCTTGGAAAGATTTAAAGTCGCTAAATCAAAATGAACAATTCTTGTTTTTAATGTAATATTGCAGTAATTATACATGATTTATCCATGCACACCATTATTTTTTTTTAAAATCATGTTCCCTCGAAATCTTTAACTAAAATCTTCCCAAATCACATGTTCTTTCCGCAACATGTGCACTGTTCGCTCAAGTTGCACCGCGATGGCTTCATTGTTTTGTTACACGCAACAAAGCGGACTTGCGGACATGGTGAGAACAAACCAGGCTTATGCTTACATCTTTTGACTTCAGGTCAGGCCATGGGCGGCACTTTGAGTGCACTGGCGTCAATAGTAGATCTGGCTGCCTCAAGTGACGTGACCAACAGTGCGCTGGTGTACTTCCTCACAGCTGACGTCTTCACTGTTATCTGTATCATCATGTACCTGCTGCTGCCCTGCTTGCCTTACTCGAGGTGAGCGAGTCTCCTTAACATGTAACAGAAACCCATTTCAGGTATAAACAGACCAGCTGACACATTTCTGTCGTTGCACTGTATATACCATCATACCCCACGGCACTTGACCATTATGAACATTTCACTACGCTAAACATTTGACCCCACAAATACAAAAGTTGTGTACAAAATACAAATACAAAACATTTGTACAGAACGTTTTCTTTCATTTGTCTCATGAATATCTCCCATAAAAACTCACCACATGATATTCACAGTGTTCTTTGTTGAGAGACACTATTGAAAGAGAGCAGAAAGAGGAACTGTGCTGCTGGTAGTGAATACATGAGTTTCATCTGCGGTCTGGGGTCAAACCACAGTTTCGTGACACAGTTGTGATGTAGAGATCAGCAGTTGCTGATGTGCCAATATACTATTATTATACACTTAAAAAAAAAAAAAACTACATAGACAAAACTCAGCCTTCATGTCTGCTGATTTTCAAATCTGTTGGTCAGTCAGACACAAAAAGAGGAGTTTAGCAGAATCTCTATTCCATACAATGTCACTAAAAGGAGACAGACTCTGTCAAGACCTAAAATGTAATAAAAGAACCATGAAAGTATATGACCTGTAGCCTAGAAATCTAGACACACCCTAGCGGCAGCGAATCTACTTTGCTGCGAGTGTAGTCTAGCAACTCTCGGTAAACCTGCGAGCTGGAAAAACCAAACTCTGGTTAGGCCAATCACATCGTATATAGAGTTGGTGGGCGGGCTTAACATAATGACGGCAGAGTTGCCGAGGTTCTGTGTGCTACTTGAAAACAAAGAAGCTGGCAAACAGCGGTCTTTCGTATCGGCTTTGGGCACGACTCTGGGAAACTTGTTGTTAAACTTTTCTTTGAGAAAAGAACAAAGAACAGTACTGAAGTCATTCTAAAGAAAGAAAGATGTGTTCGGAGTTTTGCCGACCAGATACAGCGAAAGTTTAATCTATCAACTAGCTCCGCTTCACCTTCTGGGTCTGGCTTGTCAGGCTATATGACCTGTGTATTATATTTGAAACCATAAGATGGAACTGTTTGAAGAACAGCTCTCAAATCTCATTCAGATTTAGTTATTCACTTTCATTGTATGGAAAAAAGAATCTTGTAGATTCTGCTAAATATCTCCTTTGTTTCAAAGAAGAAAGAAAGCTATGAAGATTTTTAAACACTATAAGAGTAAATGATGATAGAATTTTTGGATTAAAGCTATTGGTGTGAATGCAGTACTCCGAGTTACCGTTAAGTGGCACTAGAGTACTGCATTTACATGATGTGATTATATCACATACTGTATATAAGACAGTATCATTTAATTATTATTTGCTTAAATAACAAGAAATTATTTAAATAATGATGCAAGAGAATCACTTCTGTTTTGTGTTTTTGCCTAAATCATTGCTTGTAAATTCTTACTATCAGCATTATTTTCATGGCACAGCAGGGTCATTCCATGTCAAATCAACCAAATTATTGAATATTTTATTTATTTTTACCAAGGCAAACATAAATATTGCCAAAATAGTATATAGACAAACATATATATTTATTTAACTTATCTTAATATCTAAAAATATCTTAATATCCTTTTATATTTTGGCTTTTCTTCTGGTATCTTCATTTTAAAGACCCTATATAGTTCAGTCCCAGAGATTTGGAGATTGCGGCTCTATGCATAAATCGGTCAAGTACACATTTTCAATGACCAAAAGCCAAATGTGGGTCACTTTTGATACAGGCAGCTGATTATTATAGAGGAATATCTGAACAACAAATAATGTTGAAACTAGAAATGTATCTCATTTTTTTCTAGCACAATTGCATAGAATATACCATAAATATTGTTTTTCCAGAGTGTTTCCAGCGTGTCACTCAAAAAGTTTTAAAGATATCTCGATATGATTTCAGGTTCTGGTTCTTAGCAAACCTTTCTTTTGAAATCTTCATTCAAGGCACTATATGGTTCAATAACAGATATCGTGATCTCAATGTGGCTCCATGTTCAATCTGTTTCAGTAGTCAAAAACCAAATGAACAACAACTTTTTGACACTTTGCATTACATTGCATTTAAAGGGGAATGTCTGAAGAATAAGTAATGTTGAAACTAGAAATGCATCTTGTTTCGCTCTATCAAAACAAATTGCATACAACACACCAAAAATCCACTGAAATGGTCAAGTTGAGGCACATTAACTTGCACTCAAATGTATTTATAAGAATCTATATTTGAACCAGTTTCAGGGACATTTGGAAGAAGGGATTTTGTTCATTTCAGCAGCTTCTGAAACTACCAAGAGTTCAAATATGCAGTATCCTAACTACATGTCATCACATTGGCATCCCAGTATCTCTGGGACTGAACCATACAGAGCCTTTAAAATGAAGATTGCAAAAAGAAACGTTTCATAGAAACAAGATTATATATTTAACACTTCCTTTACAGACATGTAAACTTCAGAAAAAAATATGTTTGGCACTCAGAGAGGGATGTTGTGTGAAATTCTTTTGATAAAGGGAAACTGGATACATTTCAGTATTATTTGTTCTTCAGACATTCCTTTTCAAACACAATAAGTATCAGCTGTTTGAAAAGTTACCCACATTTGGTTTTTAATCATTGAAAAAGGGTAGAATTCAACAATTTGAACATGGAGTCAGTCGCATTTGAATCCCCATATCTATATGATTGAACCATAGGCTGGGATAATACCTTAAAAAATAAGATTCCAAAAGAAAATTGTGCTTGTTAAGAATTAGTATATAGAAGGATATTAAGATATCTTTAATACTTTTGGAGATACAGTCATGCAAACTTAATAATATAATATTATTAAGTAATATTATAATATTATTAAAAAAATAATATTTATGGCACTCAGACAGGTATATTCCATGCAATTGTGTTGAGATACATTTCTAGTTTCAACATTATTTGTTGTTCACTTTTAAAAGAAAAAAGTATCAGCTGCATGTATTAAAAGTGACCCACATTTTGGATTTTGACCACTGAATATGTGCACAATTGACCAATTTACTCATGGAGCCGCATTAAAATCTCCTCATCTCTGGCATTGTACCATATGGGGTCTTTTTAAATGAAGATACCAAAATAAAAGTTTGATAAGAACCAGAAACTAAAAGGATATTGAGAGGTCTTTAATACTTCTTGAGATACTTGTGGCAAAAAACACAAGCTTTCCCCATTTTTGAACTGTTACCGTTGGCATATAATGCAACAGAGATAACTAAAATCAACAGATTTTACTAATAGACCTACCAATCTCTGTGTAAAAATTAGTTAAAGATGCTGCCATTTTTTTAAAGTCATGTTTACCCTCCTCTACAAAATAGTGGATTACTCAGTAAATATTCATCCATGACATTTAATATTTTGGCTTCCTTCTTTATTTATTTATGTATTTCTTTCACCAGAAAAAAATGATCAAAATCAAAAACATTTAGCCGGGGACCTCTGGTTGAGTTGACTGAATGACCCAGCATTGTTTTCTTTTTTTGGTTTGTTTAAGGGGTTAGAAGACACTACTTTTCAAAAGTTTGGGGTCAGTAAGACTTTTAAAAAAAAAAAAAAGAAAGAAATGAGTACTTTTATTCAGCAAGAATGCATTAAATTGATCAAAAGCAACAGTAAAGACATTTAGGTTGCACTACATGTACTTACCTAAGAAAGTACTAGGTAATTTAAGGTAACTACATGGGTTAAAGTTAGGTTCAGGGTTAGGTTCAACAGTTAGTACCAGTTATTATCCAGTTATTGCAATTACTCTAATAAGTACATGGGGAACAGAACTGTAAAATAAAGTGCTACCAACATTATGTTACAAAAAGATTTATATTTCTTATAAATGTTATTTTGAACTATGAAATATATTAATCAAAGAATCCTGAAAAATGTATCATGGTTTCCACAAAAAATAAACAAATAAGCAGAACAACTGTTTTTAACAATGATAGCAGCAAAATCATCATATTAGAATGATTTCTGAAGGATCATGTGACACTGAAGACTGGAGTAATGATGCTGAAAATTCAGCTTTGATCACAGGAACACATTACAATTTACTTGATATTCATATCTCATATATGAATATCATAACTCATAGAAAACAGCGATTTTAAATTTCAATAATATTTCACAATATAACTGTTTTTACTGTATTTTTGATCAAATAAATGCAACCTTGGTGAGCATACGAGACTTCTTTTAAAAAAATGAAATGTTGGTGGATTTCTTTTCAACATTAAACAGAGCTTTTATTGTGTCGGAAACACGCAGGAATACATTAGTGCTTCTATTTGTTGACAACAACAGATTTATAAATGATTCTCATTACGAATTTGGGAAGGCTTTTTGGGAAGAACGAATTTGCATTCCCAAATGATAATTTTGAGCGACTCAAACATTTACTGTGAACAGAAACCGGAAGCTCTGCTGTACTCCGTCCAAAACATGCAGCATGTCAAATAAGATATTCGCACTAAACCATATCACATTCTAAAATCCATCCATTCATAAAAAGGTTACCGGGCAACTGACGAGTAGCACAGTTTCAGCGCCGATTTTTCTCGCACTTTGGACTTTGAACCCTGGCTAACAAGCGAATAGTGTCCGGCCGATGGCGCCGCGAGCTCGTGCAGTGCTGTCAGAATCAATCCGTTCATATATTAGAGAAAATGTAACATTTTGCAGTTTATTTAGTAATTGTTTAAGGCCATTTCGCGATTTCAAACATTATAAAGTAACATGCAGCAACAAGTCATTTCATGTGCTCTTGGGGGCCCTAAGCAGCCGCTTAGTTATGACAGGAATAAATATATTCAAATAGAAAACCAGTTATATTATACAATATTACAATTTTGATCAAACAAATGCAGTCTTGGTCAGCAGAAGAGACTTCTGAAAAACACTTAAAACATTCTGACTTAAAAAGCATTTAACAAATCTTACTGACCCCAAACAGTAACGGATAGACAAAAATAAACACATTATTGGGATAATTTGGAAAATATAAAGCAATAACATAACATCAGCACACACATCACAGGCAAAATGCTCAAAATGGGTGCAGTAGATGGTCTATTATTAAATTCTTATATTCTTGGAGCTTTGGTGTGCTGACAATTTCTGCTGAAAGAAATAACGCTATAAACTATTTTCCACACCTTTGGAAAACGAGCCCTGACAGGGTTAACAGGTGTGCATAACATTCTGTGTTCCTCATCACAGACATGTTTGCATACCTAGGCTGTTGATTTAATTTGATACCACTGTGATGCAAAGCCAAAGTGGCTCCCCTGAGGGATGTGAACATCTGCTTTTGTTTTGTTAATTTACCCTTTCTCTTTGTCTGCTGGTACGATCGAGTGTTTCTCACTCACAAATGGAATATCCACAAAGTAGTAAACCAAATTATTATTTTTGAAACTTGAATTTTCTTGGGAGATACACCATTTGACAACATTAATTAATAACATTTTCATGACATAAAAGTTCACGTATCCTTATCGGATATTATATCAGTATTTTTTTAATTAGTATAATTAAACGCATAGTGACCTTCACGCACAACCATGAGGTCTACTGGGGTTTTCTGCTTAATATAGTTTACTGTTTTATGGTTTTCTTGTCACAACACAAAAATGCTTCATACGTGTGGGTACACTAAACTGACTTTTCACATAACAAAAAAAGTATATTATTTATATAGATGTTACGTTTCAGCAGGGATGGGTACAGGCGAGGATCTTAATGCAGCAGTCTTTATTTTAAATAACCAAAACAAGAAGATAATCCACAAGGTGACGATAACAAGAATGATCGAAAAAGGAAACATAAAGAAACAGTCTTGTATTCAAAGGAAGACAACAAACTGAAGAAATATATAAACAATATACCATAATGAAGAAAACTAGACATAGGTGAGGGACATTAATTTGTAACTATAGAAACAAATGAAAACATACTTAGAAAGCAAGGAAATAGGAAATAAACAAAGGAAAACACACAAACACAGCTAACCGTGACAAATTAGATATGTGATAAAATCTCCAAAGTCCCCAGACATTTACACCATGTAAACATTTTGTGACAGTCATTGTCTGTATGAATTGCATAATCATTTTTATTTTAATAAAATTTGCATAAGGTGTCAATCTCTCTTTCAGATATTACATGGAACTGGCTGCTGCTCCCTTTAGTGAGTCTAGCAGCCACGACAGCAGCTCAGACTTGTCAGCTGCATCCGTGCCGCCCCTCAAACCCATCCTGAAGAAGACCTGGCTGCTGGGTGTCTGCGTCTTCTACGTTTTTTTCATCTCCATCATGGTTTTCCCCGCAGTCTCCTCGGGAATCCAGTCAATGAATAAAGACTCTGGAAACCCTTTGTCTACCACATACTTTGTCCCTCTGACTAGTTTTTTACTGTACAATGTTGCAGACTTCTGCGGCCGCCAGGTCACCGCCTGGGTGCAATTGCCGGGCCCGACCAGTCGCATGCTGCCGTTGCTGGTCGTCTCCAGAACCGTCTTAGTTCCTCTGTTCATGTTCTGCAACTATCAGCCGCGGTATCACCTGCACAATGTTTTCTTTGTACATGACCTCTTCCCCGTGGTCTTCGTCTGTCTGCTGGGGATTTCTAATGGGTACCTGGGCACACTGCCCATGATCTACGGGCCCAAAGTCGTGCCGCGGGAGCTGGCTGAACCTGCGGGTGTCGTCATGTCCTTCTTCCTCACCCTTGGGCTAGCTGTGGGTTCAGCCGTCTCTGTGGCGCTCGTTCACTGTATCTGAGTGCCAACGACTGGCTGCCCTTCAGACTTTCAAAGTGTTGCCACGAGACTGATCATTTACACTACCTTTTTTTTTCTCTTGATATTTTTTGTTACAGTCTTTTATGCATTTTAATGGTCCCAATGACATGAATGTTTTTTTTTTCTTTATTTTAATCTTTTACCTTTTTTTTATTGTCATCTTTTAATAGAAAATATGAGTTTTTTCGGCTGATTTAGAGCTTTTTAATAAAATATTTGTATAAAAAGAAGCATTGTATATAATTTTCCTGCCATAATACACAGACATAAACTATGTTTTTTAAACTTGTATTTAATTTTTTTTTTTCAAAGGAAAAATACATACATTTACCAAGGCAGAAATGCTTCTTTACAATAATACAAAAACATACACGTCAATATGAAAACAGCATTACAACCCATCATGCCGTCTGCCAATGGTCATGGAAATGAAATACTCAAGCTATATGTATTTTCCATTTTGACAGCAACTATGTTCAAGAACAAGGGGAGCTATTCTTAAAACATTGCCCTACAAATCATTTATGTTTCAAGAAAAGTCCAGGCAAATTGGTTTTATATAATCACTCCATTTTCTCCATATTGAACAAAAATCTTCTATCTTGGTTTTTAAGGAAAAGGAAAGCTTTTCCATCACATATATACTGTGTAATATGTCAATCCAATCATCGACTGTAGGTGGCTCTGGTTCTTTGTAATGACTTTTTTTTAAATGGCTGCCATCAGTTTCTCATCTTTGTTATTCCACCCATCAGAAAAAAATATATTAGCCAGATAAACTAGAAGGGTTTTAGTTATGTTTAAAGTATTCTTTATGTGAAAGTTCAATGCAAATAATATAGAATATCTAACATAAATGCAAAAGTAAACCTATCAGCTATACAATCGACTCTTAACCTTTTGTCCTGAAGCTTATGCTTGAAATTAATTTAATTTTGTTGGCAAGTATAAATTGTACACATGAATTTAAAGGTATAGTTCACCCAAAAATGAAAATCACCCCATGATATACTCACCCTCAAGCCATCCTAGGTGTATATGACATTCTTCTTTCAAACGAATATAATCTTAAATTATATTAAAAAATATCCTGGCTAATCTAAGCATCATAATGGCAGTGAATGGCAGCCCAAATATTGAGATAATTCAAATAGAAAACGACATACAGTACTAACCTGAAATTTCACACTCCTCAGCTATGTGTAATAGACTAAGTGTCAACTCTGTCTGACCTCACTTCCCCCTCACTTATTTCCTGAAGAAACAAACTTAAAGGGACAGTTCAAAAGGGAGGCAGACAAACCTGTTCATACCTCTGTATGAATATCCTGCAGCAGTTCTGTGATTGTAAAGAAGTGATGTACACTGATGTACAGAATGCAGATATGGAGAGATACAGTTTATCGTCTGTTTGTGTCGTCTTTGTGATACTATTGGAAGTGTGAGTTAAAGCCCACCCACCCATACAAAGTGACCAGGCAGGAGGTCAGGACCCTCAAAAACCTCACCGGAGCACATTTCCTCAAAGACATGGTATGTAAACACATTTCTTTTTAATGTTTTTATGAGTTTAATATATATATATATATATATATATATATATATATATATATATATATATATATATATATATATATATATATATATATATATATATATATAATATTAAAAAAACGACCACCTAAAAGAGGAGAATGTACTTAGACTGAAGTAAACATGGGAAATTCTGTCACCGTTTTCTTCTTGAGCCAGAAGCGTATAGTAAAAAGTTGTATGTTGACGATTTCGCCTGCGATTTATGGGACACCAGAACATATACTACTTTCTAAAACGTGATCAATTTCGTTATTCCTGCATGATTTATGACTAAACGTATGTTTAGACAGATAAAGTCGCTTATGCTGCCTTCACGTGCTATCGTGCTAACCTGCTTCCCCACTTCTGGACTCATTCAAATTTTGACTTGTGAGGGCGTTCATGTCCTATTTTTTTTTTTTTAACTAGGAAACTAGTATTTACGATCATTCCACTGATATTACAGTTTGTCGGTGTACCTTTAAAAAGCAAATGACGGCAAGGTTCTTCTTCTTCGTATAGGATTCCGGCAGTGTAGACACTACTAACTTAAGTGTATTATGACGGCAAGGTTGTCTTGCCAGGAAAGTGAAGACCTAAATTCACGCCAGGCTGATGTATCAGTTTTTTAAAGTTGCTTTTCTGATCTGTCGTTTTGGAACTCAGTAAATCAGGAAGTTAAGTTTTGCCAAAAACGAATGCAGTATGTTTGAGTCGTTAAAATTAACCAGCTCTTAGAGTCGTTTGTTCGGGACTCGGGAGTCAGAAACCAACTGCGCTGTATATTTACGATTCACCACATGAACCGACTCATAAGATTCGTTCGTTTGGGAATCGGATGCTGTGTGATTCTCTAAAAATTAGGGTAGATTCTACGTTGTTAAAAAAACAAACAAAGATTTCACGTTGTTAGTTCAGCAGCGGCGATTCAGTAAATACTACTGTAGTAAACACGATGTTTCGTACTAAACAATGAAACTTGTTCTGAATAAGAGCCGCTTTTCGGCTATCTATCTTAATCTTTACTGCAGTAACAAAAGCCAGGTTCATACTCCAGGAAGTGACATCATTTTTGTGGGATAACAACAGCAGTACCAACATCAGTAAGTCGTAGCAATGGATTAAATTCGTTATTTTGTTGATTTGTCTAACTTTAATACATGAATCCCCATATATGTCAGTGCAATTGTTTTGTCTTAAGATGCACACCAGTAATGTTTAATTTAAATATATTGTAAATAAAGCCAATGTGATGAGAGCTTATTTCTGAATGTTCAGTCTACCATTTTATCATCCTTAAACATAAGCAGCTTAATTTTCAAGAGGTATAATCAGGAATGACAAAATAATAATAATGTTTTATACATTTGACACATTAATGCAGACTTTTGTGTGACTTTTGCTTGTATGTTTTTATATCAGTGGTACAAATGAAATGTAATTGTTTAGGTTGTTTATTGAAATCCTCATGCATCTCTTGTAGACAGAAGAAGGCATCATGCTGGATGAGGTGGTTGTAAACGAGCAGCCGTCGATGGACACAGAGGAGTCATTGCCATGTTTCCAGACTCCAGGCCCCACTGTCACCTTCCATCAACTCCGTTACCGTGTCAAGGAACGATTAGGAATGTTTAGTAGGCAGTGGATTGAAAAGGACATCCTCAAAGATGTCAGGTAATGACATGTTCTGCTAGTCAAACGTTTGGACACACCTATCGGGTCTTTAAGCATTTACAATACTCCAAGGCAAAAAAGGGCCATGTCCAAAATGGCTAAACACAAGCGTTTAATTGTCTAAACCTCCTAAAACTTTTGAATTTTAGTGGGGTTTTTTTTTTTTTTTTTTTTCTCTCTCCATGTCATTACATTGTTTAGAGTAGTGGTTCTCAAACCTGTCCTGGAGACCCCTCACCACTACATATTTTGTATATCTCCCTCATCAGACACACCCCATTAAAGTCTTGCAATCTCTACTAATGAGCTGATGATTTGAATCAGGTGTGTTAGATGAGGGAGACATGCAAAATGTGCACTGGACCCCAGGACAGGTTTGAGAACCACAGGTTTAGAGCATAAGAAACAAATGGATTTTTTTTTTCATACACTATATTGCCAAAAGTATTAGGACACTCCTCCAAATTATTGAATTTAGGTGTTCCAGTCACTTCCTTGGCCACAGGTGTATAAAATAAAGCACCTAGGCATGCAGACGCTTCTACAAGATTCAAGATTCAAGATTCAAGAGTTTTATTTGTCACATACACAGTTATATACAGAATATACAACCGGCAGTGAAATGTAAACAGGTCCGCTCCATGGACAGTGCAAATTCACAGTTAAAAACACAAGGAAGAAATTATAATAGAAATAGGATATAAAAAAGTACTATCTATATATATATATATATATATATATATATATATCTATAGAATTATAAATAAAATCAAGTCAAGAGAAAAAAAAAGGTAACAAATAAGGATAAAGTGGAATAAAATAATTGAAGTAGACTTTGCAGTGAGTAAACTGTAGACTTATAAATATGTGGTTAACAAATGTATAAAGAGTATAATGTGCAAACAGGTTTATGACAGGTTGTTACACAGTAACAACGAGAACAGAAAGTGCAGTGCAATGTCAGTGTATCGATGTTTATCCTGGCGTGAAGTCACGTGATGTTAAGTGACTGAGTTCAGGAGTCTGATGGCCTGGGGAAGAAGCTCCTCCTGAGTCTCTCAGTTTTGGCCATCAGGCTTCGGGAGCGCTTACCAGATGGTAGCAGCGTGAAATGAGGGTTTGCAGGGTGATTAGAGTCCTTGATGATCTTGGTAGCTCTACCTTTGCAGCGTTTGGTGTAGACGTCCTGCAGAGACGGGAGAGCTGACCCTGAGATACGCTCGGATAAGCGCACGACTCTTTGCAGGGCTTTGCGGTCATGACTGGTGCTGTTCCCATACCACGCTGTGATGCACTGAGTTAAAACACTTTCTATCGCCCCTAAATAGAAAGTTTTCAGGATAGCTGGTGAAACCCTGAATTTCCTCAGCTGGCGCAGGTGGTACAGTCTTTGCCTGGCTTTTTCACCTGTGTCTGAATGTGAGCAGTCCAGGTCAGGTCCTCGGAGATGTTTATTCCCAGGTACTTGAAGCTGCTCACTCTCTCTACTGGTGACCCGCTGATCATGAGGGGGAGTATGTCCGTTGCTGTCTCTTCCTGAAGTCCACAATCATTTCTTTGGTCTTGCCAACATTCAGAGAGAGACAGTTGTCCTGGCACCATGCTGTTAGATGCTCCACCTCGTCCAAGTATGCCGTCTCATTGTTGTTGGAAATGAGGCCCAGGACAACAGTATCATCAGCAAATTTGATGATAGAGGTGGAGCTGTGTGTGGACAAACAGTCATGCGTGTAGAGAGAGTAGAGCAGGGGCTCAGGACACAGCCCTGTGGAGCTCCCACACTCAGGGTGATGGAGGTGGAGGTGGACTGGCCTATTCTCACCACCTGAGGCCTGCCAGTGAGGAAGTCCTCAATCCAGTGGCAGAGAGAAGGATTCAGGCCGAGATCCAGGAGTTTGGAGGTTAGCTTGGTGGGAACTATGGTGTTAAAGGCTGAGCTATAGTCAATAAATAGCAGTCTTACGTAGTTCCCACTTTTGCTGTCGATGTGAGTGAGGGAGGAGTGGAGGACATGAGAGATGGCATCTTCAGTCGATCTATTGGGACGATAGGCAAACTGAAGAGGGTCCAAAGTGTCAGGAATGAAGGCGCAAATGGTGTTTTTAATGAGTCTCTCAAAGACCTTCATGACTATAGACGTGAGAGCCACTGGACGATAGTCATGTGGCTATCGTCATGTGGATACAAACATTTGTGAAAGAATGGGTCACTCTCAGGAGCTCAGTGAATTCAAGCGTGGTACTTTGATAGGTTGCCACCTTTGCAATGTGTCCATTCATGAAATTTCCTCACTACTAAATATTCCAGCCAACTGTTAGTGGTATTATAACAAAGTGGAAGCAATTGGGAACAACAGCACCTCAGCCCCGAAGTGGTAAGCCACGTAAAATCACAGAGCGGGGTCAGCGCATGCTGATGCGTACAGTGTGCAGAAGTCGCCAACTTTTGGCAGAGTCAATAGCTACAGACCTCCAAAGTTCGTGTGGCCTTCACTAGCTCAAGAACAGTGTGTAGAGAGCTTCATGGAATGGTTTTAATGCCAAGCAGCTGCATCCAAGCCTTACATCACCAAGTGCAATGCAAAGCGTCGGATGCAGTGGTGTAAAGCACACCGCCACTGGACTCTAGAGCAGTGGAGACGTGTTCTCTGGAGTCATGATTCTGGGTCTGGGTTTGGCGGTTGCCAGGAGAACGGTACTTGCCTGACTGCATTGTGCCAAGTGTAAAGTTTGGTGGAGGGGGTATTATGGTATGGGGTTGTTTTTCAGGCATTGGGCTTGGCCCCTTAGTTCTAGTGAAAGGAACTCTTAATGCTTCAGCATACCAAGACATTTTGGACAATTTCATGCTCCCAACTTTGTGGGAACAGTTTGGGGATGGCTCCTTCCTGTTCCACCATGACTGCACACCAGTGCACAGAGCAAGGTCCATAAAGACATGGATGAGTGAGTTTGGTGTGGAGGAACTTGACTGGCCTGCACAAAGTCCTGACCTCAACCCGATAGAACACCTTTGTGATGAATTAGAGCGGAGACTGTGAGCCAGGCCTTCTCATCCAACATCAGTGCCTGACCTCACAAATGTGCTTCTAGAAGAATGGTCCAAAATTCCCATAAACACACTCCTAAACCTTGTGGAAAGCCTTCCCAAAAGAGCTCCATATTAAACTCTACGGATTAAGAATGGGATGTCATTAAAGTTCATGTGCATGTCCCAAAACGTTTGGCAATATAGTGTATGTTATGCTATGTCCTCGTATGTGGGCTCAGTTGGTTAAAAATAAAATGACATGACATGTGTAGGCAAAAGCAATGGGGTTTTTTTTCATTCACCAATCAATTTTCAGGTTTCAGGATTTTTTTTAACCAAACTTTGTTTAAAGATAATTCTCAACTGTATTATGACATATATAATGGAAAGAATTGATATACCATTTTACTTTATGCAATATGCTGGTAAAATGGCCATACATGGGTTTTCCATTCAATGCAATTTGATTATTAAAAAATATTATAATATTTCCATAAGAGTGCTAAATTTGATCATTCAGTCATTTTTAAAGACCAAGGAGAAGTTGTTGCCCTGGTGAAACCTCAAAACAAATGGTCTCTGAAATCTCTGAAAATTTACTAAAATAAAATGTCCTCGTATGTGGACAGTGGCACCACTGAAGACTCAAAAGTAAGGGACATCGGTTTATGGGACATTAATATCAGCCACCTTGTTCTCTAGATGGTGAAAAACTCATATTGGCCAACCAGCATTACTTTTAATGTTAGAGTTAATGGGTATTTTAGTTAATATCAGCTGTGTATTAAGAGGATTCAGTGATACACAGTTCACAGCTGCTCGCAATATGAAGAAATCCTTGTCTAGTTGAAAGCAGTCCAAAAAATGATGTTCTCATTTGGTGTTTTCAATCTGTTGCAGTGGCATCATAAACCCTGGAATGAACGCTATAATGGGCCCTACTGGAAGTGGAAAGACATCGTAAGCACATCATGTTTCTGTTGATTCTTTTTTTCATTGTATTTGGATGCTAAAAATATCTGAATCTCAATGCATTAGTCAAAACAAGTGAGTTTCATTTAAAGGAAACATATCACAAGTACAGGTTTATATTTAAAATATTTTACTAAATAATTTATTAGTCACTGCACAGTGAGATTTATCCACTTTCAAGCATCACTTAAAAGGAAGATTCACCCAAAAAGGAAAATTCTGTCATTTATTTTTATGTCGTTCCAATCCTATATGACTGTAATGGAAGTCCAGTGTTGTTAGGTTTCCTATCCCTTTAAGTGTTTTTAAGTAGTTATCTGCATATAATATATGCTATTAATTTCAGTGTGTCTGTCTTCAGGCTTCTGGATGTGATTGCAGGACGGAAAGATCCTAAGGGCTTAAAATCAGGTCAAGTTCTAGTTGACAACACAATCGTGACCTCTGACCTCAGGCTCTGCTCTGCATATGTAGTTCAGGTGGGGAGACAAAACTCTGTCGCTTTCTAAATATTTGAAATCAATTAATTTAGTTATCCAAAAGGCACATTACTAAAGAAATGATATATACTTTACTGGGATCAGTTATCTGATCAAAAATACAGTAAAAACAATGAATGATATTTTGAAATATTTTTATTAAATTTATTTATATAAAAATATATATATATATATATATATATATATATATATATATATATATATATATATATATATATATATATATATATATATCTGCGCTCTCGCATAAGTGCCAAGGACCGGGCGAACTGATTACTCAAGACGGATGAATGACCAAATAAAAGTATGATATGCCCGATAACACACACACACACACAAAAGAGTTAATAAAAGCGCTGTATACCACAAACTCAATTCGCTACTGACACACGGACCGATGTCAGACTGGCTGAGGATTCTGCGCGCGCGTTTGCCACCTGTCAGCGCTCGTGAGTAAATCAAATACACATATAATTATGCCTAAATGTCCGTCTTGGCGGTTATGTCTTGAGTGAATAAGTTTGGGACGTGTGACAGTATTGGGTCTGTGCATTACTGTAGTCTTTAAAGTGAAAGCGACCTAATATAGCCTATACCCATCAAACAACAACAACTGGAAAAAACAAACAGTAGCCTACTTAAACGTAAAGCACTTTTTGTATGATGTATTTATTTGTCCTCCTATCATTTGTCTGTTAGTTCTTATTTTATTACTGACTGTTTACTTGATTGATTAATTATTTGAGAACTTTTTACTTATATTAGTCAATTGCTTATTGCTGTGATTTACTTTTCCCAGTCATATTTCCCACCCTAAGTGATCATGTTATTAAAGCTACACAGTACACCACTGGACTAGCCTTTTTTAGTAAGATACCAAAATAAACTAGATTTGTTTGTTCTATTGATGTGTATGAGTATTGTGCATCTAACATAATAATACATAAGAAGTTAAATGTGGTATCCTAATTATTTAAAAAATTGCAAAAATTTCGCACATTTCTGGAAATTACCACCACAAAATCAATCATTCTGATCACAAAAATCAAAAAAAAAAAAAAAAAGAACTTGCAGAAGCTGTGATACATTTTTACATGGTTTTTTGATGAATAGAAAGTTCAAAAGAACAGCATTTATTTGAAATAGAAATCTTTTGTAACATTATAAATGTCTTTACTGTCAGTTTTATCAATTTAATGTTTCCTTGCTGAATAAAGGTATTGATTTCTTTAAAAAAAAAAATTACTGACTCCAAACTTTTAAACTGTACTGTATATAATGTTTAATTTTACACCGTATTTGTATAAGAATTGCTAGATAATTGGATGCAAATATGATGAAATCATACATCATTTCCTTTTGTTTGTCTTTCAGAATGACATTCTGATGGGTACTCTGACCATAAGAGAGAACTTGGCATTCTCTGCCAATCTTCGTTTGTCCCGAAAGGAGTATTCCTCATCCGACAAAGAGAAGAGGGTTGAATCCGTCATCCAGGAGCTTGGCCTCAAAGATTGCGCAGATACTAAGGTAATTGTGAAGAGGAATGTTGAAAATGATTTGTTGTGTTGGTATGAACAACACATCCTCTCTTGAGACTGAGCGTGTGAAAAAACGGGGTCAAGGTCACCTGTGATTCAGTCACACAAAAATAATTTCTAAATCAACAACAATACGGTTGGGCGCTATGTCAGTATATACTGTGTGACAGGTTGTCATACCAACGGGAGTTTATATGGTTTTGTTTTTCTCTCAGATTGGGACGATGTTTTTGCGAGGTGTTTCTGGTGGAGAGAAGAAGAGGTGCAGCATCGGTATGGAGCTCATCACCTCCCCCTCTCTCCTGTTCCTGGATGAGCCCACCACAGGCCTGGACGCCAACACTGCCAACTCAATCATGGAACTACTGCAGAAGTACCTCAGCCTCTTATCAAATATACCTACTTCATGCTGTAAACACACTGTAACACACACTACAAGTGAGCCATTTAAAAAAATAAAAAATCTTTCTAAAAATAATTCTAAACCCAGCTTAAAGCAATACATAGTTCACCCAAAAATGAACACTTCTTGATTATTTACTTAACCCAAGGCCATCCAAGATGTATATAACTTTATTTTCTCAACAGAAGAGAAATCAATGTTTTGGAGGAAAATATTCCAGGATTTTTCTCCATGTAGTGCAAGTGAATAGTTTCCAATGTAGACCATTTTGACAGTCCAAAATCCATATTGAGGCAGCTTCAAAGGGCTCCACACGACTCAGCCGACGAACAAGGCTCTTCTCTAGTGAAACAATCAGTCATTTTCAGAAAAATAATAATAATTTTACCTACAAATGCTCACCTGATCCAGCTCTGTGAAGCGCATTCACCAGAGCTGCGTTTCCCAAAATGATCATAAACCTAAGTTGATTTTTGAACCATTGCCACCACCAATGGTCTGTACGATCAACTTAGGTGTACATTGCTTTTTGAGAAACGCAGCCCAGACCGTTCACAAACTCTCGCATGACGTATGTATGTTGGGGTGGGAAGGTAACACGTGACACGTAGTAGGCATGCAGTAAACATGCCTTGTGTACAGTAGGCGGCAAGAATTGTTTAGTGTGGAGAAGTGTGGAGAAGGAGCGCTGTTCAAAACAAATGGCCGTTGATGTACAGTATATTAGTATTTCTTTCAGTTTATTGTTAAAAATGGGTCTGTTCATGTGTGCAAAACTCCTCAGCTGGGGTCGCGTGGAGCCTTTTGAAGCTGCCTAAATACGGATTTTGGACTGTCAAAATGGTCTACATTTGGCACCATTCACTTGCACTACATGGAGAAAAAGTCTTAGAATGTTTTCCTCCAAAACCCTAATTTCTCTTCGGCTGAGAAAACAGTTATATACATCTTGAATGGCTTTGGGGTGCGTAAATAATTAAGACGGTTTTATTTTTAGGTGAACCATTCCTTTCAACCTATGAATCCTGACATAAGAAATACGAAATTCTGATAGCAATTAATGTAATAACCATAACTCAAAAGCCTGATTTATCATTTTTGAATTTCACATTTTAACATGATAAAAAAAAACACACACGGTGGATGGATGGATGGATGGATGGATGGATGATCAAGTAAATCAAAGCTGCTTCATTCCATTAAATGTTCATCTTGAAATATTGAAATACAATATAAAATGTATTCTTAGGTTAATTTTTTTTATTAATTTTTTTAAAATCAAGATTATCAGCAAAAAGACGCGTGCCACAACTGGATGTTTTGAGAATTATATGAAAAGGCCTTTTACAAAAAATAAAAACAAGGCATGCAGTAAATTGTGTGCAAAAGGTTTTTCAGCCAAGTTCTGATCATGTTGATAATTTAGAGGCATTAGAAATGTGTGTATCGTATATATGATAAAGTAGGCTTTATAGGGTTAATATGCGGAGGCAACAAAAAGCCTTAGGATACTTCACCCTTTTCATAAAAGTGTGGTTTGGTCTTTCAAAACATTGTATGAAGTGTTATTTTTTTTTGTATTTTTTTTTTTAAGTACAAGCTTTGAAACCCTCTGGTGCATTCTTTTCATAGACACCCATTCAAATGCAAACACGTATTACTGTGCTTCAAATTGAGGGACAAGTCAAAATGATGTGTGGTAAATGACAGCCTGTCACAGATGAGTTTAAGATGTATTGAAACTCCCAGAAAGTTGCTAAACATGAAACATGTTTTCACCTTAGCTGTCAGAAGAAAACGCATTCCACTTCAAATGCAAAGCACAGTTACGTGCAAGGTTTTTTTTAAAAGTCTTTTTTGGTTTTTGTTTTGATCATTTACTTGGAGCCCATGTGAACTAGTATAACACTTGTAATTTTGTTACTCAGGCTCTCCAAAAGGGGCAAGACTGTCATCTTCTCCATTCATCAGCCACGCTACTCCATCTTCCGCCAGTTTGACCACCTCACCCTCATGAATAAAGGAGAAATCATCTATGCTGGGGCCGCTGACAAAGCCATTACCTACTTTGAGGACTTGGGTACTGACCAACATATTGATGATGATCCAAAAATCAAATGCAAATGATCAATGATTTGCTAATTATATAATTGCATGTGTACTATGATTCTCAAACTTATGTCACTGTGTCATAGGTTACAAATGTGAGCCATTCAACAACCCGGCAGACTTCTTCCTGGATGTCACAAATGGAACTGTTCTTTCTCAATTTCACAACCATAAATCAGGTGCTGGGTTTTTCTTTTTTCTTTTTTTAAGAAATTAATACTTTTATTCAGCAAGGACATATTAAATTGATCCAAACTGACAGTAAAGTTGCTTACAATGTTACAAAATAAATGCTGTTCTTTTAAACTTTCTATTCAGTAAGAAATGTTTCTTGAGCACCAAATCAATAATGATTAGAATAATGTGACACTGAAGACTTGAGTAATGATGTTGCACATCGTTTACAGGAATAAATTACATTTTAAAATGTATATGAATTTTTTTAATTGTAATAATATTTCATGATATTATAGTTTTTACTGAATTTTTTAATCAAATAGTGAGCAATCTTTCAATAACATATATTAAAAATACTTATTACAAATTATAATATATATAATATAATTCGATTTTTTTGCTGCATGATACAAATTAAGATTACAAATTTGAATAAAAAGAGAAATTGGCCAAAATAACTTCAGCGTCTCAGTCAGCAGTACTAGAGTCAGGTTGTGTCGTGTATATTTTAGAATGTTTTGTTTTTGCCTTTTTTGCCAAATAATTTTGTCAGATAAATTCCTTAAATTAACCAATTATAAATGTCCAACCATATATATACACAAAATTTACATGCACATGAACTTTACATCCCATTCTTAATCTGTACGGTTTCATATGGAAAACCACCTGAAAAACAACCCCCCCTCCACCAAACTTTACACTTGGCATAATGCAGTCAGGCAATTACCGTTCTCCTGGCAACCGCCAAACCCAGACACGTCCATAAGATTGCCAGACAAAGAAGCATGATTGGTCACTCCAGAGAACACGTCTCTACTGCTCTAGAGTCAAGTAGCGGTGTGCTTTACACCACTGCATCCGACGCTTGGTGCATTGCACTTGGTGATGTAAGGAATGGATGCAGCTGCTCGCCCATGGAAACCCATTCCATGAAGCTCTCTGTGCACTGTTCTTGAGTTAATCTGAAGGCTACACAAAGTTTGGAGGTCTGTAGCTATTGACTCTGTAGAAAGTTGGCGACTTCTGCACACAGTGCACCTCAGCATGCGCTGACCCCGCTCTGTGATTTTACGTGGCCGAGTTGCTTGCTTCCACTTTGTTATAATACCACTAACAGTTGACCATGAAATATTTAGTAGTGAGGAAATGTAACGAATGAACTTATTGCACAGGTGGTGTACAACCTATTACTGTACTACGCTTGAATTCACTGAGCTCCTGAGAGCGACCCATTCTTTCACAAATGTTTGTAGAAGCGTCTGCATGCCTAGGTGCTTGATTTTATACACCTGTGGCCATGGAAGTGATTGGAACACCTGAATTCAATGATTTGGAGGGGTGTCCCAATACTTTTGGCAGTATAGTGTATATTGATGGTTTAATCAAACTTGTATGGTCATTAAAAACAAATATCCCATGTGGACAACACTTTTGGCCACTACTGTATATAATTTTTGGTACTTCACATGAACATTTCTTGTATTTTTTTTTTTTTTAGTCCTGGTAACTTCAAAATATTATGGGCTACTATGTGATCAGCTAACCATTCATGTTTGGTGTGTTTAAAGAAAAGTGCATCAGCAGTGAGGAGATGGTGGAAAATGAGAACCCTCTGGCAGTAATTTACAGACAGTCCTCTCATTTCATCAAAGTGAAAGACCGACTCAGTCAGATTTCTGATGGGCTTGACCCTGAGGTCACTAAAGGTGACAGGGTCGGTTATGCCACACCTTTCTATTACCAGGTACGTAGAAGCAACTGGTTAGCTTTCCTATGTTAGCTTGTCAGGTAGATAACCAAGAATAACATCAATGGATGACCTTCCATAATTGATGAACTTTACACAGTTATTGAACTAAACATAATTAACACTGCACTTCAACTGAATAATTTTTTTCAGCAGAATTGAAGCCTATATTGTGAAAAATAACACTATATAACTAAAGGTGACTTGACTTGACCTCTTTACATTTGTGACGAGCATATGTCTACGTTGCAGCTCCTTTTGGTGAGTGGCCGCACTGTAAGAAACATCTTGAGGAATCCTCAGACGTCCTATGCCCAACTGTTCCTCAACATTTTCTTTGGTATTTTAGTGGGACTGATCTACTACCAGATCCCACACACTTTACCAGAGGCTCTTCAGAACAGGTGAGAACCTTCTACCAGATCCATGGTTCAAAATTAGTGTTCATTAGGACCTAACTTTTTGCCACTATTTTTACATTTGCATTCATGGTACATGAATTATGAATATACACTGCCCGGACAAAAAAAAAGTGGCTGTTTGGATTTAAATGCATAGACTCAAGGTAAATGAGTCTATGATTGGATCATTATTGCAATGATTTTTATGTTTCTATCATGTTGTATGTTTGGCAACAGTTCTTCTAACACTAACTGATGGAGTGTGTAGCTTTTCATTTCTTAAACAACCATGTAGGAAGACACATCATGGTCATATTCCAGGATGACCATGTCAAGATTCATCAGGCTCAAATTGTGAAAGAATGGTTGAGAAGAATCATTTTCATACATGAATTTGCAGACCTTCAGTTCATTAAAAGTCTTTGGGATGTGTTGGATGGAGATTTCCATCAAGAGGTGCATTAGTTTTTGGTCAAGATCTTGTACTGATAATGCAAGAGTCAAGCACTCTATAAAGTCTCCTCCAGCACATCCCAAAGACTTTTAATGATTTTTTTTTTTTTTGCCTTGCAGTGTAAATTGCTTGTGTTAGCAATAGTAACTTCCAAAGAAAAACTTGCAGCCATCATCACTTTGCATCAATGCTGCAAAGAATGTTCCACCTGTACCATTAACCCGGATCATCAAGAACTTCAAGGAGAGAGGCTCAGCTGCAGTGAGAAAGGCTTCAGGACACCCCAGAGTGTCCAGCAAGCGCCAGGACCATCTCCTACTGAATCGTGTCACCACCAGTGCAGAGCTTGCTCGATATTGGACAGTGATTTTGGTGACACAATTTGGACAACAAGAAGGGCAGCAAAGAAGCCACTTCTCTAAAATGTTGCAGGAAATATCAAATCAAATCAAATCACCTTTATTTATATAGCGCTTTTAACAAGTCCAATTGTTTCAAAGCAGCTTCACATTGTTAAAAGTAAAATAATGCAACAGAATTTGTACAGCCGTTCTGGTGAAACGGTGATGTTATCCAGCTAATTTCAAGTATCATATAGCATCAATGCGGGCAGATCGGTAATATAGAAGAAATTTAGGTGTCCCCAACTGAGCAAGCCAAAAGCCAGAGGCAACGGTGGCAAGGAACCAAAACTCCTTCAGGGTCAGAATGGAGAAAAAAAAAACCTTGGGAGAAACCAGGCTCAGTCGGGGTGCCAGTTCTCCTCTGGCCGACGAACAAACAGTGTATGATTATAATTCTGGCAACATAGCAGGTCTTAATTCATATTAGGCAAATAGATATTTGTTAGATTATTCGAGAGATTGGAGTCGTCACGCCGAAGACGGGTTTAATGAGGATGTCGTGTCGATGCAGCATTTACGGGGGGAGTTTATTTGACATGTTCTCTGCAGACACTTCAGGGATGCGTTGGTCATGTCCAGGCGCTGGTCCACCATCTGATCTGGATACGGCCTGGATCTGGCTGACTGCAGTAAACCTCGGTATAAACAGAGAGACTAACATTAGCGTAGATGCCATTCTTCTTATGATGTAACGAGTACATCAGGTGTTATGGGAAGTGTTCCCGTTCCGCTGACCTAGTTAATGCAGCCTGACAATCATTTACTGATTTGAGTAATAGAAATTGATAATGTTTTATGTGTAAGCCATAGTAAAGAGATGCGTTTTTAGTCTAGATTTAAACTGACAGAGTGTGTCTGCTTCCCGAACAATGCTAGGAAGACTGTTCCAAAGTTTAGGCGCTAAATAGGAAAAGGATCGACCGCCTGCAGTTGATTTTGATATTCTAGGTATTATCAACTGGCCAGAGTTTTGAGACCGCAATAGACGTGATGGAGTATAATGCGTTAAGAGTTCGCTCAAATACTGGGGAGCTAAACCATTTAGTGCTTTGTAAGTAATAAGCAAGATTTTAAAATTTATTCGATGTTTAATAGGGAGCCAATGAAGTGTTGACAGAACCGGGCTAATATGGTCATACTTCCTTGTTCTAGTAAGAGCTCGAGCTGCTGCGTTTTGGACCAGCTGGAGTTTGTTTATTAAGTGAGCAGGGCAACCACCCAGTAAAGCATTACAGTAATCTAGCCTTGAGGTCATGAACGCATGAATTAACTGTTCAGCATTTTGCATCGAAAGGATGTGCCGTAATTTAGATATATTTTTAAGATGGTAGAATGCAGTTTTACAGATGTTAGAAACGTGGCTTTCAAATGAAAGATTGGTATCAAAGAGCACACCCAGTTTCTAACTGACGACGAGGACTTGACAGAGCAGCCATCGAGTGTTAGACAGTATTCTAGGTTACTACTTGCAGAGTTTTTTTGTCCAATAATTAAAAATTCAGTTTTTTCTGAATTAAGTTGCAGGAAATTACTAGACATCCAATGTTTTATATCAGCTATGCATTCCGTTAATCTTGTGAATTGGTAAGTTTCATCAGGGCGTGAAGAAATATAGAGCTGAGTATCGTCAACATAACAGTGAAAACTAATGCCATGCTTCCTAATGATATCTCCCAGTGGTAGCATGTACAGGGTGAAGAGCAACGGTCCTAGCACCGAGCCCTGCGGTACTCCATACTGAACTTGTGATCGGTGTGACATCTCTTCATTTACTGCTACAAACTGATAACGGTCAGATAAGTATGATTTAAGCCATGCCAATGCAGTTCCACTAATGCCAACATAATTTTCGAGTCTATTCAAAAGAATGTTGTGGTCGATAGTATCGAATGCAGCGCTAAGATCGAGTAACACTAATAGAGAAATACAACCACGATCGGATGATAAGAGTAAATCATTTGTAACTCTGATGAGAGCAGTCTCAGTACTATGATACGGTCTAAATCCTGACTGGAAATCCTCACAGATACCATTTCTTTCTAAAAAGGAACATAATTGTGAAGACACTGTCTTTTCCAGTATTTTTGACAGGAAGGGTAGATTTGAGATCGGCCTATAATTGACTAATTCTGTAGGATCAAGTTGAGGTTTTTTAATAAGTGGTTTGATAATAGCCAACTTAAACGGTATTTTTCTGTACATTTCGGTACATATCCTAATAACAAAGATGAGTTAATGATATTAAGAAGAGGATCTATGACCTCTGGTAGCATCTCTTTTAATAGCCTAGTCGGTATAGGGTCGAGCATATATGTTGTTGATTTAGATGATTTAACGAGTTTAGCCAATTCTTCCTCTCCTATAGCAGTGAATGAATGTAATTTTTTCTCAGTGACACAACAATGCTCTGTCTCATGTGACACTATAGTAGACGGCTGCATGGTTATAATTTTCTTCCTAATATTATCGATCTTACACGTAAAGAAGTTCATAAAGTCATTACTGCTGTGCTGTTTACAACCATCAGAAGTATAAGCTTTATTTTTGGTTAACTTAGCCACTGTATCAAATAAATACCTAGGGTTGTGTTTGTTTTCTTCTAAGAGAGTCGAGAAATAAGCAGATCTAGCAGTTTTTACGGCCTTTCTGTATGCGATCATGCTCTCTTTCCATGAATTACGAAAAATCTCTAATTTTGTTTTCTTCCAGCTGCGCTCCATTTTTCTGGCTACTGTTTTAAGGGCCCGGGTGTGCTCATTGTACCACGGTGTTGGACTATTTTCTTTAATCTTCTTTAAGCGCCGGGAGCAACTGTGTCTAAAGTGCTGGAAAAAAGAGAGTCAATAGTTTCTGTTGCAAAATCGAGTTCCTCTAGGCTATCTGGGATGCTGAGGAGATGAAACTGATGAGGAAGATTATTTAAAAAGCAATTTTTAGTGGCGGCAGTGATAGTTCTGCCATATTTGAAGCGAGGGGACGGCTTTGCAGCCTTAGCTAAATTAAGTATACATGATACTAGGTAATGATCTGAGATGTCGTCGCTCTGCTGCAGAATTTCAACGGTATCAACATTTATTCCATGTGACAATATTAGGTCTAACGTATGATTAAGGCGATGAGTGGGTCCTGACACATGTTGCCTTACTCCAATAGAGTTTAGAATGTCTCTAAATGCTAATCCCAATGCGTCTTTTTCATTATCTACATGGATATTAAAATCACCAACAATTAGTACTTTATCTGCAGCCAGTACTAACTCGGATAGAAAGTCAGCAAATTCTTTGATAAAGTCTGTATTGTGCCCTGGTGGCCTATATACAGTAACCAACACAAATGTCAAACGGGATTTATCAATTACACTACATAATGCTACATAAAGCACCAAAACTTCAAAAGAATTATATTTGAAACTAGACTTCTGAGTAATACTGAAGATATTATTATAAATTACAGCAACCCCTCCCCTTTACCTTTCAGACGCGGCTCGTGTTTATAACAATAATCTTGGGGGGTGGACTCATTTAAAGTAATGTAGTCGTCAGGTTTTAGCCAGGTTTCTGTCAAACACAGCAAATCTAGATTATTATCTGTAATTATATCATTAACAATAAGTGCTTTTGGGGAAAGGGATCGAATATTCAGCAACCCGAGCTTTATCATTTGATCATCTGTATTATATCTGTTGTTTATTCGTTTGACATCAATTAAGTTTTTACTGTTGAATGGTCTTGATGTTTTTTGTATTTACTAATTCGGGAACAGACACAGTCTCTATGTGATAATATCTAGGTGAAAGAGTCTCTATGTGTTGGGATTTATCTGACTTCTGTAACGGGAGACAGCTAGCAGACGGTTGGGTAAGCCAGTCCGTCTGCTTCCTGACCTGGGCCCCAGTTAGTCAAGGTTTAGCTTTAAGACTATATGCCAAATTACTAGAGAGAAGAGCAGCACCACTCCAAGAAGGATGGATGCCGTCCCTCTTCAACAGGTCAGGTCTGCCCCAAAAGCTTTTCCAATTGTCTATGAACCCTATGTTATTTTATGGACACCACTTAGACAACCAGCCATTGAGTGATGATAGTCTGCTAAGTATCTCATCACTCCTTTTAACAGGAGAGCGGACCAGAACAAAAAACTGCATCTGCCATCGTACTTGCAAGTTCACACACCTCTTTAATGTTAATTTTGGTGATCTCCGACTGGCGAAGTCGAACATCGTTAGTGCCGGCGTGAATAATAATCTTAGAGAATTTACGATTAGCTTTAGCCAGCACTTTTAAATTTGCTTTGATGTCAGGTGCTCTGGCTCCCGGTAAACATGTGACTATAGTGGCTGGTGTCTCTATTTTCACGTTCCGTGTAATAGAATCACCAATAACTAGGGCACTTTTAACAGGATTCTCAGTGGGTGCGTCACTGAGTGGGGAGAACCTGTTTGATGTTCCAATTGGAACGGAAGAGTGGTTTTTTGATCCGCGACTATGCCGTCTGACCGTCACCCAAGTGCCCTGCTGCACGGGCTCTACAGCCGGAACCGAACAATGTACAACATTCACTAAGCTAGTCGCATCTAGAGCAGTGTCTAAAGCTGTTACATTCTCACTACTCTCAAATAAAGTCTGGATGCATGTCTCTAATTCTGAAATCTTCTCCGTCAGCCTGACTATCTCCTTACATTTATCACATGTGAAGCCCTGTTCGCCAACGGAGACAGATACACTAAACATGAAACATGTGGTGCAGGTGACAATGACTGGAGAAGAAGACATGGCTTACCGTATTTGTTGATTAATCCAATTTACCAAAGTTGTTTGATGGAGTCTATTTACTAATCCAACTCACCACAGTTGTTTAGTGAACTCAGAAAACAGGAAACCCGGGTGCAGAGATAGCAAGCTAACAGGCTAGCGAAAAGCTAACGTGTGATAGTGATTTAGATTAAAAGCTAGTGATGTCAGATTTAATGTGGTAGGCAGTGTTAGACAATATATGAAGATGAGTAGGTTATAATTAGCAGTTTAAACAACAGAGAATTATATCAAATAAAAATCCAAAAAGAGCAGAGCAGAGCACATGCGAGCACAGCAGCAGTAGCAAACAGGGTAGACAGGAGCAATCGAAGACAGGAGCAATCAATCCAAGCAGGAGCAATCCAAGCAGGAGCACTGGAGCTACAAGGTATGGGCAATACTGTCAGCTTTTTACAAGGATACAAGGAAATACAAGGAAATACAAGGATTGGACACCAGAAGATTGGGTGAAAGTTATTTTCTCTGATGAAACCCCTTTCTGTCTGTTTGGAACATCTGGAAAATTGATTGTTCGCAAAAGAAAAGGTGAACGCAACCATGAGTCCTGTGTCAGGCCAACAGTGAAGCATCCTGAGACCATTCATGTGTGGGCTTGCTTTTCATCCAAGGGAGTGGGCTCTCTCACAAACAATTCTGCCCAAAAACACTGCCTGAATAAAGGATGGTATCAAAACGTCCTGCAAGAGCAACTTCTCCCAACAATCCAGGAGCAATTTGGTGATGATCTGTGAATTTTCCAATATGTTGAGCATCATGTCACAAGGCAAGAGTGATCATGAAGTGGCTCCGAGATCATTGCATTAACATTTTGGATGGATCTTAATCCCATAGAGAACCTGTGGTCAATCTTCAAACGGAGAGTGGACAAGTCCACAAATTGTGATGTAATAAGACAAGAATGGCCATCAGTCAAGATTTGGCCCAGAAGCTGATAAGGTTCTGAGAAGGCCCAACACTGAAAAGGTCAACACTGTAAATATTGACTCTTTGCGTATATTGAATGTTTTTTTTTTTTTTTTTTCTTCTTCAGAACGGGAGCTTTCTTTTTTCTGGTCATTAACATGGTGTTTGGCAATCTGTCTGCGGTGGAGCTCTTCATCAGCGAGAGAGTGCTCTTCATGTGAGTCAACCTCTGAACATGAGCTTTCCAACCTGTTATTCCTAATAGATGAAGACCATCAACACATGTTTCTCTCATCTTCAGCCACGAGAACTCGAGTGGTTTCTACCGCACCTCTGTCTACTTCCTGTCTAAAGTGTTTGCTGACCTCATTCCAAACCGAATCCTCCCCGTCTTCATCTTTTCTGCCATCCCGTACTTCATGATGGGTAAGTAGTGGCTCTAGCTT